>VTFQ01000021.1:3071359-3333859 GCA_036281575.1 Ancherythroculter nigrocauda | reverse complement strand
TGTGTGTGTCTGCAGACCTGCGTCATGTGTGCTGTGTTGAGAGGGCAGGATCTCTAGTTTGGTGAGCTCTGAGGAGCTGGACAGGAGCTGCTGAGCCTCCATCAAAGAGCAGTGCTCTGTGCTCATGCCATCTATAGCCAGGAGAATATCTCCCACATGCAAAGCACCACATCTGAGAAGAAGAGAGAAAGACAGCAAGAGACAGACAGAAAGTGGTAACAAGGTGAGAAAGTCATTTACAGTATGTGGAGCAAAGCAAGAAACAGTGAAAACGGGTGAGTCACAACAGACGGGAAGGTGTGAGGTGAAAAAGAGGATTGCTAAATATGTTTATTTTAAGAAGAATACTTTCTGTTTCATGCTAATTAAATTAAGTTTTGAATTATGTATATAAAAAAAGTCAGTTTATATCTTGCAATTCTGAGATAAAAAGTCGCAATTATCTTTTTTTATTCAGTGGCGGAAACGAGCTTGCAGTGGCGGCCCATGCTTTTGTGCATGTGATTCTTTTCATGTATCGATGTGTCTGCATTTGTGTGTGCTCACCTGTCTGCAACACTAGCAGGCTTGATTTTCTGGATTGTAATGACCTGTTTGTTCCTGTAGAGGGAGGTAGTGAGACTGAGTCCCAGTACTGATCCTGCGGAGCGCGCGATGTCCACCTGCAGCGGCCCGGAGGACTTCTGGACCGAGTCTGATACGAGGCCAAACCAGAACCAGAGAGAGACAGAAATAGGAGGTATTTCACTGGTAATTCAGAAATTAGGGAGAGAAGGAAACCACTGACCATATGTGCTGTTTTCTATTTTAATATTTTTTAAAATGTAATTTATTCCTTCACATGATCCTTCAAAAATTATTCTAATATGCTGATTTGGTGCTTAAGAAACATTTCTTATTATTATCAATGTTGAGCTGCCTAATATTTTTGTGGAAACAGTGAGACTCTTTTTGCCAAATAGAAAGTTGAAATGAACAGACGTTATTTTAAATATATTTTTTGTAACATTATACATGTCTTTACTGTCACTTTTGATCAATTTAATTTAATGCATCCATGCTGAATAAAAGTTTTAAATCTGTAGTACACTTTCTGAACAGTAGTATAGGGAAGAAAACCCCTTTAAACCATTTGATGGGGTCTCGGTTATATATAATTTATATCATTTAAGGGTATGTTTAAACAACAATGATGCACTAAAAACGGAAAAGTTTTTCCTTTGCATTTTTTGCAAAGAGATGACAACATGGTCAAAACAATCACCATTCACACGGATTCATGAAAACGATTAAAAACGCTTTATTATTCATGCCAGGCCAGTAGTTGGCGATGTCACTTTGTAAAGAAACACTACACGCCTATAGACTGAACATGTAATACACAAGCGCATGTCGTCATCGTTTTCACAAGTTCGCGTTTTTGAAAAGTTTTCAAAAGTTTGAGTTTTTAGGCCCCCAGAACGCCATTGTAGTGTAAATGAATGGGCAAAACTAGGGTTGCAAAGTTTCTGAAACTTTTTGGAATTTTTGTAAATTTTCGTACTTTTGGAATGTTTCTGGAAATTTAGCAGAAATTTTCAGCTCCTTTGCAACCCGAGCCAAAACACATAAAAAGTTTTCCATTTTTAGATGAAAACGGTGTCGTTTAAGCGCCCCCTAAGTATCAACTTTGTCTCAAATGTTCCTTTTAAAATTCCTAATGAGAAATAAAAATGAAGCTTTAAAGGGTTAGTTCACCCAAAAATGAAATTTCTGTCATTAATTACTCACCCTCATGTCGTTCCACACCCGTAAGACCTTCGTTCATCTTCAGAACACAAAATTAAGATATTTTTGATAAAATCCGATGGCTCAGTGAGGCCTGCATAGCCAGCAATAACACTCACTTTTCCCAATGCCCAGAAAGCTACTAAAAACATATTTAAAACAGTTCATGTGACTACAGTGGTTCAACCTTAATATTATAAAGTGATTAGAATACTTTTTGTGCGCCAAAAAAAACAAAATAGCGACTTTATTCAACAATATCTAGTGATGGGGGATTTCAAAACACTGCTTCATGAAGCTTTACCAATTTTTTGTTTTGTTTCAGTGGTTCGGAGCGCCCCCCAGTGGTGAACAATTGCAATTTCAAAACACTTATGACGCAACAAAGTCTTGTTTACTGAAATCATTTGATTTTGGCGCTCTGAACCATTGATTCGAACCAAAAGATTCATAAAGCTTCGAAGCTTCATGAAGCAGTGTTTTGAAATTGCCCATCACTAGATATTGTTGAATAAAGTTGTTATTTTGTTTTGTTTTTTTTCACACAAAAAGAATTCTTGTCGCTTTATAATCTTAAAGGTGCCCTAGAACTTCTTTTTAAAAATGTAATATAAGTCTAAGGTGTCCCCTGAATGTGTCTGTGAAGTTTCAGCTCAAAATACCCCATAGATTTTTTTTAATTCATTTTTTTAACTGCCTATTTTGGGGCATCATTAAATATGCACCAATATATAGGTTGCGTACATTAGCAACATGCTAATGAAACATTTAGAAAGACAATTTACAAATATCACTAAAAATATCATGATATCATGGATCATGTCAGTTATTATTGCTCCATCTGCCATTTTTCACTATTGTTCTTGCTTGCTTACCTAGTCTGATGATTCAGCTGTGCACAGATCCAGACGTTAATACTGGCTGCCCTTGTCTAATGCCTTGAACATGGGCTGGCATATGCAAATGTTGGGGCGTACATATTAATGATACCGACTGTTACGTAACAGTCGGTGTTATGTTGAGATTCGCCTGTTCTTCAGAGGTCTTTTAAACAAATGAGATTTATATAAGAAAGAGGAAACAATGTTTCAGTGAGTTTGAAACTCAGTGTATGTCATTTCCATGTACTGAACACTTGTTATTCAACTATGCTGAGGTAAATTCAATATTTAATTCTAGGGCACCTTTAAGGTTAAACCACGGTAGTCAAATATTTAAATATGTTTTTAGTAGGTTTCTGTGCATTGGAAAAAGGGAGTGTCATTGCTGTCAATGCAGGCCTCACTGAGCCATCGGATTTTATCAAAAATATCTTAATTTGTGTTCTGAAGATGAACGAAGGTCTTACGGGTGTGGAACGACATGAGGGTGAGTAATTAATGACAGAATTTTAATTTTTGGGTGAACTAACCCTTTAAAGGAGACCTATTATGCTCCTTTTCACAATATGTAAAATAAGTCTCTGATGTCCCCAGAATGTGTCTATGAAGTTTCAAAATACCCCACAGATGATTTTATTATACAATGCCATTTTTGAGTGGAAGAAAAAAACATGCTGTTTTCATGCATGCATCTTTAAATGCAAATGAGCTGCTGACAGTAATCTGGATGTCAGACGGCGCGTCCTGTGAGTATTAAACTATGTTTGCACTTAAACTGTCAAAAACACAAAGTTCACAAACACAGTCAGTCTATGTCTGAAAACGTAAACAGCAAGTAAAGAAATGACATGTGTATATTAGATCTGTGTGTTAAAGTGAAAGCAGCGTAATATACAGTACCTGCTGCTCTATATGCTCTTAATATGAACCAAGAAAACAAGAAAATCACTCACTGCTTGATTAACTTTTCTTACTTGAATGCTGCTGTTAAATGCTCTAAACATGACTGTGTACAGCTCACTGAGGGCGGGGTCTATGCTAATAGTGGGCGGGGCCTACACATTTGTGACATCACTAAAGCTAGACACCTTGTTCTGAGACACTGCTCATGATTTATGGGGATTAAAAAAAGAGGAGTGGATGGATTTTTATCATTATAGGGTGGTTGTGTACACACACTGCTGACACATTTATGTTCAAACATCATGTAAAAGTGAATTTTGCATAATAGGTCCCTTTTAAATGCACAGCAGCTTTAATCAGAGAAATGGTGTTTTGTCTCTCCTATGGGAATCTGGAGGGGCAGTGGAATATGTTTCTACTCTAATTAAGGCCACATGAGAGTATCTGTGCACACAAGCATACTCAAGCGTGTGCGTGCGTCTGCGTGCACGTGCGCATCTGTGTGTCCGCTCACCCATGACCATGATGTCGTACTCGATGAGGAAGAAAGCCTCCTGGCTGCTCTGCATGATCAGGGTCAGAGCGTCAGCATGTTTCTGTCTGTTCACAGCAACACCGTTCACGCTCAACACACGGTCGCCCGCTCGCAAGGTTCCCTCTCTGACAGACGGAGGAACATGGAGAGACGTACGGAAACACAAAAAGACAGCAGTGGGGATGAGACGTGAATGCAGACGTCAGCCTTAAAATAAAAGCATCCTTTTGCATGAACAATGGAAGTGGAATTGCAATGCTAATCTAATTCGCTTTAAAGCATTAAGTCGACTTTTTATATGCATGTGTGTCTCTGTGTGCGTGTGCTTCAGGCTGTGTTCTACCCTTCTCACTCATTCTAATGTCATCAGCCTATGCTTCAGTTAACATGTGTGCCTCCAGAACCAGCTTACAGGGTTCAACGCTCTCTCACACACACACACACATATACACACACACAACATACAGAATGCTCTCATTAATGTACACCAAATACATTGCATCTCACACACAGACACAATCAAAACTCCATCAAGGGAATATTTACACAAATAACCTAGGCGGATGCATACAGACGGCACTGATGTGACACACACACACACACACACACACACAGATGCAGAGAGCTTCATGATGATTCAGACATTGTGCTAATTAATAAGCAGAGATGTTGTAAAGGGCCTGTCTTTCTGTTATAAACGTGTCTCACGCACACAGAGATTTGAGTCATCGTGGTCTCACCTGTCTGCGGGTCCGCCGGGCCTGACGTAGGTCACCACTAGAGGTCGAGCCTTATGCCAGTCCTCATGAAAGCCCCCTGAAAGCATGTGAAACGCACACCTGACATGCCAACCCTACTGCCTTAAGTGATAGTAATAAAAAGCAGCAGAACACACACACACATACACACACACACACACAGACACACACATACACCACCTGCTGCCCTTGAGAGTCATACAAATGCTCTTAAATAACTTGTTCAATGCTGTTGATTGCCAAAGAAAATAATTTTAGTCCTTTTCCCTCAGTTTGTAAAAACAAGTCAAATTGCAGAGCTGAGTTTCTTTTGCAGGACTCACAAAGTTTTTTTTGTCAGCCGGATCACTTTGGCCTAAAATAATTTCTTTAAGTATGCCCTGAGATTAATACAACAACACATTCACATCTCTCACAGATTTCTGATGTGGGTTAAAGGATTAGGTGACTTCAGAATTCAAATTTCCTGATCATTTACTCACCTCCATGTCATCTAAGATGTTTATGTCTTTCTTTCTTCAGTCGAAAAGAAATCGGAAAATATTCGAGGATTTTTCTCCATATAGTGGACTTCAATGGGGGTTGAAGGTTCAAATGTCAGTTTCAGTGCAGCTTCAAAGAGCTCTACATGATCCCAGACGAGGAATAAGAGTCTTATCTAGAGAAACCATCAGTCATTTAAAAAAAAAAACAAAATAAAAATAATTTACTTTTTAAAATTCGGAAGTACGGAGCCAGTTTGTACAAAGTGAACATGCAAAGACTAAGTCAAACGGCCTTTACAAAAAAGGTAAAACTGATGATTTTCAGATGATTTTGAAGTTGGAGGAGAAAATGAGATGAGTTTTTCGCCCTACCACAGTACTTCTGCCTACGTGACCTTTCCAACATGATTACGTAATGTGTGGCGCATCTCAGAGCAGTGCAAGATGAGCATTTGTGGTTAAAAAGTTTTTTTTTTTTTTTTTTTTAGAAAATGAGCGATGGTTTCTCTAGATTAGACTCTTATTCCTCGTCTGGGATCATGTAGAGCTCTTTGAAGCTGCACTGAAACTGTAATTTTGACCTTCAACTATATGGAGAAAAATCCTGGAATGTTTTCCTCAAAAACCTTCATTTCTTTTCGACTGAAGAAAGAAAGACATGAACATCTTAGATGACATGCGGGTGAGTAAATTATCAGGAAATTTGAATTCTGAAGTGAACTAATCCTTTAATGGTAAACAAACAGACCTTTTTCACATTACTAGGCTTCTCAGAAGTGGAAGTTGTCATAGTTGGGTAAACTTCTATAGCGGTGAATGGGACTTTCACAGGACAGCAAATATAATTTTTGTATTTTCATTTGCTCTGATAGCAAAAGAAAATAATCTGCGATAGTGTTTCCACTGCTTTACAAATAGGGAAAAATACAGAAAGATTGATTACGTTGGTCAGAAGAGAGAAGGATGTGAAATTTGCAGTTGTTCCCTCAGTTGTTGTATTAGAAACACCCTTGCAGCAGCGCTAATTAGATTTTTTGTCATTTACTGCAAAGGTAATATAACACTAAGTATAGAGTTATCAATTAAAAACTATATTACTTTATTTACGATGTTGAGAACTGTGGAAACACTTCATGAATCATCACAGTCTGTAAAAGGGTCCATTAACTTTTCATTTAGATTTCATTTTAAAATTGTTTATTTTAATTTGACATTTTTATGATTTATTAAATTTAATTATTTGAAAAAAAAAAAAAAAATCTGCAGTTTCCTCATGAAATCCTGTTGTATTAAACCTGGAATATTCTTTAAAGGTGCCATCAAACGTTTTTTTACAAGATGTAATATAAGTCTAAGGTGTCCCCTGAATGTGTCTGTGAAGTTTCAGCTCAAAATACCCCATAGATTTTTTTTAATTAATTTTTTTAACTGCCTATTTTGGGGCATAATTAGAAATGCGCTGATTCAGGCTGCGGCCCCTTTAATTGCTCGCACTCTCCGCCCCCAGAGCTCACGACTCTATCATTGCAAAGTTCAAACAGCTAATATAACCCTCAAAATGGATCTTTACAAAGTGTTCGTCATGCAGCATGTCTAATCGCGTAAGTATGGCATTTATTTTGATGTTTACATTGATTCTGAATGAGTTTGATAGTGCTCCGTGGCTAAAGCTAACATTACACACTGTTGGAGAGATTTATAAAGAATGAAGTTGTGTTTATGAATTATACAGACTGCAAGTGTTTAAAAATGAAAATAGCGACGGCTCTTGTCTCCGTGAATACAGTAAGAAATGATGGTAACTTTAACCACATTTAACAGTACATTAGCAACATGCTAACGAAACATTTAGAAAGACAATTCACAAATATCACTAAAAATATCATGATATCATGGATCATGTCAGTTATTATTGCTCCTTCTGCCATTTTTCGCTGTTGTTCTTGCTTGCTTACCTAGTCTGATGATTCAGCTGTGCACAGATCCAGACGCTAATACTGGCTGCCCTTGTGTAATGCCTTGAACATGGGCTGGCATATGCAAATATTGGGGGTGTACATATTAATGATCCCGACTGTTACGTAACAGTCGGTGTTATGTTGAGATTCGCCTGTTCTTCTGAGGTCTTTTAAACAAATGAGATTTATATAAGAAGGAGGAAACAATGGAGTTTGAGACTCACTGTATGTCTTTTCCATGTACTGAACTCTTGTTATTCAACTATGCCGAGATAAATTCAATTTTCAATTTGATGGCACCTTTAAAAATATAAAGAGTAATAGCTGGTTTGATTTCAAACCCTCATTGGTGTATTTTTTCTCTGTTTTAGGGTCGTAACATTTGAAATATTAATATAAACACATTTCAGATTTCTACATTTCAAATAAATGCTTTTCTTTTGATCTTTCTATTTATCAAAGAATCTTGAAAATAATCACAAAATATGAAGCAGCACAACTGTTTTCAACATTGATAATAATAATAATGTTTCTTGAGCAGCAAATCATCATATTAGAATGATTTCTGAAGGATCATGTGACACTGAAGACTGGAGTAATGATGCTGAAAATTCAGCTTTGATCACAGGAATAAATTACATTTTTACAATATATAATAAATTAGAAGATGTATTTTAAATTATAATAAAATTCCACACAGTTTTTACTTATTTTTGATCAAATAAATGCAGCCTTGGTGATTTTTTTATGATTTAATGCATTATTAGCACAAAACCCCCTGCAGTTTCCCCTCACAATTGGGAAACGCTACTATATTAAACCTGGATTATTCTTTGTAACATAATTTCAAATAATGTCTAGTTTGATTTCAAGCCATCATTGATGTATTTTTCCTCAGTTTTATATTAATGTACTGACATTTCAAGGTGTCAGATGGTGATTCAGTACCTCTCAGAACGAAGCCAAAGCTGTTGCCTTCTTTTTCCAAGCACACTTCGATGGTTTTCGAGATGACGCTGCAGGGATTGCTGGGAGCTAAAGACACAGAGAACAGCTTGAGTTACTGTCACAGCTCTACACACTGAAATCTACATATGTTTACTTTAACAGGAGCATAAACTCTAATGCCACAATATAATTGTCACATATTACTTGAGGACTCTGCTGAAAAGTCCCAATCATGTGACACTGAAGACTGGAGTAATGATGCTGAAAATTCAGCTTTGATCACAGGAATAGATTATATTTTAAAATATATAAAAATAGAACATTTTAAATTTCAATAATATTTCACAATATTATAAATCTGAATTCTGGAGATGCGTGCGTGTGTGTTTGTGTCCGTACCGAATGGAGGCAGCTCATACTCCACCTCCAGCACCACACGCTCACCGATGTTCTTCAGCATGCTGATGATCTCATCATGTCTGAGCTTGGACAGGTTTATCCCGTTCACTGACTTTATGTAGTCGCCGACATTGAGCTGGTCACTCCTGCCACACACATATGGAAGATGTAAACATGCATAGTAGATTCTTACGTTTTTTAAGTTCAGGGAATGCAAAAAAGTGACCTGAATGCAATATACTCTAAGTTGCTTTGGATAAAAGCATCCTGTAAATGTTTTGCGCAGGCCATAGTTTCATGCAATGATACGGGCCACTTTAATAAGCAAGAATGCAAGTTGATGCTGAAAATTGAGCTTTGCATCACAGGAATAAATTGTATTATAAAATATATTCAAATAGAAAACAGTTATTTTAAATTGTAATAATATTTTGCAGTATTGTGATGCTGAAAATTTAGAAAATTCAGTGTTGCATCACAGGTATAAATTACATTATAAAATATATTCAAATATAAAACAGTTATTTTAAATCGTAATAATATTTAGCAGTATGATGCTGAAAATTCATCTTTGCATCACATGAATACATTTTAATTATAAAATATATTCAAATAGAAAAAAGCTATTATAAATTGTAATAATATTTTGCTATATTATGATGCTGAAAATTCAGCTTTGCATCACAGGAATAAATTACAATATAAAATATATTAAAATAGAAAAGAGTTTTTTTTTTAATTGTATTAATATTAAGCAGTATTATGAAGCTGAAATTTTAAAAATTCAGTGTTGCATCAGAGGAATAAATTACATTATAAAATATATTCAAATATAAAAGTTATTTTAAATCATAATAATATTTAGCAATATGATGCTGAAAATTCATCTTTACATCACATGAATACATTTTATTATAAAATATATTCAAATAGAAAAGTTATTTTAAATTGTAATGATATTTAGCAATATTATGATGCTGAAAATTCAGCTTTGATCACAGGAATAAATTTCATTATAAAATATATTCAAATAGAAAAGTTGTTTTAAATTGTAATGATATTTAGCAATATTATGATGCTGAAAATTAAGATTTGATCACAGGAATAAATTTCATTATAAAATATATTCAAATAGAAAACAGTTATTTTAAATCATAATAATATTTAGCAGTATGATGCTGAAAATTCATCTTTGCATCACATTAATACATTTTATTATAAAATATATTCAATTAAAAAAAAGCTATTATAAATTGTAATAATATTTTGCTATATTATGATGCTGAAAATTCAACTTTTCATCACAGGCATAAATTACAATATAATATATATTAAAATAGAAAACAGTTATTTTAAATTGTAATAATATTTTGCAATATTATGATGCTGAAAATTCAGTTTTGCACTCAAAGAATAAATTACGTTATAAAATATATTCAAATATACAACTTTTATTTTAAATTGTGATAATATTGAGCAATATCATGATGCTGAAAATTAGAAAATTCAGTTTTGAATCACAGGAATAAATTACATTATAAAATTCAAACAGAAAACAATTATTTTACATTGTAATAATATTTCACAATATTACTGCATTACTGTATCTTGATCAAATAAATGCAAATGAGCATAAGAGACTTTTTTCTTTTTAAAAAAATCTTACCGACCCCAAACTGAACGGTAGTGTATAAAAATCTACTATTGGCAATGATATTCAACTTATCAGATTGTTATAGCCTTTAACTCTTTTAGTCACAGATCTAAATCCAAAGCACAAAATTATTTCCATATAACATGGCAAATCCTCACCACACTGCACCTGCAGCAGAAAGGTGTGTTTGCGTTGTGCAGCAGGTACCTGTGTTGTGTCGTGTGAGTGCAAATATGTGTGATGTAAGCAGAGCTGACTCCTCATGTACTGTTGTAGAAGCTAATTTAAGCCGCTGCTGTCACCCAGCGCTGGGGTTTTGCCTGTAAGCACTGCATTAACTGAGACAATGGCACACACAATGACGACACACAAAAGTACTTAATTTACACGTGAGCACACAACCAAAGGCAAAACCAAACACATCATTTTGTGATTCTGCATAATTATGCAGTAGAGTTAAACAGCATTAACACACACATACTAATTACAAGCTCGCACATCTGCACTAGACCTTGATAAACTGATAATATACGAGCATTAGCTGTAAACTCAAGCACAGAGTCACAAGGTTTATATCACCTGGCTGCAACTCTGCATTCAGGAATATGCACATCAATCCTGCGGCTGCCTACAGGTTAGCACGACCATTCAGCTACAATCTTCCTCGTGTGTGTGTGTGTGTGTGTGTGTGTGTGACAGAAAGAGAGCGGTCACGTTAGGACTGCGTCAGCCTGTCACACTAGAGGCTGATGTGATGGAGCAGCCCACATCCTGAGGTTAAAGAGCTGTGTGAGTAAACATGGTGCATCGCACACACTACGCCACTGCTGTTTTACTATCATTGAGATACTATTATAGTCTTTATTCATATTTTGCATAAGTTGCATTTTTATTTTTTTATTTTTTGAGGGGGGGGGGGGTCTTTTTATTTAAAGAAATTAAAAAATTAAAGGATTAAAAGGGATTTAAGGGAATAAAGAAGAAATAAGAACAAAAAAAGACGTTTTATGTCTAATTGTAGCCTATAGTTGTGAAGTCATCCATTTAAAAGGCACAATATGTAAGTTTTCCGTTTTTATTTTGTAGAAACCATGAAAACACCAAAGACACTTTAATATATTATGTGTTTTATTAGATAGGTGAGCAACTGTTTGGATACTAACATTAATCAACAGAAAACGAATCATGTTATATAGCTCAACAAAGTAAGTCTTATTGTTTAAATCTCGTTTTCTTGATTTACTGTGAGTACCATGTTTTACCATGCCTAATATGGATCTAGCTTACTGCAGTGTGCAACAAGTGTCTCACTGTAACTGCCGAGTGAATGCTCAGAGTAGCATTATAACAACTTTCAACACACAAATGTATCTAATATGACAAAACAGCACTGCTTTACACCACATACGCTTGACTGGAAGAAGCGGAAGCGTTCATCTGCGGCATAATAAAAGCTCTGCTGCTCTGGAGGCGAGAGTCACGTTCGTCTCTCATTAGCAGTCGCTCCAGTGGCATCATTCAGCCCCCACAACACTCGGTCCTGCGCTGTTTCATACGACAGTAACGTTAATAATCTCATCCATGAACATGATTTATGGCCCAGTCCCATCCCAATTCTTTTCCACCGGCTGTGAGGTGAAGACGACGACTCCCAATAATCAATCTTGGCGTCATCAAGCTGCGACTTTGTTTTGAATAAGCGACCTCTAGTGGCAAAAAACTACATAGTGTGCCTTTAAGTGATATGTCAATAAATATGTTAATGGGTTTGAAGTATACTTTGTATGAAATAAATATATTCTAAATACATTTTGGTATTGTTTTTTTTTCACTATGGTATTTTACTGTGGGTCGTTGAACATATCCATTGTAAAACAGTTGTTGAATATTAAATGTTTCGCTACTTAAATCTGTAAAATCTAAAAGCGTCAAGTTGGAATTCACACTCGTCTTCAGTGAACAGTAAGCCCCGCCTTCTTTGATCTGATTGGCCATCATTTTGACCTTGAGGAGCGCTGTTAAGGTCTGTACACACCGGGATGAATATCGCGCGTGATTATCGCTGATGTTTAACGCCTTGTGACTAAACAACGGGCGCCAATGTGAGTGTGCACACCAACGCGAAAAACGGCAGGCGTAAAAGCGTCATTTTTTAAAAAAACGCCTCGGGTTCATTTTTTTTGTTTTGACGCGCCGCGTTAAAAACTGGCAGACCAATGAGAGTGGCGCTTTTGTTCACGTGACTGGAGCTGCTGAAGTTACAGTAAAACACGACTTGGTGGCGCTCAAGCACAAAACGGTCTTGCCGAGCATACATTGATACCAAGACGACGAAGAGAAAGTAACGCTGCATTCACACGGGGCGTCAGCGTCAACGCTTGACGGAGGGCGTGTCTGAAGTTTGTGTTGACGTGACCGTTATAGTGATAACAACCAATCACATTACTTTACGGTGTTGCACGAATGCAATTGGCTAGCGACTGCTCTAGGGTATTTGCATAGGGCAATCAGATTGGATGACGCCTGCGTTGGCGCTTGAAAAGTTGAGAAATCTTCAACTTCTGCCGCTTGCAACGCGAGTGAAGCGACGCGACAGAACCCACAATTCAGTTCGGCAACGCATGACGTCACCCATTCAAAGTAAATGAGAAGCGTTAACGTCAGCGCCCCGTGTGAATGCACCGTTAGTAGATGAGGAAGACCCCTACAAACTATCCCTGCGTCTCAAACAGCTCCCTAACTTCCTAGGTCGTGTATCAGTATACCGTGTAAATGAATGTGGCCGACTCCCTGATCAGTGCCCTGGCTAGTGAACTAGGGAGCTGATTGAGATGCACGCTATGGGTGCTCTGCCACACCAATAGATGTGTATTATTTCTGTATTTTTACTGTTTATTTTTTTCTTTTGCATTCAAGAAATATAGTTGAGAATGTCTGTTTCATAAATATGTTTATTTGCACTACCGTTCACTTGCACTACTGTCATTGTGACTTATTTGCACTACCATTTTGACTATCGTTTCTGACTATCATCTCTCATTTGTCATTATATATATATATATATATATATATATATATATATATAAATGCAGATATAAAATGGCACACATTTTATATCTGCATGTGCCATTTTATATCTGCATTTTTATCTTCTTTAACTTTTTATTAATATCATAAATATGTTTATTTGCACTACCGTTAAGCACAAGCACCACATACTGTCAGGGAGTGAATTTGCACGTTCACTCTGCACAACGCCAGTGAAAATCGCTTGAGTATGAACACAAAAAACGTTGGCGATAAACGCGTGCGATATCCGTCCCAGGCCTTTAGACCGCTGAGGCAGACCAGCCAAAAATGTACATTTTTAAACTGTTTGTCACCCTAACAACAAACAGAGCAGGGCATAATGGAGAGCAGCATTAAGAATATCAAAATATTGGGGGGGGACTTGTCCCCCTCAGTGCCTATGGTGGCTACGGCCCCTGAAACACACACACAAAATAACAACAATAGAAAACATAGGGCCAGATTTACTAACAGCTTGCGCCAGCGCAAATCCTCTTTTGGCATTAAAAAAGGATTTACTAAAGATGCAAAGTGAAAAATTAGCGCTGAAAAGGTGTGGACAGAGCTTATTGCATTTGTAGGACTTTCCCGTTCAGACGCAAAATTTATGGGAGGAGGTGCAAGGTGATTTACTAAGGTTTGTGCTAGTCAATTTACTGGTATTTGCGCCATTATTTACCGCCCAAAAAAGCATGTCTTAAACCAAACACTAATTTGCGCTGCTCTTGGTAGATTATGTTGGTCATTATGGAAGTGATCCGGCTGCGTTTGTATTCTTTAATTTGCACGTCGTCAGTAGATCACGCGCAGAACTTACCACTCCCATCTGTGCTTTTTTGGAATTGCGCTCACACTAATTAGCATCTAAGATGAATTAAAAGCCATTTGTTTCTCTCACAAGCAATTTTAATAAGAGAACCATCCAAGAGACTCGGATGAGTTGGTACTCCAGTGAAGCATAACTGAGAGCTGTAAAAGAGCAAGTTTTCTACTGGCAGTTGAGTCACTGATCAGCAGGTGCATGTTTCTCACCGGGCCGCGAGACCTCCTGGTCTTAGGTTTGACACTCTTGGCTTGCCTTCCTTGTCACAACCTCCGGAGATCGTGAGGCCGAGACTGCTGCCCTCTTTTTTAATCAGTTCCACCGTCGTCACACCTCTCTGCTCATCTGTGCGTACACAAACACACACAATAAACACACATGCACCAGCACACGGACACCGCAGCAGGTAACCCACCCGCGGGCCCTGCAGAGACGCTTGTGTAACCATGCATTGTGACATGGAACTCAGATTCATTTAACCATTTCATGAAGGACAGATGGTAGTATTGCAGTCTGTGTGTGATACAATTATATATTATAGGAACAAACAAGGGTGATTTTCACAAACCATGTCCAGCACTTAGGGATTTTTTTACTCATTACTGAAATGATTTTTATGAGGAAAAAAATTAGGTCAGTTTTCACATTAGACAGAATCAGTACTATTCGTGTGTGTGTGTGTGTGTGTGTGTGTGTGTATACACTACTGTTCAAAAGTTTGGGTTGTTGGGAGTTTTTTTAAATCAAAATTACAATAAAATTACAATAATTTTTATTGGAATTTAAAATGACTGTTTTCTATGTGAATATATTTTCAAATGTAATTTATTCCTGTGATCAAATCTGAATTTTCAGCATCATTACTCCAGTCTTCAGTGTCACATGATCCTTCAGAAATCATTCTAATATGTTGATTTGCTGCTCAAGAAACATTTCTGATTATTATTAATGATGAAAACTGTTGTGCTGATTCATATTTTGTGGAAACTGTGATACATTTTGTAACAATGTAAAGGTTTTTACAGTCACTTTTGATCAATTTAACATCCTTGCTGAATAAAATTCAATTAATTTCTTTAAAAAAAATTCAATTGTATTTTTAATGAGGAAAAATTAAGTGCATTTGTATTTCTTTGTCACAAACAACAATACATACTTTCTTAAATTGTCACAAATACTATGTATGATTTAAGAAAAATAGAAATAATTTACACTCATGACAGTTATGAGGACCCTATTAAAGGGAAGATATTTTGGATGAAGAATTTCTAATTACTCTAACCATTGTGACAGAATAAAGACAAATTGTTCAATAGCTTTTATAAACAGTTATGCTTTTCATGAGGAGTGCATATTCACTTTAATAACAAAAATGAAATCTCTCTCTTTGATTCATATGTATTAATATCAGTTGAATTTATTATTATAAAATAAAATGTATTATTTTATTATTTTGAGTTTTTGTCACAAACAATATAATACACACTTTCGTAAATAACACAAATATTTAGTTTCCACTCATAACAGATATGAGAGACTATCCTGTTCCGTATGACAAAATGAGGAAAAATTATTCGATAAGGTTTTATGATGCAGCCATGTGTGCTCGTTACTGCTGTTAAATACAGTGGGTACGGAAAGTATTCAGACCCCCTTAAATTTTTCACTCTTTGTTATATTGCAGCCATTTGCTAAAATCATTTTTCCTCAATGTACACACAGCACCCCATATTGACAGAAAAACACAGAATTGTTGACATTTTTGCAGATTTATTAAAAAAGAAAAACTGAAATATCACATGGTCCAAAGTATTCAGACCCTTTACTCAGTATTTAGTAGAAGCACCCTTTTGATCTAATACAGCCATGAGTCTTTTTGGGAAAGATGCAACAAGTTTTTCACACCTGGATTTGGGGATCCTCTGCCATTCCTCTTTGCAGATCCTCTCCAGTTCTGTCAGGTTGGATGGTAAACGTTGGTGGACAGCCATTTTTAGGTCTCTCCAGAGATGCTCAATTGGGTTTAAGTCAGGGCTCTGGCTGGGCCATTCAAGAACAGTCATGGAGTTGTTGTGAAGCCACTCCTTCGTTATTTTAGCTGTGTGCTTAGGGTCATTGTCTTGTTGGAAGGTAAACCTTCGGCCCAGTCTGAGGTCCTGAGCACTCTGGAGAAGGTTTTTGTCCAGGATATCCCTGTACTTGGCCGCATTCATCTTTCCCTCGATTGCAACCAGTCGTCCTGTCCCTGCAGCTGAAAAACACCCCCACAGCATGATGCTGCCACCACCATGCTTCACTGTTGGGACTGTATTGGACAGGTGATGAGCAGTGCCTGGTTTTCTCCACACATACCGCTTAGAATTAAGGCCAAAAAGTTCTATCTTGGTCTCATCAGACCAGAGAATCTTATTTCTCACCATCTTGGCAAACTCCATGTGGGCTTTCATGTGTCTTGCACTGAGGAGAGGCTTCCGTCGGGCCACTCTGCCATAAAGCCCCGACTGGTGGAGGGCTGCAGTGATGGTTGACTTTCTGCAGCTTTCTCCCATCTCCCGACTGCATCTCTGGAGCTCAGCTACAGTGATCTTTGGGTTCTTCTTTACCTCTCTCACCAAGGCTCTTCTCCCCCGATAGCTCAGTTTGGCCGGACGTCCAGCTCTAGGAAGGGTTCTGGTCGTCCCAAACGTCTTCCATTTAAGGATTATGGAGGCCACTGTGCTCTTAGGCACCTTAAGTGCAGCAGAATCTTTTTTGTAACCTTGGCCAGATCTGTGCCTTGCCACAATTCTGTCTCTGAGCTCTTCAGGCAGTTCCTTTGACCTCATGATTCTCATTTGCTCTGACATGCACTGTGAGCTGTAAGGTCTTATATAGACAGGTGTGTGGCTTTCCTAATCAAGTCCAATCAGTATAATCAAACACAGCTGGACTCAAATGAAGGTGTAGAACCATCTCAAGGATGATCAGAAGAAATGGACAGCACCTGAGTTAAATATATGAGTGTCACAGCAAAGGGTCTGAATACTTAGGACCATGTGATATTTCAGTTTTTCTTTTTGAATAAATCTGCAAAAATGTCAACAATTCTGTGTTTTTCTGTCAATATGGGGTGCTGTGTGTACATTAATGAGGAAAAAAATGAACTTAAATGATTTTAGCAAATGGCTGCAATATAACAAAGAGTGAAAAATTTAAGGGGGTCTGAATACTTTCCGTACCCACTGTATCTCCAGCATCTGATAGTGAGTGTCAGTGTGGTAAATCAATAGAGACAAATGAACTGACAAGATTCCTCAAGCCCAACGAATAAAAAGAAAAGAACAGAGAGACTGACTGAGGGGGTATAGCAGCGGTCTGAAGACATCAAATATCAGCATTATCACAGACGAACAGTCTCTTCACCTTAAGGTATGAGGCACTGTATGTGTGCTGAGACTCGCAGAACTCCTTACTAAAGAGTCTCAATCGAGAGCCGAACACATCTGATACAGCCCAGGGGTTCAGGTGGAGCATTAAAGGGCTAGTTCACCCAAAAATGAAAATTATTTCATAATTTACTCACCCTCAAGCCATCCTAGGTATATGTATATGACTTACAGCCAAACACAATCGGAAGTTTATATTAAAAAATATCCTGGCTCTTCCAAGCTTTATGATGGCAGTGAATGGTACCCCAGATGCACAAAAAAGCATCAAAAAAGTAATATATAGGACTTCAAGGGGTTAATAAAGGCCTTCTGAAGTGAAGCGATGCGTTTTTGTAAGACAAATATATATTTTTATAACTTTAGAAACTGTAATCACTGACTTCCAGTAACGGCTGTACTCGAGTCTAGTGACCTCTGACCCGGTTCACATTGCCAACTTACCAGCGAGACTGGACCTCTTGGTGAGGCCGCTACTGTCACTTGCAGCATTTTTACTTCCCTTTGTGTATGGGACATCATCTGAAACACAAAATGATTAAATAAATTATGATAATAAATTACAAATGCATTTTACTGAATAATCAGACGTGGACTTATCTTTTTTTGATAATATTTAGAACTCTGATTTCAACATGAAACAGCGTTCGCAACCCATTTTACTTATTTCTGAGTGAAGCAGGATATACAACAAGAGAAGTCAAATGTAAACGTGTACTTCTGGTACTTCGTGTTTCACTTGGAAAGATACATTATGGAATAGGGCTGCACCATATATCGCATGAGATTGTCACGCGCATTTTGTCAGTAAAGCCGGTTCCCTGATTACCGCTAAATCGCCATCACCTGCTTTCAAATGGAGCGGCATTTAATAGACAGAACCGTAGTCCACTGACAAGACACGCAATATCGCGTTCATTATCGAAGGCGATTCATCTGCGATATGAACGCGATATTGCGTGGCTTTTCAGTGATCTACGGCTCTGTCTATTAAATGTCTATTAAATCAGGGAACCGGCTTTACTGACGAAATGCACGTGACAATCTCATGCGATATATCGTGCAGCCCTATTATGGAAGCATGGGTTGTGAAATGGGTTGTGGCATGTCTGATGATACAAGTAAGAATTGTTCTCTTCATTGTTTGCTAATCCTGGAAAGTTGAAATTGTTGGACTTTACACAATTGACCCTTCGCCGGGAGTTTGATTGACAAGCGATCGGTTTACGAGCCTCTTGAGCTGAGGCACTACAGCAATCTGTCCACGACACATTATAGAGCCACAAAACGGTTTTTATTGTTCGAGTTTCTTTAAAACATTACATACACATTTGAAAGCTGGGACTTTGTTTAATATCATAAGTAACCTGCTCTGTCTTGTCTGTCGAAGTGTTGTCAGTGTCCTCTTTGCTCCGCAATGTATTTTTCACTCTGTGTGGCGTGACAGCGCCGTGGCTTGTTGGACAAAGCAACAGTAACTAAGGGGGGCGGGTCTTTGCGAAGGGTCAATTGTTCAAAAGTTTGGAGCTAGTAGAATTCATGTTTTTGAAACACGCCTCTTCTGCTCACCAATAAAAAGAGTAATATTGTGAAATATTATTACAATTTAAAATAACTGTTTTTGGCTTTTTTGATGAATAGAAAATTCAAAAGAACAGCATTTATTTGAAATATAAATCTTTTGTATTTACCGTCACTTTTGATCAATTTAATGCATCCTTGTTTAATAAAAGCATTAATTACTTTAAAAAACAAAAATGACTGACCCCATAATTTTGAAAAGTAATGTAATTGCAGCGCTTAATTAGGGGCCAATTATGGCACCTACTGCACCCGTTACCCATCTTATTATTCTTCCTCCCCAATGGGAGTCTATGGCAGCCCTATAAACAGAACATGAGAAAGTGATGAAATTTGGCACAAATGTAGAGATGGTAATAAATAGTGATTTGACCCATTTTGGAATCTCTAGGACCAACTCAACAGCGCCACCATGACTTCAAAAATTCACTTTTCTAAAAGTAATAACTTCTGAACTCTTTGATCTAGAAACATTTATTTTAGTATACCTCATTGATCACATTCAACATCTTACATTAAGACTCCGCCCATTACAGTAGTGGCCATTTTGAAAAGTACGGTATTCCAATTGTTTGCTGCTACTCCTTCAAATCTTCTGTAATTCTTACAAAAATTGGCACAGATGATCTTTTGACTGAGCCACACAGAAATTATGAAACAGATTATTTAAATTCGTCTTTGTTCAAAAGTTATGATGTCGCAAACGTAACACGGTTTACCCAAAATTGGTTCAGAGGCTGTATCTCGGCCAAACTTTGAGCAATCGAAACTAAAATTGGTACGCTTCATCAGAACTGTGATCTGAGGGTTCATGCCAAATTTGGGAACAGTGCCACCTATAGGTCATGACTCATGAGATCTGAAATATGGCTAATTTTGCAAATAACTTTCTGACAGTTTGATCTTTCTGACAATCAAGATCTTGATGTCTATGGACTCTGTGTCATGCCGAATCCAGGGATACCGATTTTTCCAGGATGAACCACCATTTAGAATTTTGTCATAAATTGCAATATCTTTTAAACGATTTGACATATCGGCACAAAATTCTGAAGGTATGGTCATCGGCATCTCTTGAAGGAACCTGAGAAGTTGACCTAACTGAACACAGTGCATTATAATAAACACTTAACACAGCGCCACCTAGCGTTTCAAATATATGTGGGGTTTTTCTTGCAAAAACACATAACTTTTGAAAACATAATTAAAATTTTGTTTTCTTTGTGTCATTACATTCCTTAATTTATGCCAATTCCGACAATATCTAATTTGTCAATTTCCAACAATGTGACTGTCCACCATATTGAAGCAAATGAGCTGTTTTTTCTCTACTACTCCAACAAATTTCACCCAAAATCAGCTCAGATGATCTTTGAACCGAGCCGCAAAGAAATGACTGAACAGATTTTTTATATTAACTACCGTTCCTGAGAAATATCTCTCCAAAGTTGGCCATGCCTAATTGGTAAGCATGCTAACCAGTTGCCATTCTTTCTAATTTGGCTCTTCGACTATCAGGTTAACCATAAGCTACATTAACATTAAGTTAGCTCAGCATGATAAGCTGGTTAAAATATTAAGTAATGCTTTTGTGTGCTCATTCTCGTACTGACGGCTCTCCTCGGCAGCCTGGAATCAGCGTCAACTGAGTGGCGCAATCTGTAATCCCAAGAGCCCTGAACCTTTTAGGTCATATCTGTTGTTCCAGTATATTCTATTTCTGCTGTTTTTGCTCTTCCTACACTGCGCTTGCTGCTGAAACGGTGCTTGGCCCCATAAACGCTGCTTGCAACTATATTTTACATTTGTTATAAAACCATGAAGCTTCCCAATCCATCTCACAACACATTATTTATTAAATCCATGAAACGTTAGGTACCTGGATGAAATTGACAAGAATAAGAACTTGATGTAGAGGCAATTTGTGTGCTACTCAATAAATAAAGGTCAGCCAGTCCCAACATGATAGTCCAACCTGAGTGTTAACAATTCATAAATCTCCTTTTGGTCAGTAAAGATGGTTCAGCTGCTCTTTGGGCCAAAAGGCTAAACA
Source organism: Ancherythroculter nigrocauda (assembly GCA_036281575.1). Lineage (NCBI taxonomy): Eukaryota > Metazoa > Chordata > Actinopteri > Cypriniformes > Xenocyprididae > Ancherythroculter > Ancherythroculter nigrocauda. The sequence continues at coordinate 3,312,620 of VTFQ01000021.1, read as the reverse complement.
AACCAACATCACCCAGATGGTTTGTTTAAGAGGTCAAAGGCTCAAAACATCACACCACTGCTTTAACAGTCAGGAGACACACATCTACGAGTATTCAAAATCAGCACTTGTTATATAACTCACACACACACACACACACACACACACACGGCATCATCTCTGAAAGTCACAGCAGAGTAAAACTGTCATTATGGGTCAGGATAACTCAATTTTCCAAGTCTATTAAAACTCTGAAACTAATTTGGAGCAAGCCACTCCGACGGCCCTGGTTGTGTTGACACCAATCCTGATGTAGGTTAAACGGATGATGTTCTAACAATGCAAATGGAAGCTCAGGGCCTATTTTCAGAGTTGGGCTTTTATTTATAGAGGCCACAGCGGCCCCAGTTGTCACCCCTCGCTCAGCTCTGAACAGGCTTTTCCATTACCAGCAGTGCTGGAGCTGAAAACCACACGGCCCAGGATAAAATTAATAAATGGGTGGGTCTCCTCTACCCTGGCCCAATACGTAGTAGAGTAGACAATTATATAGAGGACCATAGCAGACACTAAACAAGGCCCGGGACGACAACCTGCAGAACAACAGATCCTCTGGCAAAAATTACATTATTAATGGTTTGATTTAAAAGAAAATGTATGATGAATATTATTAATTTTTTTGCTGTATGTGAAGAAGAACCCTGACCATGATCATTTATGAGGAAATCATTTCAAACCTAAGCTTACACAAACATAAAAGTACCAAAAATACTGTTGTTTTGGGCATGTACTAGTAATCATAAATGTTTCTTGAGCAGCAAATCAGCATATTAGAATGATTTCTGAAGGATCATGTGACACTGAAGACTGGAGTAATGATGCTGAAAATTCAGCTTTGAATCGCAGGAATAAATTGCATTTTTAAATATATTCATATAGAAAACAGTTATTTGAAATTATAATAATATTTCAATATTTATTAGGTTTAAAATGATTCTTGTACAGTTAATGAAATGTTTATGGTAAGGGTTCTTCACTTCTTCACAGCAAAAAATAAATTATAGTCATCATATATTTTCCATGGAGTATAATGTAAATACCATGATATATGAATGGTAATCATTCAGGTCCATGGTAATTATTACCATAAAATACCAACTGATACCATAGTACCACCACAGTACATTTTTAAAAGGGTAATCTGGATATCTAAAGAAGCTGGGTGTAAAAATAAATTTGCATTTTGCATTAATTTGATCAAAAGTGACAGTAAAGACATTTGTATCAAAATATTTCTATTTTGAATAAATGCACAACTGTTTTCAATATTAATATTAATAAGAATAATCATCATATTAGAATGATTTCTGAAAGATCATGTGACACTGAAGACTGGAGTAATGATGCTGAAAATTCAGCTTTGAATCACAGGAATAAATTACATTATACAATATATTCAAATAGAAAATGGTTATTTTATATTGTAATAATATTTCACAAATATTACTGTTTTTATTATATGTTTGATCAAATAAATGCAGCCATAGTGAGCAGACGAGACTTTCTTCAAAAACATTAAACAATCCTCCCGACCCCAATTTAGCACATGACAAATGAAATGAAAAAGATTTAGAAAAATGATCAACATGACTCACCACTATTGTTGCGACCCTCTCTCCTAAAGCCACACAGCATCATGGGAATGTCACAATTCCATTCTGCCACACAACAGTGTAGGAACTAACTAAATTGACTGTTTATTAAAGCGCACTCTGGAAATGATCATATTAAACTATCAAGTCAAGCCACATTACATGTGTAACTTCAGCTAGGATTCCTTAGAGATATTCATACAGGATGAATCTTCTTTGAAAAGCAATAAAACAATATTCCTGAGGAAGACAAGCAGACTAGATGAATCCATTCAGCCTAGAAGATTCAGATCTCTGTGGTTTTATCTACAGCTGATCCTGTTGCAAAGATCCTGTTACAATTCCATGGAGATCATCTGAATCTCTGCAAGGTACACATGAGCGACCGTAAGAGTGTAATGCATGAATGAGTGACTGAAAAAGTGTGTTGCATAGGTAGAACTGGATTATTCCTCAAAAATTCCCGTGTCACTCCAGTTTGCTCTTTCCAAACAGCGTAACGTGGTCTCTTCCTCTTTCCAGTCCGCACATGCAACCAGTCTCCAGTCAGTCATCCATAAAACACATGTGATCCGCTCGCACAGACTCAGCCCTGGGTTTCTGAAGCAGATGGTAGTTTATCCAGCGATGACAGCGCTGCAGTATGGGAACGTATCCGAACGCTCCAGTGCTTCAGCCCCGGACAGAATCTCTCTTCTCCTCCCTCCTTTCTGCCACTCCTCCCTCACTTTTTGAGCTTCTTACTCTTCACTCGTGCTCTTCCTTCCTGCAATGTCCTATTAATCATCTCCGTCCACACACACACACAGTCTTGCCTGAGAGTATCTTCCTACCGGCAAGCTAATGTAGACACAAATATTAAATGCACAGCCAAACCCCCTCACTACTCTCTCAGCCCCCACGTGCCTCACGCACAAACACTTCCTCCTCCCTATCTGTCTGTCTCCATCTCACGTGCCCCGTTCGCCTTCTTTTAGCAGCTGAGAGACGAGTGTGAAACAGCCCTTGCAACATTTTACCATGGTAAATTTACAGTTTAAAAATCCTGACAAAGATGCATCATGGTTTCCAAAAAACATCACAACCGTTTACAACATTGATAATAATCAAAAATGTTTCTTGAGCAGCAAATCATGATATTAGAATGATTTCTGAAGGATCATGTGATCATGTGACACTGAAGACTGGACTTTGTACTATATATTTAAATATAAAACCGTTATTTGTAATTATTCACAGTATGACTGTTTTTACTGTATTTTTATCAAATAAATGCCAAAACAAAAACAAAATGACGCACTAAATGGAAATGTTAAACGGGCCTTTTAATTATTAAAAAAAATAATAATAATGCACACCCTAATCAGGGTTGCCAGGTTTTCACAATAAAACCCGCCCAGTTGCTACTCAAAACTGGCCCAAAACTTGCCCAATCGCGTTTCAAAGGGTCCCACTGTAAAAATCGCATTCTGGGGGGTAAAATCCACATTTTTGGTGGGGTTCCCCATGAAAAATTCGCATTCCAGCTAAATATCATGTTATTTGGGATCTCTTCAACCCGCGGACATGAAAAACAACCCATGAAAACAGTGTTAAAGCAGAACTAAGTAACTTTTTTTTTACCTTCATAAATAGTTTTCTGAGTCCTTATGATGGTTAAAGGTGCTAAATAGGATGTTTTGTTTTATACATTTTTGCAATATTACTTGAAACTGTCTTTACTAACTGATAAAAGACTATTTATTAGGTGCACTGAAAGTAATAATATTAATATGCATCATCTGTGCACGAGGTAGGGCCTTAAAAACATCAGCCAATCGTTTACGCGATGATCGTGTAAACGATTGGCTGATGTTTTTAAGGCCCTACCTCGTGCACAGATGACAAGCTGGCTTGTCAATCACTGCCGTGACGTTCCTTGTGAGAGACGAGCGCAGCTGCGCGCTCCAGTAACTTTCCACACTCCACAGGCGCCGCATGCAATGTTTTTGTCAGGAGACAGGAATAACAACTGCAGATTATGAGTTACCTGCGGTGAGTCCGACATAATGAATCCACTAACACGGCACAGCGAATGCCGGTGGTAAACACTCGTTTTCCAATACTCGTGCACGAGTTTTGGGAGGCGTTCCTTTGAAATGAGCTGTGAAGGAGGGGGGCTGTTCTTACGCATGCGCTCATTTCAAAAACTCACTAACAGTCTTTGGATTCTCAGTCGACGAAAAAATCCTCTCTATCACCTTTAATTGACTTGTAGTGGTGTGTTTGAGGCGTCTCTGGCACGTCTACGCCAAAAAACAGCACTTGCAAGTTGAGCTGCGCCGACCCGACACAATCTCGCCTCATGTTCACGTTCACGCGAGAGTGACAAAATGCTTTACGGTAATTCAAAAACAATGTATATATTATGACTTTATAAGACAATTTCGAAAATTACCCACCTCCATCAAGATTTCTTGTACTGTATTTGCAAAACTACTGCGCTGGTGAGCGTTGTAGTCGTTGTAGTCCAGAGCTGCGCTTGGAGTATTTAAGACAGTGTGATTCACTGAAGGAACCTGTAGGGGGAGCTCCGCTTTAAAGCAGCACAATTCCACTGGAAAAACTCGCATCACCACCTCGGGTGTGCATTATTCTTCTTCTAATAATTCAACGGCCCGTCGTCAAATATGCTGTTTATACTACAGTTACCACAATTCAAAACATTGTTCAAATGTTGTATTTTAAGACATTTGTCAGATTTTTGTCCTTAAAACACTCTTTTGTGTAGGACTAATTTCTTACGCATCTAATCCCAAGGCCCTGTTGCTAATTCCAAAACGTCATTTTAGAACTAGTAATGGAGGCTTGAGCCAATGATAGCTGAATATTAATGCAGAAAGAGAGAGATTAAGCATGTGTGATTACCTGAGTCTGTGCATCTCTCAACACTCAAGTGTTCGGCAGCTGTGTCTCTACTAGCGAAACTGTACATTTATCTGCTTCAAAAACAGCGCCGCTATTACCTCGCTAGTGAGAAATGTCATCTAGCTTTTAAGTTGTTAAACTATTTTGCTGATAAAGTAGTCAGAGCAGCACTGACAACATGTTTCTGTGTGAGTGTGCGTTTACTTGGTGTCAAAAAGTGGAAATAATTTGTTGTTTTTATCCATTTGTTTACCACATTTATTTGATTAGTCAGTGTCATTGTGGGTTTTGGTTCTTTTGCTGTTGTCGGCTGTAAGGACCATTGAAATAACTGAAATCATTTGACGAAGTGATATGCAGTCAATACCTGCCTGGAACTACTTTAGCCGTGCGTTTCCCTGAAAATAAGTGCACGCCTTAGAACGTTCGTCATCCAATCAGATTTAAGCATTCAACAGCCCCCTAGTATAATTATATAATAAGCCATAAAGGGACAAACCAAAAGCAAGTCTATGTGAAATCTGTCTCAAATTTCACTTTTTGGGGGTTGGTGGGGGTATTTTGTCATGACAGCCGCATGTGTCTGTGAGAGACGACGAACACCTGTCTCACCCATCAAAACATTCCACACATTCTTCTCTCTATAACACCGAAATAAACTCCTTCCCCAACAACAGATGACACACAACACATACAAAATATTGAACAAAAGTCACACTGCAATCTAAAGGGGAGGGATTTTGTATTCTGCAGTTTTGCCACCACAGGAATAAATTACATTTTACAATATAATAATATAGCAAAGAGTTCTTTTAAATTTCACAATATTACAGTGTTACAATAGTACAATGTTCTCTCTCAAATAATTGATACTTTGTAATCTAATGTGGTGACAAGAATGCAGTAAAAGTGAACTATTTCTGTGGTTTCTGTAAGCCTGCAGAGAATTTCAAGTCATTGACAGTATACAGCCCCCATGTGGCCGGACGTAGTTTTGTTGGTCACTTAAGCTGATATGGGTCATTCAACAGAATTGGTTCAAAGACAGAGTTGGAAACATCTTGAAAAAAAATGTCTTTTTCCACAAATTTTGTATGTATGCAAATTGTATAATATTCAAGGTACACATTTCTGGTAATTGTGCAGTTAATTCTCATATTGTATTTTCAGAAAGTTTTGGAATATTTTCCTCTCCCCGAATTTGTCACTAATGAAACACAATAATAAATAATTTAATAAAAGTATTCTTATAGAATTATTATATTCTCAATATTTCAAGTGTAATTTATGAGATTTGTTGTATTTTGAATCCAATCTTTCTTCGTAAAAGGCAAAAAGTAAATCATACTGATTTCGAAGTGAAGGATTCATTAGTTTGAATATATATTGAAACCAAACACTATCATAACATCTTAGTTGATAATTTAGTATACTTGATTTTTGACAAAACATCCCATGTTTCAGTCGTGACTGCACATTTTCAGTAGTGACAGTAATGTGTTGGTAGTGACCACATCACGTTACACAATTTTAACTCGCATACTAAAACACTAATAAAACATTAATGATTTGCATAACCAGGGCTGGGTAGGTTACTTTTAAAATGCATTTCACTACAGATTACAAAATACATGCTTTAAAAAGTAATTTGTAATGTATTTCGTTAGATTACCCAAGTTTTGTAACTTAATTTAAATACTTTAGAATACTTTGGAATACTAATAAATATGTAGCATAAAAACAAGGCAATTACGAGTTTTTATCTCACAATTCTGACTTTTTTCTCAGAATTGTGTGATATAAAGTTGCAATTGCGAGTTGTAAAGTCAGAATTGTGAGATATAAACTCGCAATATTGAGAAGTCAGAATTCTGATATATAAAATCAATTTTAAGAAAAAAAAAACAGAATTGTGAGATAAACTCATAATTTTTCAGAAAAATGTCTGAATTGCAAGAAAATAAGTCATAATTGTGAGATTTAAACTCGCAATTGTAAGAAATAAGTAGGAATTGCAAGTTTATAACTTGCAATTATGAGTTTATCTCACAATTTTGAGAAAAAAAGTCAGAATTGTGAGATAAAAAGTTTTTACAATTACAAGGGACTCACAAACAATTATCGCAAAACATGAAAACAGTCGTAGATCATCCAGTAATGGCAGGACAGTTAAGATTCAAGAGTATGTCAATTTTTGAATGGGGCAATTTTTATAAATTCAGTTATTTTGTCTTCTGGAGTGTACAGGTGCTGGTCATATAATTAGAATATTGTGAAAAAGTTCATTTTTTTATTGTAAATTATTTTTAAAAATGAAACTTTCATATATTCTAGATTCTCTACATGTAAAGTAAAACATTTCAAAAGTTTTTTTTTTTTTTTTAAATTTTGATGATTAGAGCGTACAGCTCATGAAAGTCCAAAATCCAGTATCTCAAAATATTAGAATATTTCCTAAGATCAATCAAAAAATTTATTTTCAAAACAGAAAAATTCAAGTTCTTTAAAGTATGTTCATTTGTGCACTCAATACTTGGTCGGCAGCACATATTACAGCAAATGACTTGCTCCTAGCACAAATTACAGCATCAGTGAAGTGTGGCATGGAAGTGATCAGCCTGTGGCACTGCTGAGGCACTGTTGAGCCTTCAGATCATCTGTATATTGTTGGATCGACTGTTTCTCATCTTTCTCTTGAAAATATCCCATAGATTCAGGGGTCAGGCATGTTGGCTGGCCAATAAAACACAGTAATATAATGGTCAGCAAACCACTTGGAAGTGGTTTTTGCACTGTGGGCAGGTGCTAAAGTCCTGCTGGAAAAGGAAATCAGCATCTCCATAAAGCTTGTCAGCAGATGGAAGCATAAAGTGCTCCAAAATCTCCTGGAAGATGGCTGCACTGACTTTGCACTTGATAAAACACAATGGACCAACACCAGCAGATGTCACGGCCCCCCAAATCATTACTAACTTCAGAAACTTCCCACTAGACTTCAAGCAGCTTGGATTCTGTGCCTCTCCAGTCTTCCTTCAGACTCTGGGACCATGATTTCAACATGAAATGCAAAATTTACTTTTATCTGAAAAGAGGACTTTCGACCACTGTTCACTGTCCAGTTCTTTTTCTCCTTAGCCCAGGTAAGATGCTTCTGACGTTGTTTCTGTTTCAGAAGTGGCTTGGTAGTCCTTTTCCTGAAGATGTCTGAGTGTGGTGACTCTTGATGCGCTGACTCCGGCTTCATTCTACTCATTGTGAAGCTCTCCCAAGTGTCTGAATCGGCTTTACTTGACAGTATTCTCAAGCTTGTGGTCATCCCTGTTGCTTGTGCACCTTTGCCTACCCAATTTCTTCCTTCCAGTCAACTTTGCATTTAATATGCTTTGATACATCACTCTGTAAACAGCCACCACATTCAGTAATGACCATCTGTGACTTACTCTCTTTGTGGAGGGTGTCAATGATTGTCTCCTGGACCATTGCCAAGTCAGCAGTCTTCCCCATTAGTGTGGTTTCAAAGAACAAGAGATACCCAGAATTTATACTGTAGGGATGGTCATTTAATGAAACTCAAATGTAAATATTCTAATATTTTGAGATACTGGATTTTGGACTTTCATGAGCTGTACGCTCTAATCAACAATTTAAAAAAAAAAAAAAAAACTTTTGAAATGTTTTACTTTACATGTAGGGAATCTAGTATAAATGAAAGTTTCATTTTTAAAAATAATTTACAATAAAAAAATGAACTTTTTCACGATATTCTAATTATATGACCAGCACCTGTATGTAAACATCTGTTATGTGAAATAGTTTATTCAGGACAGGACTAAATAAAAATAACATTTTTATGATCCCTCTTATTTTGTTAAAATGATTTTACATATTCTGCAAGGGGTAAGAAACTTTTAAGCAGAACTATAGCTTAGGATGCTTTTGCAGACTGTCAGAGTCGGAGAATCACCAATTGCTGTTTGCATTAATTGCCTGCCACAGTTTACATTAATGTTTAAATGACATTAAAATTTAAAGTAATCACTTTGGTAATCTAAAATACATTTCAGATGTAATTGTAATTTGATTACCACCCATTTAAAATGTAACTGTAATGAAATACAGTTACTCAATTTTTGTATTTTAAATATGTAACTAAGTTACATGTATTTCGTTACTCCCCAACCCTGTGCATAACTGTACAATAATTGTATTTATCTCCCCCAAATAAAGGATTATTCACTTTGTCACTACCGAAACTTCACCAGGTTTCGGTCGTGACTGTTTAGATACTTTTGAGCCTAGCTCAAAGATGATAATCAGCACATGTTTAGCTAGCACAGTTCTGAACAGTTGTACACACACAAAAACTAAACTTTATGGAATAACGACCAAAAAGTTTGCTTAATTGCAGAAAAAAGGTGTTTGGTAGTGACGTTCCTTGAAGTTACACACAGATTTTCAGACTTTTGAACACATTTAACTCAAAATTATGGACCTATTGTGGATCTACTGTGAAAGAGAGGCTATGAGAGAGAAGGACACGCAAATATTTCCTGATCAAAATGTAAAAGTGTGTTAAAATCAGTCTCAGCCAATGGACTAAAACATACACTGAAGTGACATGAAAATGCGGGAGTCAGCGATTTAAAAATAATTTAAAAATAAATTATTGATTTAAAAATAAAATATAAAATACATATTTTTTTAACTTCACTTTAAAAAAATAAATAAATCTATTTTTAAAAACAATGGAAAAAAAATTGAAAGTTGAAATTTAGGGGTTAGGGTTCAGGACAGCCACCTCCCAATTGAAAATACCCAATAAATGCTGATTTTAAATATATTAAGCTTACTGATATTTTAAATATTATTGTGAGTTTCAATAGATAATAGAAGGATCTTAGTAAACATCTAAAAATTTGAATACTTAAACGCTTTTTAAATGTGTTTTTTGGTTGTGGGACAGCAGATTGCACCAATTCTGTAGAATGGCCCATATTGGACCACAGCTTGCGTTCATTTCTGAGACCCACACAAAGAAAAAGCATAAAAATATTTTACAAAATTACAGACACAATCACTTCAGCATGATTGCTCATAATGTATACAGCAGCTACACATACAATTCACCCTTACCTGTACAAACATCACCACATTCTCTCATGTCTTACCTTTAACCCTTCCTCTGATAACTCCAATCCGACATCGCAAAGAAAAAGAGAACATCCTCCTTTTCCCTTTAACTCCTCCAGCCAGTCCTTTCTTCACAGTCCCCCATGTCTGGACCCCATCCGGGAGCAGTTTAGGATTAACCGAACAACTAACACGCCACATGGCTCCTCTTTCCATCTCCTCTGGCCCGTACCACACGGATCTTCAACCTAGTCTTTGCTTTGAGTCTCTTCCTCTCTTATCTTCCTCCTCTCTTCATCCTGCAAGAGCTCTTCGTTCATTCTCTGTGGGAAATCCTGTGGCTTACTCAGATTCGAGGGTTTCAGAGAAACACGGCTGATCTCATTTCACCCTCTTCAAAGTCAAGTCATGGAAATCTGGATATGACTTAATAACAAATCCAGTTATATAGTGGGCAGGGCTGGTAACACCGTTGGGGTGCATGTGTGTTTGTTGGCCGCCCAGAGATGAGACAGATGGACTGAAGCGGCCTGCTACAGAGACACAGGCTGCCTGAACCACAGGAGACAACAATAAAGTACCAGAAACTACTATGGTAGTACCATGTTTTGTTTTTAGATGTTTAAATACCATAGTGGTTACTATACAATATAATTGTGGAGAGACTGGGGCTAGCTGTCACATGAAAAAAGTTGTCAAAAGTTCTGTATCTCAGTCAAATAATCATATTTGTTATAATCAACAAACAATATATCATAAATTTTTTTTGTTTCGGCTAAAACCACATTAGCAAAGGTAAAAATCTAAGTTAATTGTAAAGTTTTCTTGAGACAAGAGTATTTTTTTAATAATTGTATTTAAATAAGTCAGGTCAGGTTGTCATCTGGTGTAATTTTATATGCATAATTAAAATATGTTAGCAAAAACAATGGTTTGATGAATGTATTTTTTATGTTATTGTTTGCTATTTCATAAATCATTATGTGCATCATAATTATCTTGCTGTTTAAATGTAGCCTACCGAAAACTGATGAATAATTTAAAGGTAGATTCAATTGTGACTCCATAGTGTGAAATAATCCAAAGAAAATCCAAACACGTCTTAATGTTTTACTTTTCCTTGCAATTCAAGGTTTATATAAACACATTAACTCCTGAATACAGAAATTCTGTTTCAAAAATAAACCCACTGCTACGAGATGAGTGTAAAAAGTGTGACAACTAGCCCCGGTCAGAATCACGAGTACCACTCACCAGCTCTATAAAACGCGACACTATGGAAATGTTCTGTGTGTTCATTCAACTTAATATTTAATCAATATTGCGCGATCAAGAGTGCTGTTGTTTACTGAATGTCTTTGTTGTTGTTGTTTTACTCTGCCAAAGAAAATAGTTCCAGAAAAGACGCCAAAGTAAGATATGGAAAGTAGCCTATGTAGCGATGCTAACAGCGTTTAAACGTCATAGTGCTGATGGACCCTTGGAAAATCAAGCACAAAAACTAACTGTTGAATAAATATTTTTTGATAGATGTGAATATAACAGTTCAACAGCGCTGGGATTTTCGCTGTTTGTATCGCTTTTGTTGTCTGTGGAAGCTTTCCTTAGTAGACAACAATATATCTAAACTCGCAATTCCCTTAGCTAAAGGGTTAGTTCACCCAAAAATGAAAATTCTGTCATTTATTACTCATCCTCATGTCGTTCCACACCCGTAAGACCTTCATTCATCTTCAGAACACAAATTAAGATATTTTTGATGAAATCCGATGGCTCCGTGAGGACTCCATAGCCAGCAATGACATTTCCTCTCTCAAGATCCATTAATGTACTAAAAACATATTTAAATCAGTTCATGTGAGTACAGTGGTTCAATATTAATATTATAAAGCCACGAGAATATTTTTGGTGCACCAAAAAAACAAAATAACGACTTATTTAGTGATGGCCGATTTCAAAACACTGCTTCAGGAAGCTTCGGAGTATAATGAATCTTTTGTGTCGAATCAGCGGTTCGGAGTGCCAAAGTCATGTGATTTCAGCAGTTTGGCGGTTTGACACTCGATCCGAATCATGATTCGATACACTAATTCATAACGCTCCGAAGCTTCCTGAAGCAGTGTTTTGAAAACTCACAGAGTCATCGGATTTCATCAAAAATATTAATTTGTTAATTTGTTGGTGCAAATTCTTGGGAAAATGAGATCCAGGCAGTAGATAAAGTTGATGAAAAATTATTTATTCATTACAATTAAATTTAGCCTCACACGCAAACTTTAATCGATAATGAAAATACTTAATAAAACCAAAAGGCAAAATAACCATCATAAAGGAGTAGTCAATAGTTAATAATAAATTTAGAGTATTGTAAAATCCAGAGTATTGTATCTAATAGATGAAAATCAAAAAGAACTAAAACATTTGCAGATAAGAGAGAAGCAGAAGCCCAGGAGAGTAAAGGAGAGAAAAAGCTGAATTATCAATGACTCGTTCAGCTTTATACCATGAGCATATAGGGAAATTTACATCCCACTCAAATTGATGTTTTTGTTCTAAAAGAAAAGGTTAAATGGTTTTACCCATTAGTCACAGACTGGTCCAGTGTCAAAAATAGATATAAGAGTTGTTTTGACCCCCTTTGGGAATTTTGCAAATCTTACCCTTTTAAATGTCAGCAGGAATAATCACAGACATATTTTGATCAGATTCAAATTCAAATGGTTAATTCTGAAAAACATCACTTCTACAGTACTTGGCAGGCGTCCAATGTCTAACCACAATCGTGTCAGCGTGACCTGTCACACTGGAACACTTGAAGAACAACTGAACATAACAATTATACTCTTAAATATAAAATAAGAATAACTATAAGGGTACAATAACAAGTAAATACTTGAAAATATGATAAGAATTAATATATATAAAGTATGAGTACATAAATATAGGAAATCAAAAGTGAAACTGATAAATCATAAGCCATAAATGATTAACATAAATATTAATAAAAATGCATGAATATGAATATTGACCATTTCGGATCCACCATTTGTGTTCCGAAGATTAATCTAGGTCTTACGGGTGTGGAACGGCATGAGGGTGAGTAATTAATGACAACATTTTTGGGTGAACTAACCCTTTAAGATTGACAGGCGATCTGACCAATCATGACGCTGAATCCGCCATTTTATCCGACAAACAGTAATAAATTAACGTTGGTGGACTTAAAACTTAAAAATGTGTGTATTGATGTCTTTCTGCAGTTGAATATATCATGCAATTCTTTATATCTCGCAATTCTAAAATATATAAACTTGCAAATGTGAGAAAAAAGTCAGAATTGTGAGATAAAAAGTCACAATTACCTTTTTTATTTTTTATTCAGTGGTGGAAACAAGCTTCCATAGTTGTTCTGCACATTTTATTAAGGCAGAAACACACCAAGCCAATCGTCGATCGGCCGCCTAAGTTTTCTCAGTGTGTTCCACATCGTTGGCTGAAGTTGGTCCTTGTCAGCTTTTTTTCGACATGTTGAATCGGCATCGGAGCTCGTCGGCCCGCTGGGCCATCTGATCATTCTGATTGGCTGTTCAGCTACTGCCACCTGCTGGTTCGGAAAGGCATTTCATCTTACGCAAGCGCAGAACAAACGTGCTATTTGGCCGTCGCGGTTTGGTGTGTCAGGCCAACTTTGGACACAGACGCTGCCGACGTGAGCCAACCCCGCAGTCTGCTTTCATTGCCACTAGTTTGTTGGTGTCGGCTTGGTGTGTTCCTGCCTTTAGACATGTATTATTATCGGTGGGGATTTTTCAACGACTTCCTACCTATTGCTCCGACAAGCAAATACTCACACTTGACTCTTTTTGCAGGTTACATTGTTACACCAGTAGGTGGCGCCAAGTGACCATTTTCGAAGCATTCACACAACTGAATCTTTCAAACATACTGATTCATTAAAGAACAAAATCGGTGCGTTCCAAACGGGATATATCGCCCTCCGAAGGGCACTTCGGAATGAAAATAATCATGGCCGCCATGTTGAAGGGTCGTTCCAAACCGAAGTGCTCAAAACTGGCCACTTCAAAGGGCCCTTCGGAATGAAGGATTTCAAAGGGTACAACTGATGGACACTTCGGGCCCCCATGATCCCTTGCACAGGGAACACAGGGAATGTCTTTATGAGTTGAGTCATTGAATCATTCATTCAACCGATTCATTCAAAAACACGGCATCATTCAGTGACATTTATGAGTGAGTGTTTACTGCAGTAACATTTTAAAATTTTCATTAAAATGTCCTTAATATTTTATTATATATACAGTTTATGCATGTATTTATATTTATTTATATATTATTTAGTAAAAGCAATGGAATATTTGAGGCCATGCTGTATTGTTGTGAATATAATCACTCTGTTGTACACCTTGACTAGGCACTCATCAGCAGAATGACTATGGAAAAATATGTTCAGTAGATGAGGAAGAGCGCAGCTCCCTCCAAAGGTTTGGGAAGGAATTACACAGAAAGATTGTTGTAGCTTTCTTATATAAGTGCTGTATGCTTGAGAAGATGCTTCTTCAACAGCTCAACATCTGTAAAAGTGTGGATTGTGTAACAGCATTGAGAGTCTTTGTATTTTCTCTTAGGCCTGGTAGAAGAGAGCCGTGGGATAGTCTCTAGTTCAGGAATATGACTCAGAGCATTATGTAAACGCTAATGTATTCAGCAAAGAGCTTCCACAAATGTATTATAAATCAATCATACTGAAAAAAATAATCATCAGGGCATTTAGAAAGCCCACGTCCTCCAGAGCTTTCAAGAGCGACAGAAAACAAGTACTGATATCAAATTAAACTGATAATATGAACTGAACAGTTGATATGTTCATTGATTCATTTTTAAAAAAAAGTATTGCCATACAACATAACAAAAGGATGTATTAAATATTTTAATTGTAAGGATGTAACTGAATGTGTAGTAATGTACAGATTTAACATGCATTCAAAGGAAATTGCTTTACCATAGAACAGGTTTATGAAGTTGCTTTGAAGTGCAGCTATTTAGGCGATATATTAATTATTCAATTTATCTTCATGAATAAATGTATCACACTTACTTTTTTAAGGCTGACTCAGAAGAAAAACTTTCAGCATCTTGTTTAATTTGTTAAGTGCACTTGTTTTCCACCAGATGGCAGTATTGCTCTTTGTGTTTGTGGTTCAGCTTCATGGCTGTTTAGAACTGAATACTTTTTCTACTGCTTATTGCACAGTATATAATGTATACTGCCTAAAAGTTTCATTTTGTATAGAAATGTATTTTGGCAGATTAGATAATGATTCAACAAAATTATGTTAAAATTACTGCTGCTATTTCCATTTAAAGGGTTAGTTCACCCAAAAATGAAATTCTGTCATTAATTACTCCAAAGACTATAGAATAAACACAAGACACTCGTATTGTTTTGAATGGGAGAAAGTAACGCGCAATATGGCGGAATAAGTCCCGCCTTCAAAATAAGAGCCAATCGCCGACTGGTAAAGTCATCGCGTCACTGCAGCGGCCGTTAGAAGCACTGGTTTCTATGGAAACCGTCAGACGTGCGCCTCCGAAATGAGGCACAAGAGACGCGCATTTAGGTCTGCGCATGCGCATTAGCTTGATCCAGCTTAAAAAATACAGTTTTTTTGTCATGATTCAAGCGTTTAAAAAAAAAATTATGAGACAGTTGTTGTCAGATTTCATTGGTGATTTCAAATATGAAATTTAATCGAAAGCTTGGCTAACAGCTTTGAAGAATTTGATGTTTCCCCATTCAAAGAGATAGGAGCTGCGTGGATAAACACGGAAGCCTTCACTGTGCTTATTGTGTCACCTGAGTAAGTATAATGACAGGGAAGAGAAGAGATTGTTGAATAAAGACATAGTTTTTGTTTGTTTTTGCGCACAAAAAGTATTCTCGTCGCTTCATTACATTAAGGTTGAACCACTGCAGTCACGTCGATTATTTTAACTATGTTTTCTGGACCTTAAAAAGTGTTGATTATATTGCTGTCTATGGACATATACCTCTCGGATTTTATCAAAAACATCTTAATTTGTGTTCCGAAGATGAAAGAAGGTCTTACAGGTGTGGAACGACATGAGGATGAATAATTAATGACAGAATTTTCATTTTTGGGTGAACTAACCTTTTAAAATGGAGGGTCGAGTCAAGCAGACTGCATTGTGGGATACAGTATGCACAATTTGTAAAATATAGTTGGTCATCAACTGGTATTTTATGTGTGCAAACAGCTAATATAACAGATTGAAGTGTTTCTCAAAATGAATGAATGAATGAATTTATTTATTTTTTTATTTAATAGTATGTTTTTTTATTTTAATTTTTATATATACATTTTCATTTAAAATAATTTTTTTTCTTCTACATATTTTTTATTTACTTATGGCTAATTTGTTTACTTTTCTCCATGTTTACATTTGCTTTGTTTTTCCTCTTTCAAATGAATGTTCGTTTCTAGTATTTAATATTATTGCACTTCATTATTTCTTCTCTCACTTGACCGGTTTGTTTCCGATGTTTTCATGCTTAAAAATTTGTATCATAATAAATATCTGTAATTTGTAATTTGACATGTGACTTTGTGGTGCATTAAAACACACTTAAAGTCAGCGTGAAATCAAAATTGACAATTCTTGTTTTTGATGAAATATTGCAGTAATTATAATAAATTATCCATGCACATAATTATTTTTTAATTATTTAATCATTAATCAAAATAACTTCCCCTTCCTTCTTGCCATCTCTTCTCTGATGATGAGGGTGGGGCAACCTGTCACTCACATGAGATCCACCAATAGCAAACCACAACAATCCAATCAAAATCAAGCCCCGCCCTACATTTGTTCTTGTTCGAGAAGCCATTTCACTCAGATATACATCAAAATAGTCAAGAAAAGACTATCGCAACTTCCGTTTCATGCCGACTTTAACAAAAGCTCATCAGATTGATCATCAAGCATGTGTTGAAGAGCGAATGCGTTTTAATCTCAAGGATTACAAAGGCAGCCTCAATCCCCTGAAGCTCCTGCTCCCCCAAACATGTTGTTTTCTGCCGTTCATCCTTCAGTAAATGAGCCGTCAGTGATTGGATGGCCAGTTCTGGGGTTTGTGCTCTGGAATGACAGTGACCCACTTTCCTTTGTATGTCAATATTATGGTCCACAAGTATAGCCTTTGTATCTCAATAATCCCTCATTCTTTCCTGTATGTTTCCGTCTCTCACTGAAACACACTCATCACATGGTGCAGGAGGAGCACTGAACCATTAGAAAACACTGAAGCACTGAAGCATGTCTCACAGGATGATTGCGGTCAATATTGTGAGATGAGATTAAATGAGATCTTTTAGCACTCAGATTGAATCCCTGGGAATCATGTTTTCCCGACAGTACTGATGTGCTGCTGCTGTTGGGGAATGTTTTCAGTAATCTGAATGTTTGTAATATGTTGTTTGTATGATCATACAGAAACCCCGCTGTGTCATAATGAGGTCAAACCCTTTCAAACACAATGACTGTATCAGTGTGTGTGTGGCTGTCATTACAATTACATTCCTGTCATTTAGCACATTTGTCTACAGTGATCAAACAAAGTTTGAAACTATTTGAACTCAACTATAATCCTGGAATAATTCAATGTAATTAAAGGGTTAGTTCACCCAAAAATGAAAATTCTGTCATTAATTACTCACCCTCATGTCGTTCCACACCCATAAGACCTTCATTCATCTTCAGAACACAAATTAAGATATTTTTGATAAAATCTGATGGTTCAGAGAGGCCTGCATAGCCAGCAAGTTAATTAACACTTTCAGAAAGCTACAAAAGACATATTTAAAACAGTTCATGTGACTACAGTGGTTCAACCTTAATGTTATGAAGCGATGAGAATACTTTATGTGCAAAAAAAACAAACAAAATAACTTTATTCAACAATATCTAGTGATGGGCGATTTCAAAACACTGCTTCATGAAGCTTCAAAGCTTTTTTTTCAAATCAGTGGTTCGGATTGCGTGTCAAACTGCTGAAATCACATGACTTTGGCATTCTGAACCACTGATTGGAAACAAACGATTCGTAAAGCTTTGAAGCCTCATGAAGCAGTGTTTTGAAATCGCCCATCACTAGATATTGTTGAATAAAGTCGTTATTTAGCTTTTTTGGCACACAAAAAGTATTCTCATCGCTTTATAACATTAAGGTTGAATCACTGTAGTCACATGAACTGTTTTAAATATGTTTTTAGTAGCTTTCTGGTCATTGAAAGTGTTAATTATCTTGCTGTCAATGGAGGCCTCACTGAGCAATTAGATTTAATCAAAAATATCTTAATTTGTGTTCTGAAAATGAACGAAGGTCTTACAGGTGTGGAACGACATGAGGGTGAGTAATAAATAAACAAATAATACACAAAGTAGAATAACTCAATGTATTTGGGAATTCATTGCTGGAACATTCATTGATATTCTTTCAAGGGACCTAAAAGATAATTAGCTTCTAGGAGTAATTTCAGGTATGTGTGAATTTATGCATCATACACTATAATAAATGCTGGGTTAAAAACAACCTGTAATGAAGCGGGACTGAGGCAGAGATCCATTTGCAAGCTTTTATTCAAAGTGAGCATAGTCGTACAGGCTGGGTCGATCAGGGGCAAACAGGAACAGCAAGGAACAGGCAGAGTCGTAGTCAGAGTACAGGCAGTAGATCGAGGCAGGCGGATATCATTCACAGGTCGGTATACGAGGCAAGAGTCAGGACAGGCAGCAACGGGTCAATAAACAGGAACAGGCAAGGTCAAACACGGGCAGACAGGAAACACAGGAAACACAGAAACGCTCAGAAATGACACACTGGGAAATCAAGACTTCGCGGTGAGGTGGTGTGTGTGACAGTCCTTTATAGTCCTGGTAATGAGTGGCAGCTGGGTGTGGTGATTAGTGTGGAGTGATTGTGAAGTGAGTGCAGGTGATGAGCAATGGAGGATCATGGGAAATGTAGTCCGGGATGTGACAGGAACAGACGTGATCGTGACAACCCAAGTTGGGTTGAAAATGGACAAACCCAGCGGTTGGGTTGAATGTTTGCTCAACCTGCTGGGTAGTTTGATTTAACTCAACTATTGTTTAAAAATTACTGCATTGCTTGCTTAAAATATACCCAAAATATGTTGGAAATGAACATTTATTAATATGTTTAATAAATGAACATTTATTAAGACGTTTAATTAATAATAATTAAACAAAAAGCATTTATTAAATTGCTTATGAAAATAGAGAAGATTATTGTTGCCTCTAGTAATTATGTGTCTGATTTTTAATTTCCAACATATTTTGGGTTCATTAAGCCAGACAAATAGTCATTTTTAAACTATAGTTGAGTTAAATAGCAGGTTGGTCAAACATTTAACCCAACCGCTGGGTTAAAACTTCCCATTCGCTGGTTTTGTCCATTTTCAACCCAACTTGGGTTGTTTTTAACCCAGCATTTTTTTAGAGTGTATTGTTACATTCCACAAAAAATTAAATTAAAAGACCCCCCCCCCCCCCCCAAAAAAAATGAAAATAAAAAAAAATTAAATATATAAAGTTTTTGCATTTACATCCACAGATGTTTTGCTTTTGAGCTTGTTTGTAGTCTCATTCATGTAATTTCATGACTGAAATACGGTCATACAACTCATTCTGTGCAGACAAAACGTTTAAAAAAAATAAATTAAAGGCAGTACAACAAATATGACCTGTTGAATAAATTTGTTAAAATTTAAATAAAATTTCTAATAATAATAATATATATATAAAATAAATATATAATGTATATCCAAACCAGTCGAGTGAGATGGGAAATAATGAACTAATAATATTAATTATACATTTTTAAAAAAACTGTAAGTGGAAGTAATAAACAGAAAGCTAGAATAATTATTCAGACATTTTTGATATTTTTGATATATTTTTACTAGTGGGTGCAGGACACTATAGTTCATTTATGTAAGTGAGGATAGCAAAATAAAGTAAACTGTGACATATTATACCCAAAAATTCTTCATACAGTGGACTACCAGTAAAGTTGATAAACATTGGGACCAAAAATTATTCAGACACTTTGACCTGACCATGTTTTGCTTAAGTGTTATCTGACATAATTAAGATTAATTCATTTCTGACACAGTTTAACTCTGAGAAATTGTCATATTTTACTAACACTTTTTTAAACTATAGTGAATAAACTGTATTAATGAATGAAATGTTTAAAGTGTCTGAATAAACACACAGGAAAACAGCTTATAGATCATACTAAACTATGTTTTTTTTTTTGTAAAAATGTAAAAATGCATAAAGTTTTCTGTGATGGGTAGATTTAGGGGTGGGGACACTTTGTACAGTATAAAAATCATTATGTCTATGGAATGTACTCATAAAACATGAAAACACTAGGCCTGTGTGTGTACAGCTGATTCAACTCTGAAACAGTATTGGGTAAAGGCCACATCAGTCTTGAGCTTAGCTAAGAGAGGTCATTAACCATCCAGAACATACTGTGTTCCTCAACACACCATCAGCAGCAGCAGCAACATTCACATGTCTTTCACCCAGTTCTTCTATAGCATATGGCGTTATCGCAATTGACCAATGGGCGGCTACGAGGAGCAGGTTGATTAGCTGACGTCACGGGCGCAGAGTGAGTGAGCGCGCGCGGGGTTGGGAGGAGGCTCGCGCACGAGAGCAATCCGTGTATTTGTGTGTCGTATAGGCCAGGGATGTGAGCGAGGGGCGACGATAATGGGGAATAACCGGGACCCCGGTGCTCTGGAGTGGACACAACGACTGGACGGTGATCATCAAGGGGGTTAACGTGAAGATCAGCCATCTCTAGAGTGTTTTAAACAGATTCGCAAGGCTTGATGGATTTTATTGGGTTAAATGATCAATTGATTGTCACTGGAGACGTTGAGGCAAGACACCAGATAAAGCTCACATAACCATACTGGATACGATTCAACCATTTCCATGGCGCTATCATCGACCCAGAGCCGAACAGGTCACCCGGACCCAGGACTAAAGCGGGTTCACCGGGTCTAAAGCGCTCAATCTGTCGTGTTTCCGGCGATGTCCGCGTCTTGCCTCGATCTGCGCAGCGCGATTTCAGCACCACCGCAGCTGGACAGCGACCGCATGGAACGAGCGCTCGATCCCAGCCGTCAAAGCTCGCCAGACACCGCCGGGGAATATCAGACCCTCACGCTGCTACACACCGCGCCCGGGGGGCTCGGCATGGCTTTGGAGGAGGAGCTGGCCATGCTCACCGGAGAACGGGAGGAGGATCTGGAGGTATCCGCCTCAGAGACACCTGTGAGCGGACAGGACTCTGACCTACTGTCGCTCTTCCGGCAGAAAGAGAAGGACTTGGTCCTCGCTGCTAAACTGGGCAAAGCTCTACTTGAAAGAAACCAAGACCTCACAAAGCAATATGACAAAATGACCAAGGATTTAAACGACAAACTGGAGGTGAGGAGATCTAAAACTGCACTCGAGTTTAGAATAGGGTCCGATTCTCACTAAGTCTTTTGCCTCAATAAACTCCTAATTTCTGCTTATTAATAGTTAGTGAGGTAGTTAAGTTTAGGTATTGGGTAGGATTAGGGGATGTAGACTATGGTCATGCAGATTCATATGTGCTTTATAAGTACTAATAATCAGACAAAATAATAGTAATATGCATGCTGTAGTTCATGGTGAGATTTGGACCCTATAGGCTAAAGTGTAAAACTAACTCTTCCTGACCTCACCGGCATTAAGTTACTAGTGAAAACGTACAGATGTAAATAAAACTGCACTCTAAAAAATGCTGGGTTAAAAACAACCCAAGTTGGGTTATAAATGAACAAACCCAGTGGTTGGGTTAAATGTTTCCCCAACATGCTGGGTAGTTTTATTTAACCCTATTGTTTAAAAATGACTATATGTCTGGCTTAAATGAACCCAAAATAAGTTGGAAATTAAAAATCAGACACATAATTACTCGAGGCAACACATTTTAATCAAGCAATACAGTCATTTTTAAACAATAGCTGAGTTAAATAAAACTACCCAGCACGTTGGTCAAACATTTAACCCAATTACTGGGTTAAAACAACCTAATCGATGGGTTTGTCCATTTTCAACCCAACTTTGGTTGGTTTTAACCCAGCATTTTTTAGAGTGTGTCAAATGCAACCATAGTAAGTTTTCATATCCAAGTGCATGCTGGGAAGGGGACTGAATCAACTGAAAATAGAGAAGTAACCACCTCCAAATATCAATAATCAAGTGAATTTATTGGTAACACTTTATTTTATTGATGTAGTTACACGTTACAACATGCACTTACTATATTACTTTAAAAAATGCTGGGTTAAAAATAGACAAACCCCGCGATTGGGTTGTTTTGACCCAGCAGCTGAGATAAATATTTGACCCAACCTGCTGGGTAGTTTTATTTAACTTAACTATTGTTTAAATATGACTATATTGCTCGTTTAAAATGAACCCAAAATAGGTTGGAAAAGAACATTTATTAAAGTTTCATAAATAATAATTAAAAAATAAACATGCATTAAATTGCTTATTAATAATTGTTCACCTTTTAATTATTACTGTTGTTACTGTTTTGATTATTACCTATTTTTAAGGTTATTAATAATTCATTTTAAGTGAGCAATATAGTAATTTTTAAACAAAACTGTTCAGCTGGTTGGGCAAACATTTAACCCAAACGCTGTGTGTGTCCATATTTAACCCAATTTGGCATTTTTTGTGATTAATAATAGTAATTATGCATAAGTAACTAACCATAAACCAAACCCTAACTTTATAGTAAGTATGTAGTTAATTAAGTATGTAGTAATAGAACTCCATCACCTTAAACTTATTTTAAGGTGTCTTTACTACAGTGTAATTATACATTTAAGTACTGAGCAATAATAATAATTAATTATATGCACTTGCTGTAGAGTTAGGGATTGGTTTAGGGTTAGTTGCATGTAATTTTGCAAAAATTATAGTTATTACTAAAGTAACTACATGTAACAATGACAAAAATATTTTTAAGAGTGTAATTTAATATTTTCTCACTAGTGCTGTGATTGATTTCATATGCATGTGTTGTTTACATGTGTATACAGTCAGTCTGCTTTTTAAGTTATTAATCAGGAGGATGTATGATAATATTAACAGCATGATGGAGCAAATCATTTAAATGACTTGAACACAGTTAATCTCATACTGTGCTAGTATGTAATATTATTCCTCATGCTGAACTCCTGAATATTTCAAGACTATTTGCATAAATCCACACATGGTTTTTAAGACTCATATTATATTATTATCTATTTTATACAGTCATAAAAATGATAACTAAGGCATGTCTATGATGGTGGACGGCATCATGAGAACACCAGAGCTAACATGCTGCTGTTCTGCATCTGAGAAGCATTTATTGTCATTAAATGTAGACCGTGTGAAGACGTTGAACCTCGTTCAGATCTGTATGGGCCTTGATGGTCGTTTCAGCGATGCTGCAAGCAAAGCTAATGCGCTTTGGCTCCTCTCACCCATCTGAGGGCCAGACGCTCGACAGATCCCTGGCAGTTCTCCATGCAATTGTCTCTCAGTTCACATCTTTGACTTAAACCCCAAGTCTTAATCTACATCTATTCATTTTATCTGATGCAATTTCTTTCTTTACTCATATTTTCTGACAATTGAGGAATCCTTATTTGTTCATATTAACATCCTCTTACAAAAGCAAATAATCAGCACTGAAATGACTTCTAACGGTTAATTGGTTTGATAGACTTCACAGTGGATTTCACAGGCTTTAATCAGTGCCAGATTTCATTTTCTGCAATTACAGCTAGTGCTCTGAGAGGTGCCCGGGACTGAACCTGCATGACCCTCCATAACTTGAGAACTTTAACTCTCAAACCATGAAATCCATATGCTGGCCCACTTACACAGGAATGAGACCATATGTCCAACATGTAAAGCGACCAATCGCATGCTGTTCTTTTACATGCCATTTAGGGGCGGGGTTATTTAAAATAGTCGATGCCATGATAGCTTACCAGGGTGGAGATAATACTGATAACACAGATAAACAGA
The DNA here is from genome assembly GCA_036281575.1 of Ancherythroculter nigrocauda. Lineage (NCBI taxonomy): Eukaryota > Metazoa > Chordata > Actinopteri > Cypriniformes > Xenocyprididae > Ancherythroculter > Ancherythroculter nigrocauda. The sequence goes on along the minus strand of VTFQ01000021.1, from coordinate 3,288,744 downwards.
AGTTTAATTAGAAGTTCTGTCTGTCCAAAAGTACTAAATACAGATTATTTCACAAATATAGAAAAGTTTGCGGTTGGTAAGATATGAGACTTTGGAAGAAGTCTCTTATATGCTCACCAAGGCTGCATTTATTTAATTAGAAATACAGTAAAAGAGTGAAATATTATTACAATTTCAAATAACTATTTTCTATTTGAATATGTTTATTATAATTTATTCCTGTGATCAAAGCTGAATTTTCAGCATCATTACTCCAGTCTTCAGTGTCACATGATCCTTCAGAAATCATTCTAATATGCTGATTTGCTGCTCAAGATACATTTATTATTATTATTATTATCAATTTTTATCTATTATAATCGCATTTTTGTGGAAACCATGATGCATTTTTAATTAGGATTTTTTTTTTCATGAACAGCATTTATTTGAAAAAGAAATCTTTTTAACACTCTTTACTGTCACTTTTGATCAATTTAAAGTATCCTTGCTGAATAAAAGTATTAATTTCTTTAAAAAAAATCATACTGACCCTAAACATGTGAATGGTAGTGTAACTCATAAAAAGGAGAAACATAGTTTTATCACTTTTACAAGTTTATTTGCTACTAAGAGTCTTGAAGAAAACTATAACTTTCAAAGATTTGATGCCACTAACCTGGCAAACTTTAGTAACTCCAGTGATTAGTTCATCCTCAAATTCAGGATTTCAGCTGGTATTTCATGACCTTGTTTCTCTTCCAGCTCCTGGAGCAGGAAAAACACGAGCTGCGGCGTCGTTTGGAGAATCGCGAGGGTGAGTGGGAAGGCCGGGTGGCCGAACTGGAGACTGATGTGCAACAACTGCAGGGGGAGCTGGAGAGACATCAGGTGCAGCTGCGCGAGGCCGACCGTGACAAGAGCCGGGCCATCAGCGAGCTGTCAGAACAGAACCATCGACTGCTGGAGCAGCTCAGCAGGGTGAGTGTGTAACCCCTCCAGTTCTACGGGATTCGAAGTTCACTTACAGTTTGCAGTGGGTCAGATGGGGACAAAACACATAGCAGAAGAGGGGTTTGCAAGAATGCAGCTCTGCAGACCTTGAACTAAATGATAGAGGAATGTTTTGAAAACTTGATGCCGAATCTGCAAGGTCCAGGGTTTCAATAAATACTGATTAAAGGGTTAGTTCACCCAAAAATGAAAATTCATGTCATTAATTACTCACCCTCATGTCGTTCTACATTCGTAAAACCTTCGTTCATTTTCAGAACACAAATTAAGATATTTTTGATAAAATCCGATGGCTCAGTGAGGCCTGCATTGCCAGCAAGACAATTAACACTTTCAATGCCCAGAAAGCTACTAAAAACATATTTAAAACAGTTCACGTGACTACAGTCATTCAACCTTAATGTTATGAAGTGACAAGAACGCTTTTTGTGCGTCAAAAAAACAAAATAACATCTTTATTCAACAATATCTAGTGATAGGCAATTTCAAAACACTGCTTCATGAAGCTTCGAAACTTTACAAATCTTTTGTTTCGAATCTGATTCGGAGTGTGCATCAAACTGACAAAGTCACTGAAATCACTGTTTACTGAAGTCATACTACTGAAATCATGTGACTCTGGCAGGTTGATACACGCTGATTTGAAGCAAAAGATTCGTAAAGCTTCGAAGCTTCATGAAGCAGTGTTTTGAAATCGCCCATCACTAGATATTGTTGAATAAAGGCATTATTTTTGTTTATTGGCGCACGAAAGGTATTCTCATTGAACAACTGTAGTCACATGAACTGTTTTAAATATGTCTTTAGTAGCTTTCTGGGCATCTGAAAGTGTTAATTGTCTTGCTAATGAAGCTTCGAAGCTTTACGAATCGTTTGTTTGGAATCAGTGGTTCGGAGCGGGTATCAAACTGACAAAGTCATGTGAGGCATTGAAATTTCTAAACATTTTGAAACACTTCAACACCTCGTTTACTGAAATCATGTGACTTTGGCAGTTTTTATACGCGCTCTGAATCACTGATTCCAAACAAACGATTCGTAAAGCTTCGAAGCTTCATGAAGCAGTGTTTTGAAATCGTCCATCACTAGATATTGTTGAATAAAGATGTTATTTTGTTTTTTTGACGCACAAAAAGTGTCGTTTCATAACATTTAAGGCTGAACCACTTGTAATCACATGAACTTTTTTTTAAATATGTCTTTAGTAGCTTTCTGGGAATTGAAAGTGTTAATTATCTTGCTGTCAGTGGAGGCCTCACTGAGCCATCAGATTTTATCAAAAATATCTTTCCGAAGATGAACGAAGGTCTTACGGGTGTGGAACGACATGAGGGTGAGTAATTAATGACATGAATTTTCATTTTTGGGTGAACTAACTCTTTAAATGCACATCCTGTAAGCTTTGGTTAAAACCATCTACCAAACATAAAATGGCACTATGAAGGTGAAGTTCAATGGTAACGGCTCTTGATTTGCTCCTTATGGAGATCAAACCAGTAAATCATTGTCTAAAAACCACATAGGTAAAGCAGTGTTCTCATAAAAAGCCAGAATTATTATTCTGGTCATTCTTTGAATTGAAATATTGATTATGGTGGCTGGAAATCCAAACAGAGGCAGGTAGAAAAACATGCATGCAGCATGCTATGAATAAATTTCTTGGCTCCGGTACACAGGATGTCCCCTCATCTTCCTGAGACACTACCTTATGCAAACTCATTAAAATTACACCACGCTCTGTTCCGGTTTCAAAATTATGCAATCTACCTGTTTCACAGTCCAGCAGGGCGACCTTGAAGATGCACAGGACATTTCACTGCGGTGTATCTTTAAATTGTGGCCAATGAATAAAGCTGATGAAAAAAAGACTCAAGATTTTGTATCTTTGGATGTTTTGTCTTTGACAAAGACAAAATCTGTTCAGTAATATGTACAGTATTGTGTGAGAGAATGCAGTGTCATATATCACCTCTGGTTTCTTGATTGTGATATTTGAAACATGCATTTTCTGTAAAGATGCTTTGAAACAATTTGAAAATACTTCAAATGAAGAATATAAACATTTCACTAATGTAATCATTTTATATATATATATATAAAATATCTTGATATCAATAAATAGGATTTGCATGATTACATGCATCTCACTTCTAAACATGATGAAATTTAAAATGATTACATTCAGAGAAATTATGGTTAATCATTCTAAATCAGTGAATGTGTAATGATGGGAAACTGGGGTTGATTGATTTGGCAGGAAATTGAGATTTAAATGCCACACTGAGTTTAGTTTGTGCTTCAGTAATGGCTGGTTCTTTGTGCGACTCTTGTTCACAGACACATTTGAATTGTCATTGAGTCTCATTGATTTTGCCCCAGGATGGCTGTGGTGTTGTGGCAATGACGCAGCTGAGGTCAGACAACAATCTCTTCCTTTATCTAAACACCAGCGTTCCCCTGACAGACTGATGTTAATGTCCTTAACGTTCAGATTTACTGCAGCTGTCCATAACACTCACAGTCATGCCTCATAATGCTTTAAAGCTGTCAATCCTAGTCAGTTTCATTCACTCCGACACACACACAATACACACACTTCCTGTTATTACCACATGGGGTTATATTAATGGTCACACATAATGGCAGAAAAATTGATGATGATGAACTAATCAAGACTGGCAGCACAAGGGCTTCCAGCTGAGGGCAATAACACCAGCAAAACCAGAACATGTTCTCAGAAAATTATGAAAAGAGAATATAGGCCCATTCACACCAGGAACTATAGTAGTTTAAAATAAAAAAAATTAATGAACCTCGTTGGTTCTTGCGGAAGCTCAAACGTGATGCGTAACATGAGAATGAACCTCATTGGGTCTCGCTGAAGCTCAAATGTGCTGCATAACATGAGAATGAACCTTATTGGTTCTTGCGGAAGCTCAAACGTGATGTGTAACATGAGAATGAACCTCATTGGTTCTTGGGGAAGCTCAAACGTGCTGCGTAACATGAGAATGAACCTCATTGGGTCTCGCTGAAGCTCAAATGTGCTGCATAACATGAGAATGAACCTTATTGGTTCTTGCGGAAGCTCAAACGTGATGTGTAACACAAGAATGAACCTCATTGGTTCTTGCGGAAGCTCAAACGTGATGCGTAACATGAGAATGAACCTCATTGGTTCTTGAGGAAGCTGATGCGTAACACGAGAATGAACCTCATTGGTTCTTGAGGAAGCTCAAACGTGATGCGTAACATGAGAATGAACCTCATTGGTTCTTGAGGAAGCTGATGCGTAACACGAGAATGAACCTCATTGGTTCTTGCGGAAGCTCAAACGTGATGCGTAACATGAGAATGAACCTCATTGGTTCTTGCGGAAGCTCAAACGTGATGCGTAACACGAGAATGAACCTCATTGGTTCTTGCGGAAGCTCAAACGTGCTGCGTAACACGAGAATGAACCTCATTGGTTCTTGAGGAAGCTCAAACGTGCTGCGTAACACGAGAATGAACCTCATTGGTTCTTGCGGAAGCTCAAACGTGCTGCGTAACACGAGAATGAACCTCATTGGTTCTTGCGGAAGCTCAAACGTGATGCGTAACATGAGAATGAACCTCATTGGTTCTTGCGGAAGCTCAAACGTGATGCGTAACATGAGAATGAACCTCATCGGTTCTTGCGGAAGCTCAAACGTGATGCGTAACATGAGAATGAACCTCATTGGTTCTTGCGGAAGCTCAAACGTGATGCGTAACATGAGAATGAACCTCATTGGTTCTTGCGGAAGCTCAAACGTGATGCGTAACATGAGAATGAACCTCACTGGTTCTTGCGGAAGCTCAAACGTGCTGTGTAACACGAGAATGAACCTCATTGGTTCTTGCGGAAGCTCAAACGTGCTGCGTAACACGAGAATGAACCTCATTGGTTCTTGAGGAAGCTCAAACGTGATGCGTAACATGAGAATGAACCTCATTGGTTCTTGCGGAAGCTCAAACGTGATGCGTAACACGAGAATGAACCTCATTGGTTCTTGAGGAAGCTCAAACGTGATGCGTAACATGAGAATGAACCTCACTGGTTCTTGCGGAAGCTCAAACGTGCTGCGTAACATGAGAATGAACCTCATTGGTTCTTGAGGAAGCTCAAACGTGATGCGTAACACGAGAATGAACCTCATTGGTTCTTGCGGAAGCTCAAACGTGATGCGTAACACGAGAATGAACCTCATTGGTTCTTGAGGAAGCTCAAACGTGATGCGTAACACGAGAATGAACATCATTGGTTCTTGAGGAAGCTCAAACGTGATGCGTAACATGAAAATGAACCTCACTGGTTCTTGCGGAAGCTCAAACGTGCTGCGTAACACGAGAATGAACCTCATTGGATCTTGCTGAAGCTCAAACGCGCTGCGTAACATGACAATGAACGTCATTGGATCTTGCATGCTTGCTTCTGTTTACCATAACTGATGTGTGTGTTGATGAATGTTCATATGTGAACATAAAAGTAGAAAGGTTGCTAACTAAATTGTTTGGTCGGTTACCTTCAGTAATTCCCCTGGTGTTTTCAATTTTTTAAAAATGAGCAGCTAGTTGTCTGCTGATGGTGATGTTCTCTGAAGCAAGAAAGAGGCTCTGAATATGAGATAACTAGATGGGCTTGACAAATCTGCTAATGGATCTGTTGCTGCAGACTCAGATGACCTTCCTTCTGTGGGACAAGCAACAGGAAGTGACATAAGGCAAAGTGACACATGGATGAACTCAGGTGGGATTAGGGTTTAATCCAGATCCTCTTTCCTTTACCAACAACATAAGGTACAGCCGACTGAAACAGAGCAAGAGAGGACAGAAAGAACTGTGTGCTGTTACATAAACAAGAACAACCTGAATGAAACAAAATCACAAATGAGATCTCATTAATATCAGCACTGAGATTTATTTAGGAAAACAGACTCCTGCTTTTTACAGTAGATGTTTCTCCTGAAAAAGAAGAGTTTTAGAAGAGATATTAAAAACTTTGCTCTCAATATAAATTTCCCAGTATAGCACTATACTTTTATTATATGCAACAATTGCATTTTTAATTATTTCTCTAAAGGAACTTTTAGTATAAACATCGATAACACTTTACAATAAGGTTCAATTTGTTAACAATAATAACTGCATTATTTAACAAACTAATAATGAAACATATTTAATGGACCTGAGCTGACATGAACTAAACAGTTTTTGCTCACACCCAAATAGGGGCAAATTTGACAAGCTATAATAAAAGATCTGTGGGGTATTTTGAGCTGAAACTTCACAGACACATTCTGGAGACACCAGAGACTTATATTACATCTTGTGAAATGGGCATTATAGGTCCCCTGTAATGTTCATATCATGTAGTTAGCTTTGAAAAACAAACATTGAGATGAAAAACAAGGATTGTAGCCACTTGCATTGCTAAATGCTAAACATTCTATAGTTGCCTTGACAAGAATTTTTAAGTTCAAAAGACTACCTGTTACTCATTAGATGAACAAAAGTATTTAATTTGACTTTAATTGGAGCAAATTGATTGAGTTGACTTAACTTAAGCTGAATGTGATAAGTTGCCTTAGTTTTTCAAGTTAGCTCAACAGCATTGTTAGTTAATGCATTAACTAATTGTAAAAGGTTATCGAAACATCTGAGTCACAGCTGACATGTAAATAAAATATTTTCTTCTGGAGGGACAGTGACAACTTAACTAGATAATGAAGTAGAGCTTAACAAGTAGGTAAAGCCTAGCAAATACAGACAGCATAAATGTTTAGCTAATGTACTGAACATATTGTGTTGTGTTGGACAGATGCTTTCTGTTGCACACACACATACACACGTCTGTCTGCCAGTCCTGGAAGCAGGGGGTTGTCAAAAAAGCCAGAACCCCAGCAGCCTAATCTGATCAGTGAGAAGCATTTCACTAATTACATTACAAAAGGTTTAGAGAGAGAGGGAGGGAGGGTGAGGGGAGATGGACACCAAACAAAATAGACTTACATTTCATTATCAAGATGGGGTGATTTTATAAATGATCCCATTGATTATATGTTCACTGGTAGATTGGAGTGGGCTGCATTGGAAATGAATGGCAAAGTAACATCAGTAACAGGTTGTGGGGTCAGACAGCAGAAGCGCTGATACAGTCGTTCAGAAGAAGAAGAAAAACTCTAAGGTTAACCTTGCTGAGACGTATATGATACTGAGTCGAGTCAAGAACCCATTACAACTACAGTAAACTAGATTTTTGAGTGATGCAAAACTCATTGCCATGATGGTGGGGTGTTGCCAGGGTGTTGCTATGGAGTTGAGATGCTAGGTTATGCTGTGTGGTTGCTAGGGAGTTTAAGGTGGTTGCTAGGAGGTTGCAGAATCATTGCTAGGGTGTTATGTGTGGTTTCTAGGTGGTTTATTCCTGCCTGGTAGTGTTTCTATGCAGTTGCTAGGGTGTTGTGGGTGGTTGCTAGGATGTTGCAGAATGGTTTCTAGGAAGTTCAGGGTTGTTCAGAATGGTTGCTAAGGAGTTCAGAATAGTTGCTATGCAAGTACCAGGCTGTTCTGTCTGGTTGCTTGGTGGTTACTTCCTGTCTGTCTGTTGTAAAAACAGCGTTGCTATGTTGTTGCTAGGGTGTTGTGGTTGGTTGCTAGGAGGTTGCAGAATGGTTACTAGGAAGTTCAGGGTTGTTTCTAGGCGTTTGCAGAACGGTTGCTAGGTGGTTTCTTCCTGTCTGGTGTGAAAAGAACTTTGCTATACTGTTGCAAGGAAGTTCTGAATACTTGCCAGGTGGCTGCTAGGGAGTTGCTAGGGAGTTCAGGGTGGTTGCTAGGAGGTTGCGGAATGGTTGCAGAATCATTGCTAGGGTGTTATGTGTGGTTTCTAGGTGGTTTCTTCCTGCCTAGGAGGTTGCAGCATGGTTTCTAAGGAGTTCAAGGCTGTTGCTAGATGGGTTCTTCCTAGGGAGGTCAGAGTGGTTGCTATGCAGTTACTAGGCTGTTCTGTCTGGTTGCTTGGTGGTTTCTTCCTGTCTGTTGTAAAAAAACATCATTGCTATGTTGTTGTTAGGGTGTTGTGAGTGGTTGTAGAATGATTACTAGGAAGTTCACAGTTGTTTCTAGGAGGTTGCAGAATGGTTGCTAGGAAGTTCACTGTTGTTTCTAGAAGGTTGCAGAATGGTTGCTTGGAAGTTCTGGTTTGTTTCTAGGAGGTTGCAGAATGGTTGCTAGGAAGTTCAATGTTGTTTCTAGGAGGTTGCAGAATGGTTGCTAGGAAGTTCTGTTTTTTCTAGGAGGTTGCAGAATGGTTGCTAGGAAGTACAGGGTTGTTTCTAGGTGGTTGCAGAATGGTTGCTAGATGGTTTATTCCTGTCTGGTGTGAAAAGAGCTTTGGTATGAACTTGCAAGGGAGTTCTGAATAGTTGCCAGGTGGCTGCTAGAGTGTTGTGAGTGGTTGAAGAATGGTTACTAGGAAGTACAGGGTTGTTTCTAGGAGGTTGCAGAACGGTTGCTAGGAAATTCAGGGTTGTTTCTAGGAAGTTGCAGAATGGTTGCTAGGAAGTACAGGGTTGTTTCTAGGAAGTTGCAGAATGGTTGCTAGGAAGTACAGGGTTGTTTCTAGGAAGTTGCAGAATGGTTGCTAGGAAGTTCTGGTTTGTTTCTAGGAAGTTGCAGAATGGTTGCTAGGAAGTACAGGGTTGTTTCTAGGAAGTTGCAGAATGGTTGCTAGGAAGTTCTGGTTTGTTTCTAGGAAGTTGCAGAATGGTTGCTAGGAAGTACAGGGTTGTTTCTAGGAGGTTGCAGAATGGATGCTAGATGGTTTCTTCCTGTCTGGTGTGAAAAGAGCTTTGGTATGCAGTTGCAAGGGAGTTCTGAATGGTTGCCAGGTGGCTGCTAGGGAGTTGTGAGTGGTTGAAGAATGGTTACTAGGAAGTACAGGGTTGTTTCTAGGAGGTTGCAGAATGGTTGCTAGGAAATTCAGGGTTGTTTCTAGGAAGTTGCAGAATGGTTGCTAGGAAGTACAGGGTTGTTTCTAGGAAGTTGCAGAATGGTTGCTAGGAAGTACAGGGTTGTTTCTAGGAGGTTGCAGAATGGTTGCTAGGAAGTTCAGGGTTGTTTCTAGGAAGTTGCAGAATGGTTGCTAGGAAGTACAGGGTTGTTTCTAGGAAGTTGCAGAATGGTTGCTAGGAAGTTCTGGTTTGTTTCTAGGAAGTTGCAGAATGGTTGCTAGGAAGTACAGGGTTGTTTCTAGGAAGTTGCAGAATGGTTGCTAGATGGTTTCTTCCTGTCTGGTGTGAAAAGAGCTTTGGTATGCAGTTGCAAGGGAGTTCTGAATGGTTGCCAGGTGGCTGCTAGGGAGTTGTGAGTGGTTGAAGAATGGTTACTAGGAAGTACAGGGCTGTTTCTAGGAGGTTGCAGAATGGTTGCTAGGAAGTTCACTGTTGTTTCTAGAAGGTTGCAGAATGGTTGCTTGGAAGTTCTGGTTTGTTTCTAGGAGGTTGCAGAATGGTTGCTTGGAAGTTCAGGGTTGTTTCTAGGAGGTTGCAGAATGGTTGCTAGGAAGTTCAATGTTGTTTCTAGGAGGTTGCAGAATGGTTGCTAGGAAGTTCTGTTTTTTCTAGGAGGTTGCAGAATGGTTGCTAGGAAGTACAGGGTTGTTTCTAGGTGGTTGCAGAATGGTTGCTAGATGGTTTATTCCTGTCTGGTGTGAAAAGAGCTTTGGTATGAACTTGCAAGGGAGTTCTGAATAGTTGCCAGGTGGCTGCTAGAGTGTTGTGAGTGGTTGAAGAATGGTTACTAGGAAGTACAGGGTTGTTTCTAGGAGGTTGCAGAACGGTTGCTAGGAAATTCAGGGTTGTTTCTAGGAAGTTGCAGAATGGTTGCTAGGAAGTACAGGGTTGTTTCTAGGAAGTTGCAGAATGGTTGCTAGGAAGTACAGGGTTGTTTCTAGGAAGTTGCAGAATGGTTGCTAGGAAGTTCTGGTTTGTTTCTAGGAAGTTGCAGAATGGTTGCTAGGAAGTACAGGGTTGTTTCTAGGAAGTTGCAGAATGGTTGCTAGGAAGTTCTGGTTTGTTTCTAGGAAGTTGCAGAATGGTTGCTAGGAAGTACAGGGTTGTTTCTAGGAGGTTGCAGAATGGTTGCTAGATGGTTTCTTCCTGTCTGGTGTGAAAAGAGCTTTGGTATGCAGTTGCAAGGGAGTTCTGAATGGTTGCCAGGTGGCTGCTAGGGAGTTGTGAGTGGTTGAAGAATGGTTACTAGGAAGTACAGGGCTGTTTCTAGGAGGTTGCAGAATGGTTGCTAGGAAATTCAGGGTTGTTTCTAGGAAGTTGCAGAATGGTTGCTAGGAAGTACAGGGTTGTTTCTAGGAAGTTGCAGAATGGTTGCTAGGAAGTACAGGGTTGTTTCTAGGAGGTTGCAGAATGGTTGCTAGGAAGTTCAGGGTTGTTTCTAGGAAGTTGCAGAATGGTTGCTAGGAAGTACAGGGTTGTTTCTAGGAAGTTGCAGAATGGTTGCTAGGAAGTTCTGGTTTGTTTCTAGGAAGTTGCAGAATGGTTGCTAGGAAGTACAGGGTTGTTTCTAGGAAGTTGCAGAATGGTTGCTAGATGGTTTCTTCCTGTCTGGTGTGAAAAGAACTTTGGTATGCAGTTGCAAGGGAGTTCTGAATAGTTGCCAGGTGGCTGCTAGGGGGTTGTGAGTGGTTGAAGAATGGTTACTAGGAAGTACAGGGTTGTTTCTAGGAAGTTGCAGAATGGTTGCTAGGAAGTTCAGGGTTGTTTCTAGGAAGTTGCAGAATGGTTGCTAGATGGTTTCTTCCTGTCTGGTGTGAAAAGAACTTTGGTATGCAGTTGCAAGGGAGTTCTGAATAGTTGCCAGGTGGCTGCTAGGGGGTTGTGAGTGGTTGAAGAATGGTTACTAGGAAGTACAGGGTTGTTTCTAGGAAGTTGCAGAATGGTTACTAGGAAGTACAGGGTTGTTTCTAGGAGGTTGCAGAATGTTTGCTAGAAAGTACAGGGTTGTTTCTAGGAAGTTGCAGAATGGTTGCTAGAAAGTACAGGGTTGTTTCTAGGAGGTTGCAGAATGGTTGCTAGGAAGTTCATGGTTGTTTCTAGGAGGTTACAGAATGGTTGATAGGTGGGTTCTTCCTGTCTGGTGTGAAAAGAGCTTTGCTATGCAGCTGCGAGGAAGTTCTGAATAGTTGCCAGGTGGCTGCTAGGGAGTTGCTAAGTAGTTCTGTGTGGTTGCTAGGAGGTTTCTTCCTGTCTAGTGTGAAAAGAATAATGCCGCAGGACGACGCACAGGATGATACACAATACTAATACTTTGATCACATCACTATCAGCACTAGTAGTAATGCTCGCCTTAGACAACATTAGTTATTTACAAAAAAATGTTTGTCTTTGTCTTTTTTCATGCTGCTTTTGCCACAGACCCCCCCCCCCCCATCACTGTGGAGCAGTGGAGCAGATTCAGCATGTAAACTGTCCAGCAGTCAGACATTTCATATTGAGTGTCTCCAGTTTATATTGCAGAAATGTCACAGGTTTCCTCCTCTGACAGTATGACTAAGGGATGTCTCAGCACCTCCAATCACTATTCCCACATATCGCTATGGCAACCCCAAGTGTTATGTTCAATTCCATGTGTTACCATGGGAACGTGATTTCCCCCCTCCGTCCGACTCCCCCCCCCTCATCTCGGCTCTAACGGATAAGACACTCTAAAGGAGCCTTTTATTGTAAATCTAGATTTTAAAAAATCTGTATACTGTAAAAAGGGGTTCCTTTAGCAATGCTCTTTGTTATGCAAATGAGGTAAAAATGAAACAATAAGAGCCGTTAAATGCAGGTGTCCTGAATCCGCAGTCATAAAAGAACATGCAACCTCACATCGTGCCACATGAAGCGCCTGCGGCTCAATACAAGCGACCGAGCGCGTACCATGTGCCGTGGGTCATGTCAATCTGTGAGTGCTTCCCTTCTCCAGCTCCGCCCACATCCATCAGTGTTTGATCAGACATGATTCACACTGTTGAATGGACAGCCACCAAAATGACTAATGGCTTTCTGATTATCATTTGTGAAGATGATGCAAATGTAATTACACTTCAGTTTTAAATGCTGTCATGAATGATGCTAGATCCTGTGGGGAAAAAAAATCACAATTAAGATTCAGCAGAGATGTTAAATTAAATCTCCTGCTTCTCAGATTTCAGTCATTGGAAAAAAGACCTCAACAATGTCTCAAACTGTGCTCAGATTCGTCAAGACATCAGTCTGCGATCAAAAAGTCAGATCAATTCTCATCAGCTTCTTCACTGAATGATCTGAGCTGCTCCACATTCATTTTATAGCTGTATATTCTTACTGTATGATAACTATTGACTCATTTATGTCTTTTATTAAAGTTCCCCTGCAGTCAATAATTTTATCCATTAAAACTTATCTTTGATCAAAGTTTTTTCCTCTGAAAAAAAAAAAAGATTTCTTCATGACTTAAAATAGCTTGAATGTAACTCTACACCTTAGTATATGCAGATCTATGAATATGCTAATTAGCCCCACCTCCACTCACTCACACAGGCTCAGAGATCTACCTGGTCAAACGCTGCACAATGGTATCGCTCTTTACAACAGTAATTAATATGATTAGCCTTTTGCTTGACTACATTATCAAACAGCTAATAATGTGTTGCTAAGTCTCCTGAGCAATCACTTTCATCTCAGCTCAATACAAGCTTGAAAAAAATCAAACCACTATCATTGTAAAGGTAAACAGGAAGATACATATGACTGTCCTTCCTGTTTAACCACAAACCAGCAGATGTTTATTTCGGTCAAGACTATAAAGTCAACTGTAAACTGTTCTCAAAAGATGCCAATCATTTTTGGATCTCGGGTTGTGCCTTTTAACCAAGGTTATTATCATTAACTAAAACTATTAAAAACATTTCTGTTAATTTAAATAAAGCTGAAAAAAATGTTTATCTACACTAAACAAATATTAAAAATGCTGCCTTGGCAACTAATTGAAATACGTTTAAAGGTGCCGTAGAACGTCTTTTCAAAAGATGTAATATAAGTCTAAGGTGTCCCCTGAATGTGTCTGTGAAGTTTCAGCTCAAAATACCCCATAGATTTTTTTTAATAAATTTTTTTAACTGCCTATTTTGGGGCATCATTAACTATGCGCCGATTCAGGCTGCGCGGCCCCTTTAAATCTCTTGCTCCCTGCCCTTCCGAGCTCTCGACTATAAGTGCAATTATACAGTGCATAAACAAAGTTCACACAGCTAATATAACCCTCAAATGGATCTTTACAAGATGTTCATCATGCATACTGCATGCATGCGTCGGATCATGTGAGTATAGTATTTATTTGGATGTTTACATTTGATTCTGAATGAGTTTGATAGTGCTCCATGGCTAACAGGCTAAAGCTAACATTACACACTGTTGAGATTTATAAAGAATGAAGTTGTGTTTATGCATTATACAGACTGCAAGTGTTTAAAAATGAAAATAGCGACGGCTCTTGTCTCCGCGAATACAGTAATAAACGATGGTAACGTTAACCACATTTAACAATACATTAGCAACATGCTAACGAAACATTTAGAAAGACAATTTACAAATATCACTAAAAATATCATGTAATCAAGGATCATGTCAGTTATTATTGCTCCATCTGCCATTTTTCGCTATTGTCCTTGCTTGCTTACCTACTCTGATGATTCAGCTGTGCACAGATCCAGACGTTAATACTGGCTGCCCTTGTCTAATGCCTTGAACATGGGCTGGCATATGCAAATATTGGGGTCGTACATATTAATGATCCTGACTGTTACGTAACAGTCAGTGTTATGTTGAGATTCGCCTGTTTTCCAGAGGTTTTTTAAACAAATGAGATTTATATAAGAAGGAGGAAGCAATGGAGTTTGAAACTCAATGTATGTATTTTCCATGTAGTGAACTCTTGTTATTTAACTATGCCGAGGTAAATTCAATTTTTGATTCTAGGGCACCTTTAAGTTGAAGCACTAAAACAACTAACTGGAAATAAACAAAAACTTAAGGTGCAGTAAGCAATTTCTGAGAAATGCTGTTGAAAGTCAATCAGACTGAACACACTTGTAGCCAATCAGCATTAAGGGGCGTGTCCACTCATGAGGGGGGAGGTGCCTGTGTTGCATAGCATGTTTGTGAATTTGGGGGGCGGGGCTATCAAGGTAGGGGCGTGTTTGTTTTAGTGATTTCAAATATCAAAAGCGTTTCTCAGAAATCACTTACTGCACCTTTAACTAAAACTGCCATAAATAAATTAAACCTAAATAATAATATTTAAAAAAAAAAAAAAAATGACAAGCATGTAACAAAATTACTAAAAATGAAACAAAAATGAAAACTGAAAATATAAAAGTAAAATCTAATTTAAAATATTAATAAAATTATATAAATAACATAATACTAGTATATAAACAACATTGCTGTCAACAGAGTAAATACAGATAACAACCATACTTGAACTTCCTCAAATCCCCTCCTTGCTTCTCCATCATTTCATGAATCAGCCGGGCAATTAAGTATTCTTGATGACGTTTTTTGGCTTAAACCTTAAACAAAATCAAACTAACAGGAAGTTCAGCAATCTGATATGAGTCAAAGCGATCTACAAGTGAAAACCTGCTGCTTAAAACATTTCTTTATCTGACTCGAGTCTTTATCTTTGGCAACAGAGAATTGAATCCAAGGTCAAGATTGGTGACGTTTTCTGAAACAGTTTCCTCTTTGTTCTTAAAATAGCTGAGAATTATTTTTAGAAAGACTCTTTTATCAGGAGATTCCTCCTGCCAGGAAAAACAAGACTCAGAATGAAAAAATGAATACGTTTAAGAATCTATAACTTAGACATATTGTGATGCATACTGTCAGAAAAAAAATGTGCAGAAAGTGTACTTTTAGTGGTACTTGTCACTTGTCAGTATACTTAAAGGTGCAGTAAGCAATTTCTGAGAGACGCTGTTGAAAGTAGATCAGACTGGGCACCACAACACATTACAAAAGAGAAAAGGTCAGAGGAATATCACTGGGAAAATAAGGGTTATGATCAGGCAAGAGCTTCTGGACCCGCATTAATCAGAACCAATCGGAATCAAGTATTCCACAAAGCCATGCAATAGAGTGCGACAGTGCCCGCCCACTTTTTCAGCGGCGCTGGTTCCGGAAGTATTTTTTTAATTCATTTTTCCCATGAGGACTTTAAAATAGCCTTGGTTAAAGAGTTATAAGCCGTGAAGCAAACCAACCAGCTATACAACAAACTTTGATTTAAAGCAAAAAGCTTTTTGAGAATTGGACAAAAAGACAAAGGTACAAGACTGTGTACTTAATGGTTTTAGTGAGGGAAAGAACTACAACTGTATAAAAACAATATATTTTACTTTTTTTGCAAAATATGCATATATATATATACCAACATTTAAGTATTTTAAGAGCATGCTTCATTGGAGTGGGCGGAGCTAAAGAGCTATTTTGGAGTGTGTTGCCTTTCTCAACTCTGATTGGTGTAATTTTCTGTACAGCATCATGGGTAATGTAGTTTTTCAACAGGAATTCCACTGTTAAACATGATTATTTTTGCAGAAGCAATTACCATCGGTTAACAAACTGGTAGCTCGCAGTAGGGCTGTCTTTAAAAGTTTATAAGTAATCATTAAAAATCCTTATAGAGAAGAGTTTTACTTCCGGAACCTGATAAATAAAAAGTTGCATGTGACTCTATGTGCGTTCCTGTGTATATATGAAAAGACAATTAAAAGTGTGCATTTTGTGTGAACGGCCCCTTATAGGTTATTGTTAAATCACAGTGCAGCAGGTTACTGGATCCTGTGCTTAATCTGATAAAAACATGTTCAGTGCGAGATATTGCAAACTTCATACAGACGTGAGTGTCATTGTTGTTTTTGTACGTAGCCAGGACTCGTGGGTTGCCATGGTGACAGTCACAGATGATGTGAGTCAGTTTAGCGACTGCAGTCTCGCTGATGGTAATGAGTGTTTCTCACAGCTGCAGTGGCCTGATCGCAGCCGTCCAATCGGCTCGGAAAAACGCAAGGATCTCGGCTGGAATGTTCTACAGACGCTCCAAAATGCCAAGTGTGATCAATGAGTGTGTGTGTGTGTGTGTGTGTGTGTGTGTGTGTGGGAGGGGTTTCTCTGTAATATGACTCATGCCCATAGATTATTAGGGCAGCAGCAACAGGCTTCGTTTTTCTTTTTATACATTTCTGTATGAAATAATCTAACGCTAGCTGGCTTACTGTTAAGAAAGGTTAAAAATCAACTTATTTCATGTAACAGGCTCTGCTAGTTATCAACCAATATCTAGTTAGTATCATGCTACTAATTTCTTCAAACTAATCTCTGAATAACTTAATACCATTAACCTGGCAAACTTTAGCTAATCCAGTGGCTCAAAACCACCTATATAGTATCAGTTGGATAACTTATAAACCTGATTTTGTAATACATCAATCAATCAATCAAATAAACAAATTGTTAAATACAGTGACTCAAAATCAGTCATAGTATCAGCTGGGACCTTGTAAGAAAGAAAGAAAGAAAGAAATAAAATAAAATTAAAAAAAATAAAAAATAAAATAAAATAAAATAAAATAAAATAAAAATAGGTGGAATTAATTACTAAAAATGGTCATAGTATCGGCTGGATATACCTTGTAAATCTGATTTTGTAAAAAAAAAAAATAATATATATTTTTTAAAATAAATGTATTGTTAAATACAGTGGCCCCATACCTTGGAAGGTTTGTAAATAAAATAAAATAAAAAAATAATAAAATAAAAATCAAATCAAATCAAATCAGCCGGGTACCTTGTAAACTTATTTGGCTAAAAAAATTTAATTGAAAAAAATAATAATATTAAAATAAATAAGCATATTGTTAAATACAGTGGCTCATAGTATCAGCCCCATACCTTAGAAGGTTTGTGAAATGAAATGAACTGAAAAAATAAAATAAAATAAAATAAAATAATAATATAACATATTAAAATAAATTAAAATAAATAAAAAAATCAAATCAAATCAAATCTGCCAGGTACCTTGTAAACTTATTTGGCTAAAAAAATAAAATTGAAAAAAAAAATTAAAATAAATAAACATATTGTTTGATACAGTAGCTCATACTATCAGCCTGGTACCTTGGAAGGTTTGTGAAATGAAATGAAATGAAATGAAATGAAATGAAATGAAATGGAATGAAATGAAATGAAATGAAATGAAATGAAATGAAATGAAATGAAATGAAATGAAATGAAATGAAATGAAATGAAATAAAAAGCTGGGTACCTTGTAAACCTGATGTGGCCAAAAAAATTAAATAAAATAAAAAATTAATTGTTAAATACAGTGGCTCAGAAACAGTGTCAGTACTTTGTAAACCTATAATAATAATAATAATAATAAAATAATAATAAAAATGAAAGAAATAAGTAAATATAAAAAATTGTTAAATCCAGTGACGATCATAATCATCCCAGTGCCTAAAAAAAAAAAAAAAAAAATATTATGCAAAAAATTATGCTGTAAATACTCTACAAACTGTACAAGTAGCCTATATAGACTAGATGTCTATGGGAAGCTAACACAAGTTTCTATGTTTGTGTCCACAGGCCGCCGAGGTGGAGAAACAGTTGTCTACTCAGGTTCATTCTTTACGGGATGATTTCAAAGAGAAAAGCATCTCCACCAACCAGCACATGACGCGCCTCGAGACCCTACAGGCCGAGGTGAGGCATTACGGGATCTGGATTATTTTTATTTAATGAGAGTCATGACACCATGATATATTTCAAAATCTGCTGTCATCTGTTTTCCTTCCTCAAATTATTATTTGTCTCGCGCACTAAACAGCAAGGGCTTGAAGTAAGTGCTCATAAACCGCTTCCTCTTTTCTGCATGCTCATTCTGGATGTGTGTCTTCTGTGATGTGATCTCATTGTGCGCTGCTGGATCATATCCTGATTGCTTTGTAATGTCAGAGCTTCAAAGCAGCCCGAAAAAGTGAATGCGAGTCTTCTCGCTAACTCGTCTATGAAAGACGGCCATGTAATTGGCTCCTGGAGTCTTTGATGTGACAGCGCAGGACAAACAATGTCAGTGTGAGTTTCACAGGCAGTCATCAATGGACGCTGGTCTATTCAGAGCAACTATCTCAAATCAAAGCCTTGCTAAATTCTGAAATAACACACCTAAGGAAACTGTATTAAGTGGAAAAATGTGGATCTGCTTGGAAGCTTCTGCCTTCCAAGATATCAGTTTTGCAATTTGTGTCCTTAATAAAGAAGGCCGTCCCAGAATGCAACGACTCGGTGTTTCCCGAAACCATAAAGTTCCAACGAACATTCGCAAACATCATCGCAAAGTTGTGTGGAAGTATAGTGTTTCTTGTTTGCATGACATGTGGAGTTAATAAATCGTTATCTTGAGGAAAAATAGCAAGCTGACATTCAGTACAATCTCTATCATTTATTTCGAATGTATTCAAATGTCATTTACATCTTTTAGTTTGTCGAGAGATATAAAGCGTCGTTTTTGAAGAGTGTGCATGTGCGTTCGTGCTCTGATACAGAAGAACAATATGATTGAATCTGGAAATAAAGCAAAATAACTGAGAAAAATGAGAATTAGTCCTCAGATGCCATATCCGTCATATATAGCAAAAAATCTGGCATTAATTCGAACTCAAAAGGATTCATTAAAAGACATTATCACTCCACCACCTGCGTGATGTCTTTCACCAACGTGGTTGAACGACAAATTTGCGTCAGTATGGTTTCGGGAAAGAGTCATGTCTAGCTAGTTGATTTCTTCAATGATGCATCGTACTATGGTAGTTACGAGAGAGTTACGAAATCTTAAATTTAAGCATATTGTTGAGTGCATGTAGACAATAGACAGCCAGGGCTGGGTAAGTTACTTTTAAAATGCATTTCACTACAGATTACAAAATACATGCTTTAAAATTTAATTTGTAACGTATTTTGTTAGATTACCCAAGTTTTGTAACTTAATCTAAATACTTTAGAATACTTTGGAATACTAATAAATATGTAACATAAAAACAAGGCAATTGTGACTTTTTTCTCAGAATTGTGTGATATAAAGTTGCAATCGTGAGTTGTAAAGTCAGAATTGTGAGATATAAAATCAATTTTGAGAAAAAAGTCATAATTGTGAGATAAACTCGTCATTTTTCAGAAAAATGTCTGAATTGCAAGAAAAGAAGTCATAATTGTGAGATTTAAACTTGCAATTGTGAGAAATAAGTAGGAATTGCATGTTTTTAATCATGCAATTCTGACTTTATAACTTGCAATTGTGAGTTTATCTCACAATTTTGAGAAAAAAAGTCAGAATTGTAAGATGCAAACTCGCATTTGAAAGAAAAAAGTCAGAATTGTGAGATAAAAAGTTGCATTTACCTTTTTTACAATTACAAGGGACTCACAAACAACTATCGCAAAACATGAAAAGTCGTAGATCATCCAGTAATGACAGGTCAGTTAAGATTCAAGAGTATGTACATTTTTGAATGGGGCAATTTTTATAAATTCAGTTATTTTGTCTTGTGGAGTGTATTTAAACATCAGTTATGTGAAATAGTTTATTCAGGACAGGACTAAATAAAAATAACATGCAATTTTTATGATCCCTCTTATTTTGTTAAAATGATTTTACATATTCTGCAAGGGGTAAGAAACTTTTAAGCAGAACTATAGCTTAGGATGCTTTTGCAGACTGTCAGAGTCAGAGAATCACCAATTGCTGTTTGCATTAATTGCCTGCCACAGTTTACATTAATGTTTAAATGACATTAAAATTCAAAGTAATCACTTTGGTAATCTAAAATACTTTTCAGATGTAATTATAATTTGATTACCACCCATTTAAAATGTAACTGTAATGAAATACAGTTACTCAATTTTTGTATTTTAAATACGTAACTAAGTTACATGTATTTCGTTACTCCCCAACCCTGTAGACAGCACAGTTTTGCAACAGAACTAATGTGTCTAGAAGATTAACATAACATACGAGTGCCCACATTTACATAACAACACATATTCATCATTCAGCAACTTGGACTGAGCTGATGATCAACAATATAAAGTAGAGGTTAGCCTATCATAACAAACATCATTTATGTAGAGAAGTCTTAAAGGTACAGTAGCAAAACCAGCCTGATTAAGAGTCAGAGAGGGGAAGGAAAACGATCATAATAAAAAAAAAAAACTAAACTATTTTAAAGCAAGAAACCTCAATGTCCTAAGTAAATTCCAGGAGAAAAAACAAAATGCCAAAAGAGGAAAGAATATGGAT
This sequence comes from Ancherythroculter nigrocauda, assembly GCA_036281575.1. NCBI lineage: Eukaryota > Metazoa > Chordata > Actinopteri > Cypriniformes > Xenocyprididae > Ancherythroculter > Ancherythroculter nigrocauda. The sequence goes on along the minus strand of VTFQ01000021.1, from coordinate 3,268,329 downwards.
CCTTTAAACAAAAAAAAACTTTTCATACATACACATCTAATGCATGTCTGGTTTTGTATGCATGTGTGAACCATGTTGTCTATATTTTGAAAGGTTTAAAAAAAATTGGTGTAGGATTTACTTTGAAACAATTTTCACAAATAACTACAATGACAAGTATTGAACTTTCAATACTTTCAATTAAATGTGAAATTTTGAAGTAGAAAGACTGAAATAGTATTTTCTTGTAAAATGTACGTGAATAATCTTTGTTTTATTTACAACTTTACAGTGTACAGTGGAAATGCATAAAGTCAATTCAGAGCTTAACACGAGTTTTGCACCTTTGTAAAGTGAAACTGTCTGCTCTTTAAGGATTAGTTCACTTTCAGATGAAAATTATCCCAAGCTTTACTCACCCTCAAGCCATTCTAGGTGTATATGACTTTCTTCCTTCTGATGAAATAATAATAATAAATATATAAATAGAATAAATAGTAGTAGAATAAATATCCTGAAGCATCCGAGCTTTATAATGGCAGTGAACGGGACCAACGAGTATGAAGCTGAAGAAAGTGTCTCCATCCGAGTAAAGCTTGGGCTAATCTTCATTTGAAAGTGAATTAATCCTTTAAGTGATCATTCCACACTTCTCCCAAATGATTACTGATGGCAAGTTATCCTGAAACATATCTGGTCAACCAAAGGAGCTGTTTACACCCGGTCTCTGCATGCGTTTTTACTGATTGAGATCAGATCTGATTTTAATAAAATTTGATAAATGGTTCCATTTGGCCACAAAATTACCCTTTTAAAAATTAAAAACAGTACTGAACACTGTTAATATTAACAAATGCCACACCTCTAATTGTGTAGAATACAAAATGAGAAAAAAAAAGTAAAGGTTAAGATTAAAAATAATCAAAAAGAAAACAGAATCATAATTCTACACCCAAATGAACAATAATACAAATTCTACAGGATAAACAAAGACATACAAAAAATATATATACAAAGTAAATCACTATTAAACATTTTTTTTTATTTTATTTTAAATTGGAAAAAATTGAAAAAAAAAATATTCATATGTCCCAGATATTTGAACCCTACTGTATATCAAAGTACCATGATGCATCACTGATTTATGGTACTGCCACAGCTTTACAGAAGTCATGATATAGAGAACTACACAGAACTGAGATGAAGTGTCAGGGTTTACTCACCGAGGGTAATTAGTCCCATGATTAGTGTTCGATACAGGGATGAGCTGTCAGTCAGACCAGAGCTGATTTACAGGATCAGCTGAACCGTCCGTCAATCTCTCTCTGATCAGATACAGTAGAAAGAAGCAGTGAGTGAGAGCAACACATATAGCAGCTAGACGTACACTCACCAACCACAAGTTCACCTGTTCAAGTGCCTGGTAACGAAAATATCTAATCACCAAATCCATGGAAGCACATGTGTAGTAATATTCAATTTAAAATGTAATATGCAAAATGGCAATGCATTTCTGTATTTAAATGTACATTATTCTTACTATATGTGCAATGTTTGGAGCAAAATGATTATTCAAATTCAATAATATAATTAACATTTGCTGTTTCCTACACTAGTTTTAAAATATAATTTAAACATATATTTTTAAGTTGCAAAATTAAAATGAAAATGTATTACAGAAATGATTATACACTGCGTTCCAAATTATTATGCAAGTGACATATCAGTAAGATTTCAGTACAATAAACATTCAGATTTTAGTTTTTCTACACTCTATAAAATGCTGGGTTAAAAACAACCCAAGTTGGGTTGAAAATGGACAAACCCAGCGATTGGGTTGTTTTAACCCAACTGTTGGGTTAAATGTTTGCCCAACCTGCTGGGTAGTTTTATTTAACCCAACTATTGTTTGAAAATGACTATATGGCTGACTTAAAATGAATCTAAAATGAAATTAAAATGTTCATTTATTAAACATATTAATAAATGTTAATTTTCAAGATATTTTGGGTTCATTTTAAGTAAGCAATACAGTAATTTTTAAACAATAGTTGAGTTAAGTAAAACTACCCAGCAGGTTGGGCAAACATTTAACCCAACTGCTGGGTTAAAACAACCCAGTCGCTGGGTTTGTCCATTTTCAACCCAACTTGAGTTGTTTTTAACCCAGCATTTTTTAGAGTGAAAGAAAATGTTTGTTCATTTATTTATCCATGTCTTTTTAGATAACTGGTATCAATCTCAGACAAAATAATTTGCCAGGTCTATGGAAACCCTACTTAGAGGTTGTTCCACATTATTAAGCAAGTCACAGTTCTCATGCAATATGGGGAGGAAGAAAGATCTTTCTGAAGGTGAAAAACATGAAATGGTCCAATGTTGTGCAAAAGGCATGAAAACAACTAATACTGTATGAAAACTGAATGGAGACTAACTAAAATCTGAAAATTTTCAAAAACTAAACTAAAATCTGAATGTTTATTCTACTGAAATCTTACTGATATGTCACTTGCATAATAATTTGGAACGCAGTGTATGTTTAAAATGTTCAAGCAAAAATTGTAGCAAAATGACCATTTAAATGTTATTTTTTTAATTGCAATTTGCACTCACAGTAAAGACACTTGCGATTGCATTTTCATTAAATGTGATTTAAGTGACTTTGAACATCTGAGTATTTAAGAAACTGCTGATCTACTGGGATTTTCTCACACAACCATCTCTAGGGTTTACAGAGAATGGTCCAAAAAAGAGAAAATATCCAGTGAGTGGCAGTTCTGTGGGCGAAAATGCCTTGTTGAGGTCAGAGGAGAATGACCAGACTGGTTCAGCTGATGGAAAGGCAACAGTAACTCAAATAGCGAGCTCTGCAGAAGAGCATCTCTGAATGCTCAACACGTCCAACCTTGAAGCAGATGAGCTCCTGCAGCAGAAGAAGCAAACTGAGGCTACAGTTCACATGGACTCACCAAAACTGGACAACAGAAGATTGGAAAAACATTGCCTGGTCTGATGAGTGTGGATTTCAGCTGCAGCATTCAGATGGGAGGGTCAGAATTTGGCATAAACAACATGAAAGCATGGATCCATCCTGCCTTGTATCAGCGGTTCAGGTGGTGTAATGGTGTGTGGGAGATTTTCTTGGCACACTTTGGGCCTCTTAATACCAATTGAGTATCGCTTAAACGCCACAGCCGACCTGAGTATTGTTGCTGACCACGTCCGTCCCTTCATGACCACAGTGTACTCATCTTCTGATGGCTTCCAGCAGGATAACACACCATCTCAAACATGACGTTCACTAAACTTAAATGTCCTCCACAGTCACCAGATCTCAATCCAATAGAGCAGATTTAGGATGTGCTGGAATGGGAGATTCACATTCGACAAATCTGCAGCACTGTGTGATGATATCAAGACAATATGGAGCAAAATCTCTGAGGAATGTTTCCAGCACCTTGTTGAAACAGGAAAAGGGGGTCCAACCTGACACTAACAAGGTGCACCTAATAAAGTGGATGTTGTGTAGATGTAAAAGCTCTTTAGAAGCGACTCTCCCATGTGAAGTGTGTGTACTCGAGCGAGGAAAACTTCTGTTCTATTTTAAGAGCAAATGCTGCAATGTCTGGGTGTTCCCGAAACTGCAGCCAGTGCCAGGCAGAGAGAAATGGGCGTCTATTCCAATCCATGACGCTTCTGAGCCGACCGGGACATAAATATACCAGTGTCACTGTCTGGGTCGGCTGATTCAAAATTAAAGTTTGAAGATCAGCAGACGTATGCATGAAATGTCCAGTTGTTCTGAAGGCATACGGTTAATCACACAGAATCCCTCAGTGCTGGTGAACTGGGTTAGCAGATCTAGGTCATAACATGAGGGAGAGACACCAAAACTTCTGCTCATGTTTGTTTCATCTGCTGCTCACACAAATCAGGACTGAGAGGAGGAATGAAAAATCTTTTTTGAGTGAATCTCATTAAATCTTTGTCTGTATTGTGACATTATTTTCAAGACAATTGAACACATTCTCCTCTCTGTAAATGTAATGCAGCCAGATGTTTTAATTCTCACAATGATTCTCTTTCTATTCCCATCAGGGTCATTATCATTATCTAAAACTATTAAAAAAAATTCTGTTAATTGAAATAAAGCTGAAATAAAATGAAATATTAATATTAGTTGAAAAAGTAAAAATTAGAACCTTGGTAATAAACTGAAATAAGTTAAGTTGAAGCACTAAAAATATTATTTGTAAATAAATAAAAAGTAAAACTAACTAAAACTGAAGTAAATAAATAAATTAAAGTGGACAAAACACGCCGTTAAAGAGCAAAAACACGCCGTTTTTGTGTGTGTCCCTTTAAATGCAAATGAGCTGCTGCTCCCGCCCCCTTTCCAGAAGAGGGCGGAGCTTTAACAGCTCAGCAACAGCAAAGCTGGAGAATCTCACGCAGCCAAAATGAGGATTGTCAGTAACGGTGTTCAGACTTACATTGTTCAAACCGGAGTCGACACTGATGGAGAGACTCAGGAAGAAGTTACAACTTTTAGACATTTCTGAATGGTTAGTGGATAAATTTATGTAACTGCTGTGGAGTTGATTCAACTCATCCACTAGCATGTGCCGTCATGTTCATCTTTTGTGCAAAACCCATATGGACGCCCACTACACATAGCGTACCAAACAGAGCCATACACACCAGGCTAACGTTTATGATTGCTATCAAATGCTGTGAATGGTCTAATATCTTTTTTTCAAAATATCACTCAGACAGAAATGCTCCTTTTTCAGTAATCGAGCTTGCCAGGGTAAACTTGCAGAATATTCGAGCTAACGAGACTCTAAATAGTGTCTGTGCTCGTCTGTTCAGCCAATGACAGAACAGTTTTCTGCCATGGCGTTAGAACTAGTTCACCATTTTCACTTGCAAAAAAAAAAAAAATGGCGGCACTGAGCGGCTCGATTTTGCAGAGAAAGGTTTGCCAAAACAAAGTTACTGGGTTGTCCTTTTTCACGTTTTCTGGGTTGGTAGATGCACCGGAGACCCGATTATAGCACTTAAACATGGAAAAAGTCAGATTTTCATGATGTGTTCCCTTTAAACCTTAATAGCAATATTTAATAATAATAATAATAATAATAAAATGACAAAAGCACATAACAAAATTTCTAAAAATTAAACTAAAATGAACAAGCTAATACAACATATAAATAAAACTATAATAAAACTCAAATAAAAACTAAAATAACACTAAGGAAGTTTCGTCTGCTCACCAAGGCTGCATTTATTTAATTAAAAATACAGTAAAAACAGTAATATTGTGAAATATTATTACAATTTAAAATGACGGTTTTCTATTTGAAAATATTTTAAAATGTAATTTATTCCTGTGATGCAAAGCTGAATTTTCAGCATCATTACTCCAGTCTTCAGTGTCACACGATCCTTCAGAAATCATTCTAATATGCTGATCTGCTGCTCAAGAAACATTTAATGTGTACAATTGTACAAAATATTTGTGTACAATAATTTTTTTTTCAGGATTATTTGATGAATAGAAAGTTCAAAAGAACAGTGTTTATCTGAAATCTAATCTTTTGTAACATTATAAATGTCTTTACTGCCACTTTTGATTGATTTAATGCATCCTTGCTGAATAAAAGTATTCATTTCTTTAATTTCTTTTCAAAAAAATAAAAATAAAAATTCCTACTGACCCCAAACTTTTGAACGGTAGTGTAAAATGTTACAAAAGCTTTATATTTTAGATAAATGCTGTTCTTTTGAACTTTCTATTCATCAAGGAATCCTGAAAAAAAAAAGTACACAACTGTTTTCAACATTGATAATAATAAATATTTCTTGAGGAACTAATTATCATATTAGAATGATTTCTGAAGGATCATGTGACACTGAAGACTGGAGTAATGATGCTGAAAATTCAGCTTTGCATCACAGGAATAAATTACTTTGTCAAATATATTCAAATAGAAAACAGTTATTTTAAATTGTAATAATTTTTCACAATATTACTGTTTTTACTGTTTAAGCCTTGGTGAGCAGACAAAACTTCTTTTAAAAACATTAAAAATCTTACCGATCCCAAACTTTTGAGCGGTAGTGTATATATATATATATATATATATATATATATATATATATATATATATATATATATATATATACACTACCGCTCAAAAGTTTGGGATCAGTACGATTTTTAATGTTTTAAAAATATTTTTCCCAAAAAAATAAATACAAAAAATTCAAACTTTTAAATGAAACAAAAATGATTGGAGTACGTTTTACTATTGCTATAGAAAATACTATTTCAGCTTTTCAAAATATCAATGTCAAATTTTTATTTCAATTAATTAATGTGTTACTTGTGTGAAAATTGTTTCTGTATTGTAGAAGAAACCAGTGAGACAATAATGATACTTGAAACACAACTGAGAAAAACGTCTGATCAACAGCATTTTCTTGGGGCTGTTTTGAACAGAAATATTCCCGTTATCAAGCGCACATTCCTGACTATGGAGGTGTTCGTGACTCCCTACTGATGATGCCTGGCAACACGGCATTCCAGAAACTACACCAGAGTTCAACCTAATCCACTAAACCACACTTGAGTTTTTCTTGAAAGCCTGATAAAGGCTTAGATATATTGTGAAAGTTTTAAGTCAAGCATTATTTTTATAGTTTGCAGTGTTTTGGTCTGAATAGCTCAGAATCAGAGACTAAAGCTGGATAATGATGATGATGTCCGTAACCTGGTGTTTTTCCCGGTCTCGTTGGGTAGATAAAGATGTTGTCGGAACGTAAGCAGGAACTGGAGCGACGTGTGAACGCCATGCTTGAGGAAAACGAGCAGCTGCAGAACACGGTGGAGGAGCTGAGAGAGCGAACGCTGGTGCTGGAGAAACAGTGTCACGACAAGGACTTACAGGTGAGCGGCTGGTGCACTGCAAAACAGACAACATGTTATTCATCAGTGTTTTTGTCCTGCTTTTCACTAAACAACATGAGAAGCAAAACTGGATATGATTGGACTGGCAAATTAATGAGCATACATGTCATAAATGCAAAAATGTTTCAAACATGAAAAGAATGGAGATAAAAATAAAAAAATAATAACTCTTAATATATTTTGCTTCTCCACATGAGAGTTGTTTACATATTTTTTTTCTGCAAAACCGTTCGAAAAAAATATTTAAAAACATACAAATAATGGCCAAAAATATATTATATTTTAAAATATATTTACAGGTACTTTTAGTACATTTTCTCATATATTTTTTTTTAGCCATTTTTATATACTGTCAATCTATATATTTTTATATTGTCTAATATACAGTCAAAACAAAAATTATTCAGATATTTTTTATATATTTTTTACTAGTGGGTACAGGACACTATAGTTCATTTATGTAAGTGAGGATAGCAAAATAAAGTAAACTGTAACATATTATATCCAAAAATTCTTCATACAGAAAAAATTGATAAAAATTTGGAACCAAAAATTATTCAGACACTTTGACCTGACCATGTTTTGCTTAAGTGTTATCTGACATTTTAATATTTTCTGACACAGTTTAACTCTGAAATCTTGTCATATTTTATTACCATTTTTTTAAACTATAGTGAATAAACTGTATTAATGAATGAAATGTTCAATAAATGTGAATAAATTTTGGTTTGACTGTATATATGTATATACACAACTTGATTTACCCAATATTTGCAATGTGTATTTTGCCTCTTAAAGTACATTTTAGAATATATGTTGATATTTGAAGGTTTGAATGAAATATTTTGAATTTAAAAATATATACAGTGGGTACGGAAAGTATTCAGACCCCCTTAAATTTTTCACTCTTTGTTATATTGCAGCCATTTGCTAAAATCATTTAAGTTAATTTTTTTCCTCATTAATGTACACACAGCACCCAATATTGACAGAAAAACACAGAATTGTTGACATTTTTGCAGATTTATTAAAAAAGAAAAACTGAAATATCACATGGTCCTAAGTATTCAGACCCTTTGCTGTGACACTCATATATTTAACTCAGGTGCTGTCCATTTCTTCTGATCATCCTTGAGATGGTTCTTCACCTTCATTTGAGTCCAGCTGTGTTTGATTATACTGATTGGACTTGATTAGGAAAGCCACACACCTGTCTATATAAGACCTTACAGCTCACAGTGCATGTCAGAGCAAATGAGAATCATGAGGTCAAAGGAACTGCCTGAAGAGCTCAGAGACAGAATTGTGGCAAGGCACAGATCTGGCCAAGGTTACAAAAAAGGGTCTGAATACTTAGGACCATGTGATATTTCAGTTTTTCTTTTTTAATAAATCTGCACAAATGTCAACAATTCTGTGTTTTTCTGTCAATATGGGGTGCTGTGTGTACATTAATGAGGAAAAAAATGAACTTAAATGATTTTAGCAAATGGCTGCAATATAACAAAGAGTGAAAAATTTAAGGGGGTCTGAATACTTTCCGTACCCACTGTATTTCATGAAACATGCTCTGTTTACAACATGTTTGAAATATATTATGCCCAGGATTTTAAGCCAAAAAAAGTAAAAACATTGCAGTGCATCTTGTGTTACTTTGGGTGAATCTCATGAAATGTCAAGAACACAAACATGTCCATGTCACAAATATATAATATTGTTTCTATAAAAGAAACAAACAAGACATTATGATTAATATATATATATATATATATATATATATATAACGATTATATATAACGCTGTTGAACGTTAAAACATTGACAGCCAATCAGAATCCGTTATAATTTAAGGGCTCACGCATTTAAAATGGCAGACGACACTGCGGTGAAGTTAATTGCCGAGGTCCAGAAAAAGCCACCACTTTTTGACAAGTCAAACCCCCTTTTCATGGATACTTTAAAGAAAATGGATATATGGAAAACAATTGATTATACCTTCGGAATAAATTATCAGAAGTATTAACGATGAGATCATTATGCTAGGCTAGCAAACAGTGTAACATAAAGTTACCTCAGATATCCAGCGCTAGTTTCGACAACATTGTCTTGCTTCCTCTGAAGTTGCAGTGAAAAAGACTAGGTGTTGTTTTTATTCCACTATATTGACTTCGCCAGTTAAATTCACTGTTAGATTAGATCGATTACACTAGCTATTCACTCCAAACACAGCACGCTGAGGACATCTGCTGGTTAAAGCCGTGTAAATGCAACAAGAATTTGAAATCGTTCATTGGTGTTATCGTTATAGTTATATTTTGTTGGTGTAAACGCAAATATAGTTATTGTTATAATTATCGTTCTTGGTGTGAACGGGCCTTGTTCTGTATTGTGACATTATTATAAAAGACAATTAAACATATTCCCCTCAAATTCTCATTACTGTAATGCATCCGGATTTTTTAATTGAGTTGTATTTTTTTTTGTTATTCAGTAATGAGAATCATTATTGAGAATAAAGAGAAATACAGTAATGAGTTTTTATTATTATTAAAATGACTATAAATTAAAAGCAATACAAAAATGCTACCATGACTTATACAGTAAATTACATTTTTGCACTACAGAAATGAGAATATTTGGGGTAAATGCATTAAATTATTATGAAATAATGTAAAAATTCTTAATGGCCTTGTAGAAAAATATATTTTATTAATTTGTACTGGTACTGTACATCTTGGCAGGTATTGTTCATTCAAAACCAACTGAGAAGTTTGTTCTGATTGATCTGCGCTTGAAATGACATACGAATGAAAGGAAATCATTGAAAACTCAGCAGATAAAAGCTGAGATGGAAAGAAAAATAGTCATTCTTTTTCTTGCTCCATTTAATTCTGTGCTATTGTAGATTAGCAGTTCATTGTTTTGCCAGAGATTATTATTATTTGTTTCGCTAGACGGCCTCTTATGGTCTGTTTAATATTTACAGAACACACTGCTCTTAAAAGGCCATTCATTGCATCATTAAAAAGATTTACCACTAAATAAATGAAAAGTACTTTTTAGAAATCGTTTTAAAATAATGGTCTAAAACAGAGCATAACAGTGAGAGATGAATCACTACATTAAAAACACTGATTTATTTCTATTATCAGACACTTCCGGTTGTGGAATGAATGAATCATAGGTGACAAATACGAGTATTTACACAATGACATGAGTAAGTGCACACGTTTCAGATGATATATAAAGAAAGAGTGGCGTTCAGCTCGTTTATTTCTCGGGGGTGAATTAAATCAACTAAGCATCCCTCGCCGACCAGCTTGTTTTTTGTACCCGGTAAACTCTCGTGTTTCCCTCAGGTGTGTTTTGTGTGTGTGTGACTCTCCCGTGTGTTCGTACCAGCTGCGGCAGAGCCAGCTGGAGCTGCAGGAGGTGCGCGTGTCTCACAGGCAGCTGAGCGCTCGTCTGGAGGAGCTGACGGAGGAACGCAGTCTACAGGGCTTCAGTCCGAACCCACACAGCCTTCTCTGTGAGATCGAGCAGAGTATGGAGCAGGAGGAGCTGGAGCAGGAGAGAGAGCAGGTACATCATTATAACAGCATACAGACGGCTCCACGTTACTGATTATTCTGGACATGAGACTCTCTGTCTGACACATACAGCCATGGTTTGATTTTTGTGGAACTTTTAGTGGCTGTTAGTTTCATTCATAGTCCATTAGAGGTTCATTCGCCAGTTGTAAACTGATTGGCTGGCTGCTATGCAATTTTTTGGGTAATTCTATTCATATATATATATATATATACAGTACAGTCCAAAAGTTTGGAACCACTAAGATTTTTAATGTTTTTAAAAGAAGTTTCGTCTGCTCACCAAGGCTACATTTATTTAATTAAAAATACAGTAAAAACAGTAATATTGTGAAATATTATTACAATTTAAAATAACTGTTTTCTATTTGAATATATTTCACAAAGTAATTTATTCCTGGATTATTTGATGAATAGAAAGTTCAAAAGAACAGTGTTTATCTGAAATCTAATCTTTTGTAACATTATAAATGTCTTTACTGCCACTTTTGATTGATTTAATGCATCCTTGCTGAATAAAAGTATTCATTTCTTTAATTTCTTTTCAAAAAAATAAAAATAAAAATTCTTACTGACCCCAAACTTTTGAACGGTAGTGTATAATGCTACAGAAGCTTTGTATTTCAGATAAATGCTGTTCTTTTGAACTTTCTATTCATCAAGGAATCCTGAAAAAAAAAGTACACAACTGTTTTCAACATTGAAAATAATCATAAATGTTTCTTGAGCAGCAGATCAGCATATTAGAATGATTTCTGAAGGATCATGTGACACTGAAGACTGGAGTAACGATGCTGAAAATTCAGCTTTGCATCACAGGAATAAATTACTTTGACAAATATATTTAAATAGTACACAGTTATTTTAAATTGTAATAATATTTCACAATATTACTGTTTTTTACTGTATTTTTAATTAAATAAATGTAGCCTTGGTGAGCAGACGAAACTTCTTTTAAAAACATAAAAAATCTTAGTGGTTCCAAACTTTTGGACTGTACTGTATATATATATATATATATATATATATCAATCATGAATAATGGGTGGCCAAGGGTCATTGATGCACGTAGGGAGCGAAGGCTGGCCCGTGTGGTCTGATCCAACAGATGTTATTGCTGGTTCTGATTAAAAAAAGAAATTAATTCATTTATGTTAAAAAGTTTTCTATTTCAATAAATGCTGTTCTTTTGAAATTTCTATTCTTCAAATAATCCTGAAAAAAATGCAAATGCATCAGTTTCACTATCAAATCAAAGCCATATGTTTAAACAAGTTGTGTTCCAAATTTGAAGTTGATATCACAAAAATTAAAGTTCCCATGAGATTTTGTTTAGGCGCTGTACCAAAAATATCCACCAGGTGTCAGTAACATTCTATTGATTTAAAAAAAAAAAAAATTTTATGCACTCTTTGGTAACAAATCCAAATATCACAAAACAATCACCAAATATGGAACCTTGAGACTCAGACCTTTCCGATATGTGTTTTGTAAAGATTAGAAAAAGTTTTTTTAATATAAAGAAGCTAAAACAAAATTTGTTAATATGAAACCTGACACCGCCCACTAGGGGAGGAGCCCCGCTAAAAGAAATTAGAGTACCGTTTCCATGGTAACGTTTTAACAGGATGAATTTTGAGTTCGTAAGCTTCCGGATGATACCTAATTTATGATGATTTTATGAAAAAATGCGCTAAATAAAAAGAGCGCCACCTTGTAAAATGGACAGAATTGACCCTTCGCCAGGAGTTTGATTGACAGGCGATCTAACCAATCATAACGGCGAATCCACCATTTTGTCCGACAAAGCAGTCAGGGGAGTTAGCAGATTAACATAGGTGGACTTGAACTTCAAAAAAGGTGTGTACCGATGTCTTTCCGTGATTAAAACAACATTCCTTAATTTCTTTATGATGTTCATTCATGTTTATTTGATGCTATAAATGAACTAGTAGGAAGAGATGATCGGTTTCCGCAATGTATTTTTCTCTGCGTGAGAACATGATGTGTGGCGAGAGATCGGCATGGCTTGTCGGACATAGCAACAGTAACTAAAGGGGGCGGGTCTTTGCGAACGGTCAATTGCTCTCCTTTTACTGAAGACACATGGATTCAACAGTATTGGAAAACCAGGAAATATCAGGGAATTTTAATTTCCCAGTCCTGGAAAAGTCAAGATACCATTTTAAAAATTTATGGAATGCATATACTATACATTTTATGCTCAGCTCTTAAATATTTCGCAAACTAAAGTTGCTTTTCACATGAACAAATTTCTGTAAAATGATCTTTATAAATTGCAACCACAAACGCTCTCTCCATCCCTTTAGCTTCGGCTGCAGCTGTGGGAGGCTTACTGTCAGGTGCGTTCCATCTGCTCACAGCTGAGAGGAAATGACATCACAGACTCCGCCTTATCCACAGACTCATCCATGGACGAGTCTTCGGAGACGTTGTCGGCAAAAGACGTCCCCATGGGTAGTTTGCCCGCTAGTCTTGTGGAGCTGCGCAGACTTACGCAAAACCTGCTGGACGGCAATGAATCCACGGTAACAAACGTCACATCGAAATCTGCAAGTTTTATGCAGAAAAATTCACATTAATCTTGTTCAACGTGTTTTGGATGTGTTTAGGGTTCACGGCGCAGTGATGAGGAGGTTCTAGAAGAGCAGGTTCGTAAATTGAGCGAGGAGCTGCGAGATCTCAGAGAACTGTACGAACAGGAGCAGGAAAAAACACGCAACAGCCAGGAGGAGGCGCTACAGCTCCATAATCAGGTACACACACACATACACACACTTAGGGACAGATTTACTAACAGTTATCATATGCATTTGTAGGAGTTTCCCTTTCAGATGTATTTAAATGAATCATGCTAAGGTTTGCGCGAGTCAATTTACTGGTATTTGCGCCATTATTTACCACCCAAAAAAGCATGTCTTAAACCAGACACTAATTTGCACTGCTCTTGGTAGATTGCGTTGGTCATTATGGAAGTGATCCGGCTGCGTCTGTGTTCTTTAATTTGCATGTTGTCAGTAGATCACATGCAAAACTTTCCACTCCCATTGATGCTTTTATTGGATTGCGCTCTCATGCTTATTTGCCTTCAGTAAATCTGGTACTTAGGCTGTGTTTAACTCCACTTTTAGACATACACTCGCAAACTTCCCTAAGCACTTCTCCAAAATGGATTCCCCGACGGCATTTTGAAGTGCGTTCAACTTCGTCATGTGGATGAGGGAATTATATTTTAACAGACCTTCAGTTTTGTCCAAGGGAGTGAGTCAACTCATTTGTACACTTCAAGCAGATCCATAGACCACAATGCAACGCGATTGTGATATCACAACAGCAACCTAATTTACCCACAAGTGATCAAGGGCTTAGGGCATTCCATTTAAACGCACTGAAAGGGGTCCGCCAGTAGTGGGCACTTATGCAACATAAGCAGTGACGTACATCCGAGTGAACGAGATGTTAGTGAGGGAAGGGCATAAAAAAGTGGACTTAAACGCAGCCTTATATAAACACCTGAGCTCATCAGTTCATCTGTCCTCTGGTTCTTCTCTGGATCCTGTAGGTGGCGCTGCTCTCGGTGGAAGTTTCTTCTTCAAGAGAAGAGAACGAAAGGTTGAGAGCGATGGCCGAAGTACACGAGCCCAACGAGCAGTTACAGAGTGCTATACGAGACAGAGATGAAGCCATTGCCAAGTACGAATGACACACACATACATGTTTAGAGACTTCCTGCTAAAAGTTATTTTTTGACCGTTATTTTTAGCCATATTTTGGGTTAGTGATTTGAACAAACACTAAATATTAAACTTCAGCCTGTAAGTACACTTTAGCATACTTTTAAAGAGTTAGCTACATGTTACAAAGATTATACTTTAAAGAGTATACTTAAGTACAGATTGAATGTTGTTTTCAACACTTAATTATGTTAAATGCAAATGTATAGTTTAAATTTATATTAAATGCACTTAGCTGAACTTTAGAGTGCTTTTTGACCCACTTAAGTACATCTCTATATGTAATTTCTTAATTACTTTTGTTTTATTTGAAATATTGTTAAAGTGTACTGTTAAAGGTGCCGTAGAACGTCTTTTTAAAAGATGTAATATAAGTCTAAGGTGTCCCCTGAATGTGTCTGTGAAGTTTCAGCTCAAAATACCCCATAGATTTTTTTTAATTCATTTTTTTAACTGCCTATTTTGGGGCATCATTATAAATGTGCCGATTCAGGCTGCGGCCCCTTTAAATCCTCGTGCTCCACGCCCCCCCGAGCTCACGCTTGCCTTAAACAGCATAAACAAAGTTCACACAGCTAATATAACCCTCAAAATGGATCTTTACAAAGTGTTCGTCATGCAGCATGTCTAATCGCGTAAGTATTGTATTTATTTGGATGTTTACATTTGATTCTGAATGAGTTTGATAGTGCTCCGTGGCTAACAGGCTAAAGCTAACATTACACACTGTTGGAGAGATTTATAAAGAATGAAGTTGTGTTTATGAATTATACAGACTGCAAGTGTTTAAAAATGAAAATAACGACAGCTCTTGTCTCCGTGAATACAGTAAGAAACGATGGTAACTTTAACCACATTTAACAGTACATTAGCAACATGCTAACAAAACATTTAGAAAGACAATTTACAAATATCACTAAAAATATCATGTTATCATGGATCATGTCAGTTATTATCGCTCCATCTGCCATTTTTCGCTGTTGTCCTTGCTTGCTTACCTAGTCTGATGATTCAGCTGTGCACAGATCCAGACGTTAATACTGGCTTGTCTAATGCCTTGAACATGAGCTGGCATATGCAAATATTGGGGGCGTACATATTAATGATCCCGACTGTTACGTAACAGTCGGTGTTATGTTGAGATTCGCCTGTTCTTCGGAGGTCTTTTAAACAAATGAGATTTATATAAGGAGGAGGAAACAATGGAGTTTGAGACTCACTGTATGTCATTTCCATGTACTGAACTCTTGTTATTCAACTATGCCAAGATAAATTCAATTTTTGATTCTAGGGCACCTTTAAATGTACTGACAAGCATTTTAACTAAAATACACTTTAATGCCATTTCTATATCACGTACATGTATTTAAATATATTTGTAAATACACATACATTTGCAGTGATGAAGTTGCTGTTTAATACATTTGGAATATATTAAAACTTCAGAAATTAATATCAAATAACATTTTAAACTTAGAATAAAGTATGTGTGCTTTAATATGTTGGTCAACACATCAAAATAAGTACTTGAATGACTTGAAAAATTAAAATTTAGTTTAAAACTTTTAAGTAAAACTTTTAATTTGAAATTATTACAAATTGCACTTTTTAAAAGTGTAAGTGTGTTAAGAATCACTCTAAGCAAACTAAAATGGCCTTTTATTTCATTAAGATTGTATTATCTGCAAGTAATTTTTTTTTAAATATTTGAGATTTGAAGATTTGAAACAGTGCACATTCAATACATTTAAGCCATTTGTTTTTCACAAATTTGCCCTACAGACATGAATAATTCATCAAATCAAGTGACTTGATCAGATTTATAATTTTACCTGTAAGCAACTGCATTTAGCAATGAACTAAAAACTTTTCAGAACACCTTAGCAACATCCTGGCAACCACCCACAACACACAACTGTTTGCATTTTTAGAACAGAATAAAGACATTATTTAATATCGTTTGAGAACTTCTCCAGACAGGTTTTCTCTGATTTACTAGACTCTAGGTCATTTTCAGAAATGTTGTACAGCTACTGGAGATTAGACACTTACACGCTCACGTTTTTGCAGCCTGTACCCGTGACACCATTCTGTCAGTCACAACATTAACCAGAGATGCAGTTGAGTAACTCTTTTGTTTCTTCTTTTCCCTGTTACAGGAAGAAAGCCGTGGAGATGGAGCTGGCGAAGTGTAAGATAGACATCATGTCTTTGAACAGTCAGCTGTTGGATGCGATACAGCAGAAACTCAACCTGTCTCAGCAGTTAGAAGCCTGGCAGGTTAGTCTCACTCTCACACACACACATTAACGCACAGAAACGCCTCAAGTTCAACAGATCATGTGAACCTGAAAGAAAATAGTAGGTCAGAAAATCTGATGTGTGTATAACAAGCACTGATTAAGTGGCCTGGGCTTCTGGAATTATCTAGAAATAAAAAAGAAGGGGGATTAAGAACCAAGTATGTGAATGTAAACACTAGAATATCATAATGCAAATACATGTTGCATTCTCAATATTGTCAAAAGGGCCACTTTAGCAGCATTAGCATTAACTGTCTTCCTCTATAATCGGTTTTCTCTTTCAGATCAACACAAAATTTATAAAAACGTCAACAAAATTACTAAAAAGTTAACTAAAATTGTTCAGCAATATATAATAATAAAAACTAATTCAAAATATTAATAAAAACTATTATAGTATCTCGATTATACTAAAATAACACTGGTTGATATATTAATTATTAATTCACAAATAAAAAACAATATTTCCTTTTACTTCAAAACAACACTGTAATAATTTTAATGTTAAATATATAAAACAAAATCTGGTAGGTGTTGTTATTGATAAAAAAATACATCACATATATTGTCTTTTAAAATATAATATAATAAGGGATTTTAATTTAATAAGGTTAACCACATAACAAGTAAACAACAATTGTAGCAATATTTTTCCCCTGTTAAAATGACTAACCTTCTACAGTGACGAATATAATCATGCTCTTTTCCCTAAATTATGTATTTGCAATAGAAGATAATAATCAGTATGACTCGAGCCACCACTTTCATCAGAAATACTGAATTTATGTTATCATAATGTCAGCTATATATAAAATTATAGGAAAGGGTTATGCAACGACCTCATGGTGGTTTGATTGTGACACATCACATCCTGAATGGTTAAAAATGGCAAACAAAGTGACATCAGAGGGTTAAACACATCAGGACTGCATGCTTGAAATACTTTAGTCAAGCTTTCATGTCTGCATTTGCATACTGGTTTTAGAGTGTGTTTCTGCTCAAACAACCAGCTCTGAGATGAATCGCATTACAGAAGGTTATTAGACTCAAAATATCAGAAACAAATACAAAGGTAAAACCTTCTGTGCTTTATGTGCAAATGCATGCTGCGAGATTTAAATATATATATAGTGTTTCTTGAGTAAAGAAAATGCTGTACTTATTCAAACAACTAGTTCTTTATTTACGATTGCATTGCAAACAAGCAGAGATGCTCCACTAAAATGTGTGCTGCACTTCATTCATGATTGAGGCGGGGCGGAGTTATGAGGTTTGACTGACAGTTTGAGGAGCCAATGAAGTTACGAGGTTTAGTCACAAGCTGTTTTTATACTTTCATTGGTTAAATATTTGCAAAACCCACAGACAGATGTACAGGGTGACCGATATGAAAATAATTAAATAATAAATAAAAAAATGGCAATGATATTTTACATGTTATCAATTTATTATCAAGTAATTGTCTTATAAAGTTTTAGCATTAGACTGAAATAATAACAATAATTAAAAAATATATTATTTCTTCTCATTATAATTGAGCCCCTGGACGTGCCTAGAACGCCTATGCATAAATCCGGCCATGCGAGCGGGATTCGAACCGGCGTTTCTGGAATGTGAGGCAGGCACACTAACAAGGACGCTAAAGACCGCAGCCTCTAGCGTCAGTCGCTAGCGCACCTTTTGAAGCCAGGGGAGCGAGGTTTACTCGCACAACTCTTACTAGCTGGCCTCTGTTACACTCACCCCTAATAAACCTCACTCCCATCCGGGTCACGGCACCAACGTAACCCCTCCGGTTCCACTCGCACCGCTCCGAGGCTAGAGGCTGTGCTCTTTAACGTCCTTGTTTGCGGGATGGGTTACATTGGTGCCACTGGGTTACAATTAACGATACTTCAACAACTCCAACCTGTGAATACTCACCACTGTACAGATAATAGAAAGAAATACTTGCGAGATTTACACGCTACATTCATTAACACAGTAAACAAGCTTTTTGCGATGCAAAACTGTAATGAATCGCAGCGGTCAGCCTCTTTGTCTGTTTCTCTCCCCTTTTGCCCTTTATGCTTAAAGTCAACATGAAGTCAACCTTATTTACTTTAAGACACGTTCCTGATCTTATTGCACACAACTCAACTTTTTTCCAGCAGTTTTGTATATACAGTCTTTGGTAACACTTAACAATAAGATTTCATTAGTTAACTAACATGAACTAACAATGAACAATACTTCTACAGCATTTATTAATTTTAATGTCAGCATTTACTAATACATTATTAATGCCAGTTACAGATGTCAGATGTGTTGTGAGTGCAGTTTCATGTTGACTTTAACTCTCAGTATGTGTGTGTTTGAGTGTATGAATGTGTGTCCCTCTCCTCATTTTAAAGCAAAGACGACAGCGGTTCTGTCGCTCTGCTTCACCCGTATCCCGTGAATGTGAGCGCGTGTGTGCGCGTGTTTAACTCTTAGCTTCCCTTCTCTCTCTCCCCGCCTGCAGTTTGCCTCCTCAGGGCTGTTCACTGTGTGGCTCTTGTGGTTTCTGATCTAGTGGCCTTTCTCAGCTTCCATACAGACCCCTTCTCCCCTATGGTAACTCCCTCCTGCCTTAGAGGTGAGCTCGGGTTCGCCGCCTTACCCGTATCCATGTTCATCCCGGGTCATGAGGTCACGAGGTCGCCGTCATGTCATTGTGGTGTAGTTCTTCACCTGTTCTTCAGGGACTTTTCACACTAGAACAAACATGACAAGTGAATGCTTGTGTGATAAGAGACCTGAGGGGTAGAGAAGGAAACAGTGTTATTTTACTATTATTTATATACTTTTATAATATTGATAACTTTTTTAAAATTAACTTATATTTTTATGTTTTCAGTTTACATTTCATTTAGTTCTTTTGTCATTTTTTATTAATTTTTTTTACAAAAAAGTCTGATAATTTAACATTGTTAATCTTTGTCAAAATTAGTTAATAAAATACAATTTATTAACAGATACAACTTTTGATTTTAATAATGTATTAGTAAATATGGAAATTAACATTGACTAATAAATGCTTTAGAAGTATTTTTCATTATTAGTTTATGTTAATGTGGTTAACTAAAGTTAACAAATGAAACCTTATTGTAAAGTGTTACAATTTTTTATATTTCTAATTAGCTATTAAATGTATTTCTGTTATTCTATTTAATTTATTTTTATTCCAGTTTTAGTAATGTTAGTTATGGAAGCTTGTTTCCGCCACGGATTAAAACAATTTAAAAGATAATTGTGACTTTTTATCTCAAAATTCAGAATTTTTTCTCGCAATTGTGAGTTTATATCTCGCAATTCTGAATTTTTCTCGCAATTGTTTATATCTCGCAATTGTAACTTTTTTTTCTCACAAATCTGACTTTTTTTCTGTCAATTTCGAGTTTATATCGCAATTCTGACTTTTCTCACAATTTTGACTTTTTTCTCACAATTGAGTTTATATCTCGCAGTTCTGACTTTTTTCTCGCAATTGCAAGTTTATATCTCGCAGTTCTGAATTTTTCTCGCTATTGAGTTTATATCTTGCAGTTCTGACTTTTTTCTCGCTATTGAGTTTATATCTCGCAGTTCTGACTTTTTTCTCGCAATTGCAAGTTTATATCTCACAGTTCGGACTTTTTTCTCGCTATTGAGTTTATATCTCACAGTTCTGACTTTTTTCTCGCTATTGAGTTTATATCTCACAGTTCTGACTTTTTTCTCGCAATTTCAAGTTTATATCTCGCAGTTCTGACTTTTTTCTCGCAATTGCAAGTTTATATCTCGCAGTTCTGACTTTTTTCTCGCAATTGCAAGTTTATATCTCGCAGTTCTGACTTTTTTCTCGCAATTGCAAGTTTATATCTCACAGTTCGGACTTTTTTCTCGCTATTGAGTTTATATCTTGCAGTTCTGACTTTTTTCTCGCTATTGAGTTTATATCTCACAGTTCTGACTTTTTTCTCGCAATTTCAAGTTTATATCTCGCAGTTCTGACTTTTTTCTCGCAATTGCAAGTTTATATCTCACAGTTCTGAATTTTTTCTCGCTATTGACTTTATATCTCACAGTTCTGAATTTTTTCTCGCTATTGAGTTTATATCTTGCAGTTCTGATTTTTTTCTCGCAATTTTAAGTTTATATCTCACAGTTCTGATTTTTTCTCGCTATTGAGTTTATATCTCACAGTTCTGACTTTTTTCTCGCAATTGCAAGTTTATATCTCGCAGTTCTGACTTTTTTCTCGCAATTGCAAGTTTATATCTCACAGTTCTGACTTTTTTCTCGCTATTGAGTTTATATCTCACAGTTCTGACTTTTTTCTCGCAATTTCAAGTTTATATCTCGCAGTTCTGACTTTTTTCTCGCAATTGCAAGTTTATATCTCGCAGTTCTGACTTTTTTCTCGCAATTGCAAGTTTATATCTCGCAGTTCTGACTTTTTTCTCGCAATTGCAAGTTTATATCTCACAGTTCTGAATTTTTTCTCGCTATTGACTTTATATCTCACAGTTCTGAATTTTTTCTCGCTATTGAGTTTATATCTTGCAGTTCTGATTTTTTTCTCGCAATTTTAAGTTTATATCTCACAGTTCTGATTTTTTCTCGCTATTGAGTTTATATCTCACAGTTCTGACTTTTTTCTCGCAATTGCAAGTTTATATCTCGCAGTTCTGACTTTTTTCTCGCAATTGCAAGTTTATATCTCACAGTTCTGACTTTTTTCTCGCTATTGAGTTTATATCTCACAGTTCTGAATTTTTTCTCGCTATTGAGTTTATATCTCACAGTTCTGACTTTTTTCTCGCAATTTCAAGTTTATATCTCGCAGTTCTGACTTTTTTCTCGCAATTGCAAGTTTATATCTCACAGTTCTGAATTTTTTCTCGCTATTGACTTTATATCTCACAGTTCTGAATTTTTTCTCGCTATTGAGTTTATATCTTGCAGTTCTGATTTTTTTCTCGCAATTTTAAGTTTATATCTCACAGTTCTGATTTTTTCTCGCTATTGAGTTTATATCTCACAGTTCTGACTTTTTTCTCGCAATTGCAAGTTTATATCTCGCAGTTCTGACTTTTTTCTCGCAATTGCAAGTTTATATCTCACAGTTCTGACTTTTTTCTCGCTATTGAGTTTATATCTCACAGTTCTGACTTTTTTCTCGCAATTTCAAGTTTATATCTCGCAGTTCTGACTTTTTTCTCGCAATTGCAAGTTTATATCTCGCAGTTCTGACTTTTTTCTCGCAATTGCAAGTTTATATCTCGCAGTTCTGACTTTTTTCTCGCAATTGCAAGTTTATATCTCACAGTTCGGACTTTTTTCTCGCTATTGAGTTTATATCTTGCAGTTCTGACTTTTTTCTCGCTATTGAGTTTATATCTCACAGTTCTGACTTTTTTCTCGCAATTTCAAGTTTATATCTCGCAGTTCTGACTTTTTTCTCGCAATTGCAAGTTTATATCTCACAGTTCTGAATTTTTTCTCGCTATTGACTTTATATCTCACAGTTCTGAATTTTTTCTCGCTATTGAGTTTATATCTTGCAGTTCTGATTTTTTTCTCGCAATTTTAAGTTTATATCTCACAGTTCTGATTTTTTCTCGCTATTGAGTTTATATCTCACAGTTCTGACTTTTTTCTCGCAATTGCAAGTTTATATCTCGCAGTTCTGACTTTTTTCTCGCAATTGCAAGTTTATATCTCACAGTTCTGACTTTTTTCTCGCTATTGAGTTTATATCTCACAGTTCTGAATTTTTTCTCGCTATTGAGTTTATATCTCACAGTTCTGACTTTTTTCTCGCAATTTCAAGTTTATATCTCACAGTTCTGAATTTTTTCTCGCAATTACAAGTTTATATCTCACAGTTCTGAATTTTTCTCGCAATTGCAAGTTTGTCTCACAATTCTGACTTTTTTCTCACAAATCTGACTCCTTTTCTCAGAATTACAATTTTATATCTCACAATTTTATAGCATGCGATTGCAATTTTATATCACGCAATTGTGAAGAAAAAAAAAAAAAAAAAAAAAAGAGTCGGAATTGTGAGATAATAAGTTGCAATTCCCTTTTTTATTTTTTCTTCAGTGGTGGAAACAAACTTCCATAGGAAGGGAACTGAGTTCTGGTTCAGACTAAACAATGTTACAGAAGTGTGAAACAGCCGTCATGTCCGCCGCTCACACAGGACTCATGTTCATCCATTCTCACTCCACCTCAGACTGTCTGCTGTGGCCGCTTTTCTGTCTTTAAATCAAGTGCTGATGTCTTTCTCTCTCTCTCTCAGGATGATATGCACAGAGTTATCGATCAACAGCTGATGGATAAACACCAGGAGGAGTGGAAGGATCCTCCGTTCTCCTTCAGCGGGTCACGAGGCGGAGCTCCTTCCAGACGAGCGCATCGCCTCTCGGACGGAGACAAGCGCCTCTTTTCATTCTTCAAGAAGAACTGAGATTATCTGAAGACATGCAGGAAGAGAGTGTGAGAACAGACATGAGAGAAGGGTACAACAAATGAAAGATAGAAAGTCATTAGATCAGTGCTTCTCAACTGGTGTTGCTCATTTATTGTACAAACGTAAAACAAATATCCGTAAAATCAAATACTAAATTGCATTAATTGATTGCATATTTAGGCCTAAATTTAGATTTGATATAAATTTATATATTTTGATTTATGTGTTTGAATTGCATATAAAATTCCCATGCATTTGGATTACGATCTAATAAACAGCATTCATAAACTGAATGTTTTAAATACACAATAACTAATCATCAACTTATCATCAATAAATCCAATTCGGTTTTTTATCTCATACATTTGAATTTGAATATTGCTGGTTCCACAGAGAAGCCATACTTTAGTCATGTTCATACTTTTTAACTGAAAACATTTTATTTATTCTGATTCTAAACAATTTGAATAAATGCATTTGAAAAAAAATATGGACACACTTTAGTTTAGTGCCCAATTATCACTATTTAACTAAAACTTTTGCCTCAAACTCCTAATTACTGCTTATTAATATTTAGTAAGGTAGTTTTTAGGTTTAGGTATTGGGTAGGACTATAGGATGTAGAATTTGATCATGCAGAATAAGGCATTAATATGTGCTTTATAAGTACTAATAAACAGCCAATATCCTATTAATATGCATGCTAATAAGCAACTATTAAATAATGAGAATTGGACCCTAAAATAAAGTGCTACCAAAAATATGATTATTAAAATCAAATAAAATTAAAATAGTTAATAATGAATAACACCATGCAGAAAGCTCAATATGCATCACATTAAGTTTATTAGTTTATGTTAAAATGTTGTAATCTAAATTTTATATGCAATTCAAATACTTAAATCTATTTTTTTTAAACAAGCAACAATAGTTTTATGCTCTCAGCACCCAAAAATGCACTGTCAAAACACAGAAATAGAGGCATTTTTGGGTCACGACCCAGCGTTTGAGAAGCACTGCGCTAACAGACGAGCCCTCTGACGGCTTTGAGCCATTTTGCACTTTATCTGTACCCTCAAACCTCACTCAGAAAGCTTCAGGATTGGAGTAGAAATCTTACGAGACACGCTCTGATAGGGTGAAGCCCTGCGTCAGGGTCTGTTCAACAGGGTTCCCAGAATTCTCCAGTCCTATCAGAGGTCAGTTTCCCCTGCGAGTGCCTCGGAAAGCTTGTCCTCACCTCACTGCCAGAAACTGACGGAGACACATCCGCTTACCGACAAATCACGGGATTCGCTAGAGACTCAACTCAGGATGAACTTCAGACGGTTCAGGACATCACGCTGTAGTTACAGGCCCAGACGGAATCTGTGGACGTCTTCTGCAGTTTCTGTGGGATAAAATATGAGCGTACTACAGTATTATTCAAATTAGCCAAAATATGGATGGTGTATATTGGCATACATGTGTCATTTTCGGACACAGATTCCGTGTTGGCCTGATTATAGATGTTTGAATGCTGCAACAGTCGTTCTGCTCTTGGGTTCATTCACAGGGCCATTTTATATATATATATAAAAAATAACCAGATGAATGTAATTAACTTTCTAACAACCATATGGATATTATATAAAATTAACTTTCAGCAGCTGCTTACATATATATAAAAAAGATCATTATACAGTAAAAAAAACACCAACATGAAAATAATAATAATGCAACAGGAAAATGTGTTGTGGCTATTTTATCAAAAATACCTGCTTGTTTTGTAACAAATTTCTTGAGAAAAGTATTCAGGACAGTATTATGGCTGTTTCAGCTGCTTGATAATAAACTTCAGGCCATCAGCATCATGATCTGTGATGTGAATGAACCAAAGAGCAGACGAGTCGAGCTGTAACTGAGGCTGTAGACCGTATCTGAAAAATGTCGTTTACACACTTACAAACACACACGCAGCAGAAATCAGAGAGAAACACCAAACTGAATACCATTAGAAAACAGCAGTCCTCCGAGAGGCACTAAAACCACGGCTGTGTTCAGAATGCAATATTAGCATACTGTGCAGAATATACTACATAATATATTTTTTTTTAAAATAGTGTGACACTGTATGCTATGGAAGCTTGTTTCCAACATGATAATTGAGACTTTTTATTTCACAATTCTGACTTTTTTCCTCACAATTGCAAGATATGAAGTCCGAATTGCTTGATATAAAGTTGCAATTCTGAGAAAGTCTTTTTTTTCCCCTCAGAAATGGACTTTATAACTTGCAATTGCGAGTTTATATTTCACAATTCTGAGAAAAGTAGTCTGAATTGTACGGAAGAGGATTAGGGCCAAGCACTAATAAAAAAATAAATTTCAAGAAAAAACTTGTTAAATTTCGAGAAAAAAAGTCGAAATAAAATGTTGAGAATAAACTCATTAAATTACGAGAAAAACCTTGTTAAATTTCAAGAAAAAAGTCGAGATAAAATGTTGAGAATAAACTCGTTAAATTACGAGAAAAAAACTTGTTAAATTTCAAGAAAAAAGTCGAGATAAAATGTTGAGAATAAACTCGAGAAAAAAGTTGTTAAATTATGAGAACAAATTTGTAATTTAATGAATTTGTTCTCGTAATTTAACGACTTTTTTCTTATAATTTAGTGAGTTTATTCTCAACATTTTCTCTACTTTTTTCTCGAAATTTAACGACATTTTTCTCATAATTTAACAAATTTGTTCTCGTAATTTAACGACTTTTTTCTCGTAATTTAATCTCTACTTTTTTCTCGAAATTTAACGAGTTTTTTCTCGTAATTTAATGACTTTATTCTCAACATTTTATCTCGACCTTTTTCTCGAAATTTAACGGGTTTTTTCTAGTAATTTAACAAGTTTATTCTCAACATTTTATTTCGACTTTTTTCTCAAAATTTAACGAGTTTTTTCTCAAAATTTAACAACTTTAATCTCGAGATGGTTTTATTTTTTTATTATTGCTTGGCCCTAATCCTCTTCCGTAGAATTGTGAGATATAAAGTAAATTCCGAGAAAAAAAAGTCAGAATTGCAAGTTTGCATCTCGCAATTATGACTTTTTAACACGCGATTGCAAGAAAAAAAGTAAGAATTGTGAGACAAAAAGTTGCAATTACCTTTTTAATTTTTTTATTCAGTGGTGGAAACAAGCTTCCATAGTATTCAGAATGTAACAGTATTTCAAAGAGCAGTTTGCTACATTGTAGTCAAAAAAATTACATTTTTTTTTTTTTTTTTAAATTCAGTTTAACTTTTAGTAATCCAATCAAACAAGTCAAAAAATGTTACTAGAGATTTTTATTTTATTACTTCCAGTTTATTAGTCATACAGTAAATGGAAGGCTTAGTTAAGTGCATTGCATTGTGGGATAGTATTCAATGCAGTGAATAATATATATGGATAATGCACATTTTGGCAACTGTAGGAGGTCATTTCAGTATTGTTGCATAAAAACAGCGTGCTAGTATGGTATTCTGAACACAGTCAGGGTCATTTTTAGTGTGTACTTCCTCCAGCCACTGGTCATGTGGAGATCCCAGCCTATGAGAATGAAGGGAGCACTTGTGTCCTGATTGTGCGCTATAATTGTTTTCTGTTTCTTTGAAACATGTTTGGTGTGTGCGTGTGAGTGTGTGTGTGTGTGTGTGTGTGCTTGGGTTCAGTCAGTGAAAGTTGGGCAGATTTTGAGCAAAGCTATGCAGCTGTCTTCTATCTCGCAGAGGTGATTTCTGGTTTGGAGAAACCCAAAGAGTGATTTTTTTATAAACGTACAAAGACACAAATAGGTTTGGAATAAGAAAAGGAATCAATATATTTGTAAATGTATAACTTTTGAATGATAAATCAACACTTTTTTTAGAACACTCTCCATGTAAGCACGTGTCTGTCATGTTGTCTGATTTGTACGTGTTTCTGGAGGATGGATCAGGTCCGGTTCTGCTCCGCTGTCTGATTAGAGTTGAATGTAAACCATCTAAAACCACCAGAACTCCAGACTCAATAAGTATCATTCTATATTGATCCAGATCAATGTGAAATAAGATGATCAATCCAGTCTGTAGGAGAGGTAATACAGGTGAACAATACAAAAGTTTTGTTGTGACAAATTCATATGAATATTAACCATAGTGACTGTTTTCAGTATGCAAATTAGGCATAATCTTACTAAATTTGCAAAAATATGCATAAACAACAGATTGTATTTGATTGAAATTCTACAGAAAATATCAGCTCAAGTCTTTAAAGGTACACTATGTAACTTCTGGCCCTCTAGTGGTTAAAAAATAAAGCTGCATGTATTTTGCGGAAGAGCATTGTTTTGGTTGTGCTTCGGCTCTGCATGCGTGACTGTGCGGATGAACATGGTTATCCTGCTCATAAATCATTCCTTATTAATCATCCCTCAGTTCTCGCCGCCTCTGAAAATCCAAGCTAATGTTGATTCTTGTTTTATTACGAGCTCTGTCGCATTATCTTTTTGCCAGCAGACTCTCCTCTGTTTGACATTTGTTTAAAACGGGTGTGTTATAATGACCATTAATGTCTTTTAAATGACATGGTTCATATACTAGTATATCACTGAAGCTATAGGTTGTGAAATCAAGCATTTCTCGGGGGGTTTTGAACACAGTTACATAGTGTACTTTTAAGTATTTTTTAACTAAATACATGCATATGTGTATGTAAATAAACATTCTGTTCCATTTTAGAAGAAAAACATCCTGTTAAAATATTTAATTTACTCTGAATTTTATTTACTACATAAGCAAACTGCGAGATATAAACTCACACTTCAAAGAAAAGAAGTCAGTCTTTCTTCCTCAGAATTAGATTTTATAACTTGCCATTGAGTTTATATCTCACAATTGTAAGAAAAATAGTCAGAATTGCGAGGAAAAAAGTTAGAATTGCGAGTTTATATCTCACAATTGTGAGAAAAGTCAAAATGGTGAGAAAAAAAGTCAGAATTGTAAGTTTATATCTCACAATTGCGAGAAAAAGTCAATTGCGAGAAAAAGTCAATTGCGAGAAAAAAGTCAGAATTGTGAATTTATATCTCAGAATTGCAGGAAAAGTCAGAATTGCGAGAAAAAATTCAGAATTTTGAGTTTATACTCACAATTGCGAGAAAAAGTCAATTGTAAGAAGTCAGAATTGCGGGTTTATATATCAATTGTGAGAAAAATCAGAATTGCAAGAAAAAAAATCAGAATTGTGAGTTTATATCAGAATTGCGAGAAAAAATTCAGAATTTTGAGTTTATATCTCACAATTGCGAGAAAAAGTCAATTGCGAGAAGTCAGAATTGCGAGTTTATATATCAATTGTGAGAAAAGTCAGAATTGCAAGAAAAAAAATCTGAATTGTGAGTTTATATCTCAGAATTGCGAGAAAAATTTCAGAATTTTGAGTTTATATCTCACAATTGAAAGAAAAAAGTCAGAATTGCAAGTTTATATCTCAAGTTTATAACACGCAATTCTGAATTTTTTTCTCGCAATTCTGACTTTGTTTCTCGCAATTGTGAGAAAAGTCAGAATTGCGAGATATAAACTTGCAATTGTGAGAAAAAGTCAGAATTGTGAGATAAAAAGTAAAATGATCTTTATTTTTTATTTAGTGGTGGAAACAAGCTTCCGATCAAAATGCCACTTCAGAAAATTGCATTGAAAGATCCAAACTAATGCTAATGTATATGACAAAGGTGATAAAGGAAAAAGAAAAGAATCATGTTTATAAATGATTTTGGATTATTTTGGAAGCCTGTAGTGCTTCTCCTGACTGACAGCGGATGAATTAAACATGTTGTGGTATTAGCAGCAAGTCAAACATAAATCACTAATGTGGTTTAAATCTCCCAGACAGCAGCCGCAGCCTGAATCGCTCCACGTTTAGAGTATTAATCATCTGTTTTTCTGTTGTTCTCTATGTAAAAACATTTCAATAAGAGCCTCTTCTGTCATTTCTTTAGATTCTTTTCTTGCATTTCACACACACTGTTATGTAAATGTCTCATGTCACATTGACTTTGTACTATCTGTCCTTTTGCCATTTAAACACTGTTTTTGCAAGTCTCTCCTGTGTGCGTCTTAAATCTGTGTGAGCTGCTGTTGTGAATGTTTTTCCTTCTGCCATCTCTCATTCCCAGAAAAAAAAAAAAAAATCTCTTTAAAATGTCACTCAAATTAGCAGTACTTGTTCCTTTACATGCATGTGAGTGGATGTGCATGTCTTTCTATGTATATTTCATTCATAAGACAAAGTTCTTTGAATGCAATCGCTGAACTTTCTAAAGAAATATTGAGTATTAAGCAATTCTGTCCTGATCCCGTTGACATGATTGTTATACAAGCAATTCAAAAAGCTTATTTTACATAGAAATTTATTTGATAAAAGGATGAACTTAATAACTATGTGAGTAAAACAAATATTAATGGTTCTCACCAGCCTTTCATTAGTGCCACATTTCCTTCCCTTAAATGCACTTTCTGAAAATTAACGTATTAAAAACTCTACATATATATTTATCTTTGCAGTAAATCTTCTCACAAATGGCTGCTAAAACATCAACTTCATATAAACATGAACCTCACTACATTTATAGTAAAAATTATACAGTTAAGTCTGAATTATTCATGCTGATCAGAACAATCGTCTGTTATTGATTCTCAAAAGAAAGAAAAACAACAACAAAAAGTGTCATGGAATTATAACACAGATAATATTAAGCTTTTTGTAATATTCTTCACTTCCAGGCAAAGACTGCAGACAAAAGTGTATTTATCTGTATATTTGTAAGTAACATCATGGTAAACATGTAAATATTAAACATATTTTTTACTTTACATAAATGTATGCTATTTATACTCATAGTAAGTACAATACGGTGTATGTTTTTATAATGATCAAATTCTTATTTTTCCAAACAGATTCCTTGAAAATACCAAGTTATATACAAATGCAAACATGTCCATGTTGAAAAAAGCTTCCAATGTCTTCGCGTGGAACGCACTGTGATGTATCACAATAAAAATACACATGCAAAACGTTCTCAATCATCAGTTATTTCAGTAAGAAAACTGAGGAAGCGGTTTAAACATCGAGACAGAAGAACGAGGAAAGCTTGTAAACGAGATGATGCTTAATAAAGACGAGGACAAAAATGCTTGTGTCAAATATTAATTCTTTAAAATATTTATTAATGATTTAATTCATAAAGGGGAGGTCCATAATACATTTCTCCAGTGTATAATATAACCACAGCTGAAAAAAAGTGTTTCAACCAGCACAGTTTGCATGGACATGTGCTAATATGTCATACGTGCAAGTATACGCACATATACGATGAACACAAGTCACATAACCGGGTTGAATTTGGCTCACAGCACAGCCAGGGCTTCTGGTGTGTTTTGGCTTACTGAATTAATACTAATAATGAAATCATTCCTGTTGGGGAATCTCACAAAAACACTCAAAAGAAGAAATGAAACCAATGAAGCCCATTTTAGGTTCTTTGTTTTGCATATTTCAATTGTAAAGCATTTGTATATTATTATACTATTAGTTGTAATGACATTAACGCAGATCTAAATTTATTGCATATATATATATATATTTTAGATCATTGTATTGCAGCATTTTTAATTATCTGCAAAAAACACAATTTAACAAAAATTAATGTGCTTAAAAATGGGCTTCTTTATTTTCTTTAGGGTTGAATTGTGACATGGTCACGTTTTGGTGAGATTCACCTCCGATGGAGAACGCCAAAGGAAGATCACATCTGTCAAAGGATCTGCCATAAAGACTCTATTCAGTAAAAGTGTCAAGAAAATTCAAGAAATTTGTCCGTTTAGGGATGAACACTAACAGATTCACCCCTTTGGCTTAAACACATTAACATAACATCTCCCGTCCACATATAAAAACATATTACATTTCATATTAGCAATATACCCTTTGCAACTGTGCATAAACATGTTATTTTTTGGGGGGGGGGATCAGAGTCTTCTGAGTACAGAGGAGTTGAGGTCCTTGTGCTCCATACAGGACTCGTAACAATGTGTTACAACCTCGTATGACACAATAACATCACTCTTCGAAGAGATGCAGGAGACCAAATCTTGACATCAGCTTCAATCAGGTGCATCCATAAACCCAAAGGTGCGACTCCAGCGTCCGCATGAATACTAAACTCTATGGCAACACTGAACGAGAGGGCAATTCTGTCATCATACCATCTGAGATTATGGCAGTATCTTCCGCTCACATCGTTTTCATCTTCATGGGAAGCACAAAAGCAGAAAAACACAAGCCTGAAGCGGCAGAAGACGTCTGTGAAAGCTGTCCTCAGCCTGAAGACATTTATCCAGATCACTAATGCTGTGAATCTCATGAAAACATGTTGAGCCCTAAATCTAAAGGACAAAAAGAAACTATATTTTACATGGCCTATTTTAAAGCCAAGAATTTTAGGGTTTAAATGGACATTTTGACGATAATGTAACGCATCCACATGTTTTAATGCGCTACAGTACAAAATGACTGATGCAACAAATTTTTTTTAAAATGAGCATTAATTAAAGGCAGTACAACAAATAGCATTACAAATGATAAACCACTTTTCTTGTGTTTGGGTTGTGCTTAATTGTCTTGGTCTTAAACGGATTTAATTTTCTTTATGCAAAATATTAATTTCACATTTAAAACATGGACATGCTCTTTTTGTAAGATTCACCCAATGAAAGGAAGGAACGGGTTTGAGGGAAAAAAAGATCAAACGAGAGAATCAAAAGACTGATATTTTGACGGATCACTGATTAATATGGTCTAAAAATGAGCTAAAACTGAAAAAGTTGTTGGCATCTGTCTTGCATGGAGTCCACGATGAGCGAATGTCTTTAATTGCATGATTTCATAAAAAAAAAAAAAATGCAAAAAAGGGAAAAAAGGCTCAAATTGTTCTTGCAGAAAAAAAAAAAACAGGTGGCATTCCACAAAAAAAATGAGAGAAAGAGAAGCAAAATGAAGAAGAAGAAAATAAAAATCACTCCTGAGATGGTGGATAATAGAGAGTAATTCTGAAAGCATACAGAAACCTGCACGGTTTGGCGATCATGTCAGCTTGCTGGTCCTTCAATAAAGAAGGAGGATCTTTTATTAAATATCACGAATTCCACATGAAACTCCTCGACTCCGATAAAATCTGTACATTTTCTTTTTAAAAAGTCTTTGTGGTTTGTCTCGGTCCAGAAAGGACTGCATTCTGTCCGCACTGTGTTTGTGTGAAATCGTAATTGAGACGATCACAGTCCGTCTGCATGTGCCGACCGCCGTGCAGAGGAACGTCTGTTCGTGCACTAGCAGCATTTTTTCTTTCGTTTGCTATTCTTGCCGAGTTTAATCACATCGTTCTGCTGCTGTTGCTGCTGTTTGGCCACAGACTCTTTCTTTGCCCGGAGCACCAGCTCTGTGATGCAGTTAAACATCTACACAAAGACCAGAAACACACACGTACACGTTACTGTACCATCCAGCACTGAATCTGATGAAGATTAACACATTTTATTTAACATATCCAGCTGTGTTTGAAGCTGCTGTAAAATAGATGACACACACACAATACATATACATACATGCATGCACATATACACACACACATACAATGTATACACATAATTTTCTTTTAAAGGGGTGGTTCATTGTGATTTCACTTTTTTAACTTCAGTTAGTGTGTAATGTTGCTGCTTGAGCATAAACAGTATCTACAAAGTTACAGCGCTGAAAGTTCAATGCAAACGGAGATATTGTCTTTTAAAGTTATGGCAGTTTATTGCCTACAAAAACGACCGGTTTGGACAATGAGCTTCTTCCCGGGTTGGTGACATCACAAACCCTGCAAAACTCACCCCCGGGAACACACAACAAAGTGGGCGAGGCCATGTGGCGCAGCATAATGGAAGCGGAAGAGTTGTGTACACCGGACGCAAGCAATGCGACGCGTCAAAAGATAATAGAACCCATTATAATATAAAATTTTCTACAATGGATGCGCCGCTGAAGAAGCTTCCAGAATCTACACGAGTTCAATGCTGGATTTACTGAAAGAAGCAGTTCCCACTTTAAAAGCAGAAGCTGCTGTTTATTGGCTTCAAACTGTAAGTACGTTTTATTGTTTGTACATGTCTTTTAAACGTATAGTTCTGTTGCTATTTTTGCTTCGCTAGCCAGTTAGCTAAATTCTGTAAATACCAGCAAACTTCTCTGTTCATAGACAAACAGTTGTTCATGCTATAAATTAAACGCTACCTTTACAAAAATGCTACTACTCAGTCATGTATTCGGCTACAGTAAAGCTTTAATCAGGATAAAACTGTATATTGAAAGCTAACAAACAGCAGTGACAACATATAAACACTTTGACACAAATACTAAATGAAATACCATTCATAAACGTCCTTTAAAAGCCGCGATTACCCTTGCTTGACCCTCTTCACCTGGGTCTGATTCGGCTCAATTTGATACAGCGATATAGACGCCATTATTTACATTTCCATTGAAGCACATGTAACAGCTCTGGTAACAACTAATGGTAAGGGGCGTGGCGTTTCTGGACGCTTCAGCGAATCACAACACACTGGGCCAGCTACCCAATCTGAGCACATTACGTATTTCGGAGGGAGTGGCTTCACAGAAGCAGGAAGTCAAACGAGCCGTTCGAATGACAGTGGAAGCAGAGGTGTAGAATAAAGGTAAAATATATGAAAAATATGGCTTTTTTTAAAAAACGAAGCATTAAGACATGTTAAACTGCGCCCCAAAAACACAAATCAAGCCTAGAAAAAAAAAAACACTGAACCACCCCTTTAATTTCAATGTTTAGTTCATTTCAGTACGCCAACTTTAAATTAGGGATGTGCACAAGTAACTAATTATCCAAGTACTCATTCTGTGAAATTTGAAATATCTAGAACAGAGCAAAACTACATTTCAGTGAATTTTCCAGACCCAGAAGCTGCGCATTTGTGATTTTTACCAGAGTCAGGTGTGTTTAAAGCAGTGGTCTCAAACTGCCGGCCCGCGGGCCATTTACGGCCCGCCCACCCCCTCTACCTGGCCTGCAACTGATCTCAAAAATAAAACGTAATCTGGCCCGCTAAATTATTATTATTATTATTCTCTAGTTGCTACCTGTCTGCAAAGAAAAAGTCGCCGTTCTATGGGGGCATTCACATATCGCGTCACATAAGCGGCCGAGCCGCATTCTCCTTCTTTCCAATGCGCTTTCGCTCCAGTGGCGTCTCTCGTTGCTATGCAACCATGAGCCGCGCTCTCAACCGCTTCTATTATGCTTGCCTAAATTACAGTAAAAGCACTCGACTTTAAGTCACGAGCGCCGATTTAAACCACCGAAACACGTCCGATGCAGCCATTAAACGTTACCGATGATCAAACGGCATCTTGGAGAAATGTGTCTCAGCTGTGTGAGCACAAGCGCTGCAGGTGTCTGTCAAGAAACAGAAGAGTGTTCAAATGTATTCAGGGATTGTATTTGTTCAGTACAGTGTTGTTCAGTGCAAGATTTTAATGTTATTTAAGCTAACATAAAGTAAGGGAAAATACTTCCACTAGATGTTAAAAACTAATAATGTATGTAACAATGAGAGAGTTTTATTTTTTGGCAAAATAAAGTTGATATAGCTCCAGTTTTTTGTTTATTTCTGACCCCTCCACACCACAAATGTTGCTGGTTTTGTTCCTAAATTACTGATTTTTTTATTCCATATATCTTGTTGGATGTGAGAAGTCGCACCAGACTATTTCAATTAGTAGTATTATATTAGTAATAGTATTATATAATTATATTACACTCTGTAACAATGAGAGAGACACTGCTGTTTACATTTAGTATGGTAAATAAGATATTTATAGTATAGGTATAAAAATATTTTAGTAGGCCTAATGAAATTTGAAGTAAATGAGAAATAATGGAAAGGAAAGGAAATTTTCTGAAATGTTGCGCTTTCTTGCGCTTGAAGGATAATATGGCCCTCCTATGAGGTGTCAATCACAGAAACGGCCCCCCGACAATTTGAGTTTGAGACCCCTGGTTTAAAGTGTTTTTACAGCACAATCTGAATGGTCCTGAGACAGAACCCTGAGGAACTCACCTCCTCCACGTTGACGTTCTCTTTTGCACTCGTCTCAAACAGACTGATTCCCATCTGCTCTGCGAACTTCTGTGCGTCATTCGTCTCCACAACCTTAGAGTTTGGATCGTCGTTTTTATTGCCCACTGAAGGGAGAACATGACAGAAGTGGAGAGAGACATTAATACAGAAGCCATTACTGGACTAACTCAGTTCATTCAAGACAATTCTACTAATTCATGTACTGAAGGTGTCATATCATGGAAAATTGGATGGTTTTTTTTTTTAAATAAATAAAAGTTTCACTAATTGCACCCCCCACTCCCCAGTAAGCGAGATTTTTTATTTAGAGAAAATTACTTGTTAGACGCCCCAGTCAATACCAGCAACCTGTTCACTGAACTCCGCACCCATTATCCTGCGGATTTACCCACTATAAAGAGAGTAAGTTGCAATTATTTTGCTAGTCCTGTAATGGGAAATGTTAAATTAACCTGTTAACTGCTTTTATATTACCATCCCTTGAGGCTTTTAGTCCAAAAGTGTGCTCATTTGGATAGAAACTTATGCATTATTGTATGTTTACTTTAGAGAGGAATATTTTTGTTATATTTTTAACCAAAACAGGGCGATGTGAGCATTATGGAGTGCTAAACTCTCACATGAAATATGTTTTATTCATACTCGACACCGAAGGGAGCCCACAAGTGAGACCGATAGAAGTATTAAACTTTTGACGTTCCAGGAAATTCCTAATATGGACAAAGACATCTATTGCTTTAGCTGAATAAAATGCAGATAGAGACGTTTTGACTGATTAAACATGAAGAGAATTAACACACCATTGTGACAGTATATGTTTTATCTGTGTTCTTCAAGCCATCTTGGGTTATTTTCGTAAGGATAATGTATATTTATAATCGACATCACCTTTAATCACTGTATAAAATACTATAAAATAATACAATTTTTGCCTCATTCTGTGATAAGAAGCCACATCAGTTCACAGAAGGATGTTATTTCAATCACTTGACTGATGCTATAAAAGTAAAATATGCTGTTATTCTCATAAATTGCATTTTTACGCTGTGCTAAGCTAAAAACGGTTAGCGTTTTTGAAGTCCAAAGGCTTCATGAACTATGAATTTTAATTTAGGTAAGCCATTTCAAGGATTTGGGTTGTGTTTAGTTGTGTTGTTAAAGCTTATTTATAATGCTGTTGAACAGTATTTTTTCCCTCCTGGTTATTTCTTAGGCAGTATCAAAGAAGCTAGAGAAAGCTCAGTTGTGTGCAATGGTGTGATTCATTGGCTAAAAAAAAGAAAGCAAAACACAAAGCAAAGTAGAGATGAATTTGACTGATATCATTGTTTTTTTCCCCAAGGTTTCTATAGATATCGTGATATATTGTTAATGGGAGTAATTTCGGTCACGATAACCGTGGTGTGAAAAATCTGATATCCTGACAGCCCAAATCAATATTGAACAATTAATATATAGAAGTGGACTTGAAAATATATCAAATAAAATGTAACATTTAGAGTCTGCAATGGCAAACTGACCCAATATTCGACAGACGTCATCGCAGTTCTGGTTTATTTCATGCAGCCATCGTTTGACATTGACAAAGGACTCGGCACTGGTGACATCATACACTACTATGACCCCATGGGTTCCTCTGTAATACCTGAGAATGGAAAATCAAGAGTAAAGACATTAGTTTAGTTTTTAAAGTAAGAGTTTAGTTTTCAGTAACCACCAGAGAACAGAGGAACAGCCCTCTGACTTTAAAACACAGGCCATCTTCTGTCTCCAAACACAGACACAAAGAAAAGTGCACACACAAAGAGCTCTTTGAGAGGTCTGTAGGGACCAAGCCCTTCTGTCATTGGCCGAGCCTGTCACAGTTCAGCCTTAATAGCAGATCAAACCACATAAACATGCAGGAACATGTACACACACTAATGAGACACTAATGAAGCGGCATACATTCCCTTGTTAGCTACGTAATGACCATCCAGCCTCGGGCCATTATACACAATGTCGCCACATTAAAGGTTTAGTTCAATTCTGAATGAAAATCTCCTGATAATTTACTCACCCCCATGTCATCCAAGATGTTTATGTCTTTCTTTCTTCAGTCGAAAAGAAATGAAGGTTTTTGAGGAAAACATTCCAGGATTTTTCTCCATATAGTGGACTTCACTGGGGTTCAACGGGTTGAAGGTCCAAATGTCAGTTTCAGCTCAGTTTATTTAAATAAAATAAGCTGAACCAACACAAATCTTTAGTTTTTTACTTTATTGGCATTTGCACTCAATTGTATTATGTTATATGAAATTAAATTTGCAAAATGTTAGGTTAACCTAAACCATTTGTGTTGGGACTACATGAATCATTTATGTTGCATTGATTGAAACTGGGCAGTGGATTTCTAGTTCCCAGCATGCTTTGTGTAGGGATAGATCGGGACAGTAAATGTTGAAATTAAGTGTTGTTTAATGTGTTTTTTAGTAAAGGGAAATACCTTTTAAACTTTGATGTTCAGTTAAATTTGACATTTAACCCTTGTGCAGTCTTCGTTTGGGAAGTACACTCAGGGTCTTCGGGGTCTCTACAGACCCCAGGCAACAAAATGCAATTTTGTAATAAAATACTTGGGTTTTTTTTTTTTTTAAACAAATGTAATTTTATTCTGTTTATTAATGTTTTTACTCCATGTTTGTGTAGTTTTTGGAGGATTTATCATATTTATTAAATTTATATAAATAAATTAAAAAAAAAATTAAATAGGTTTTTGTACAAAAACAGCTTTTTATGTAAAATTCACTTTATAAAAGACCCACATTTCTAACTTTCATTCATGGGGATAACATGGGTAATTTGACATGGTTTAGTGTAAGATTTTTGCCCATCTTTTGGAAAATGCAGTTTTAAAAGTAAAAAATGATCACTTTATCCAGTAGATGCTGAAGAGCTCCACTATTTGCTATTTGACTGACTGAAAGATTCTTTTCACAAGTATTTTTCAGTTAGATTCATATCTAAATATTCTGAAATCACAATTATAACAATAAAGCTACTTTTTGTCAAAGTTTACTATTTTTTGTAATGAAAAAAAAAAATCTGTTTTTCAATATTGTTACATTATGATGAGACTTAGAAAATGGACAAAATTCATCCTCAAAATCAAAATTTTTGAAAAACTTGAAAAAAAATGCTAAACTGACAAAAAGTCATTTTTATTGTCTTTTATTGTCATAATTGTGATTTCATAATATTTAGATATGAATAAAACTGAAAAATACTTGTGAAAAGATGTCTTTCCGTCAGTCAAATAGCACATAGCAAATAGTGGAGCTCTTCAGCATCTACTGGTAAAAGTGATATTGTTTTTACTTTTAAAACTGCATTTTCCAAAAGATGGGCAAAAATCTCACACTAAACCATGTCAAATTATCCATGTTATCCCCATGAATGAAAGTTAGAAATGTGGGTCTTTTATAAAGTGAATTTTACATAATAAGCTGCTTTTGTATAAAAAAATATTTATTTATTTATTTATTTATATAAATTTAAAAGATATGACAAATCCTCCAAAAACTGCACAAATATGAAGTAAAAACATTAATAAACAGAGTAAAATTACATTTGTTTTTTTAAAAAAACAATTATTTTGTTACAAAATGACATTTTGTTGCCTGGGGTCTGTGGAGACCCCGAAGACCCTGAGTGTGACCTTTTTTTTTTAACACTAACATAAAAACAAGATATCACTCCAATTTTTTTTTTCTTTGTAGATCTAGAAAGTGTTAACAACTGTACAAAGTTTCATGTCATTTGGACAAAGAGAAAAAATTTTTTTTAATTGAGCAAACGTTGTTTGGGGTCTGTGCAGACCCCAAATACCCTATAAGGGTTAAAAGAGTTTATGTTATGTTGATTTTTTGAGGTTACCATTATGCTGAAGTGTAGACCTTGTGGTTAGGCTCTGGGTGGCTACATAAAATAAATCTATGTTGTTCTCAACAAGCTTTAACTGTGCTAAAGCCAGTGATGAGAAGTTCTTTTTCTGATCATTACTTGCATGCTTAAAATGTTACACTTAGCATATGAAAAAGTGTTGTTTTAGTTTAGTTTTTATAGAAATAAAAATAAAATAGTTTGAGGGCCAGCACATAAATTACACAGTTTACATATGGTCATCAGCTTTACCTCTCTCAATGGTCATGAAACCTGTATGTCTGTGTACAACAGCTACTCACAACCTAAGCACACATCTTCACCAAGATGGTAACAAAAAAAAAACAAACAAACAAAAAACATTTTATACGCTACAAACTCTTTTAAATATTCAAAATAACTAAACATTAAACACTTAAATACTTAACAGGTCTTTCCATTTTCTTAAAAACGCAGAAAACTTGAGCAACTCTGCACAAGGGCACCAGTCTGAATTGCAATAGCACTGGTTGGATCAACAAGAGTGAATTATGTTCAGGAAACATTCACAGAATACGTCAAACGAAACTGGTGTGATCTCATTCAATTAGGATGAATTTTACTCATCAGTACAATTAACCTAGCTTAAGTTCAAATAAATCAGTTCAACTGTGTGGAAATGTGTCATAATTTAATTAAGTTAGACCAACAAGTTATTTTTTTGAGTGTAGCAGAGCAGTGCAAGATGAGCATTTGTGGTTAAAAAGTATATAAATTTTTATTTTTTCAGAAAATGAGCAATTGTTTCTCTAGATAAGACTCTTATTCCTCGTCTGGGATCATGTAGAGCTCTTTGAAGCTGCACTGAAACTGACATTTGGACCTTCAACCTGTTGGTATCTGTTGAAGTCCACTATATGGAAAAAAATCCTGGAATGTTCATTTCTTTTCGACTGAAGAAAGAAAGACATGAACATCTTGGATGACATGGAGGTGAGTAAATTATCATGACATTTTCATTCTGAAGTGAACTAAACCTTTAACACAAGTCCAAATCCTACAACAAAAAAAAAATGTCTTTCCATTTTGACAGGCAAAAATGTAGTTTGAAGTCTTTAATGTAAGCCATATGTTTTCAGGTAAAGCTGCTTTTAACAATAATCCCCCCAAAATCTATTTTATTAAGCATTTTCTGTATGAAAGCTTCTACACAAATTAAGTTTATTACGTAATGGTGTGTTTTTCACCAGTTTGTTGTTTGCAAATGTACAATGCATCCAAACATCACAGTGAATGAATCCTCTCGCCACAGGAACTGTGAACTACAGCCCATGGAAAGCTTCAGTCCCAAAGTACCGATGGTAGAAACGGATTCTCAGTCAAACTGCAGCTATAAAACGTTACACAACTAATGAGAAACTTCAAACAGATTCCCTGAGGGAGTTCTGTTAAAGCCACGCTAGCACACATAAAAACCATCTTGAAACATCCTGTTCACTTTCTTAAATAAAATGTTATTACTGAATCTAAGAGTGAAAGCACTAATTCAATTCACTGTAAAGAGAACTACCAAAAATAAGTTATTCTGACCGAGCGTTTGGTTTGATATCTACTGGACTGATTACTAAGAGCTTCCTGTCAGACAATATCAAAAACAAACTTCATTTGGGCATGTTTCAGTTCTGTTCATGTTTCTCAAGAAGGCTGAATACTAAATCTGAAAATGTTTAAAAAAACCCTTTTGTATTACGGTTTGTTTTGAAATAGAAAGCAGTAGACGTGTTCAGCTCAGCAGCAGGAGTTCGATCACATGTTCGACTCACGTAGACGTGATGGTTCTGAAACGCTCTTGTCCGGCTGTGTCCCATATCTGCAGTTTCACCTTCTCTCCGTTGATTTCCACCGTCCGGATCTTGAAGTCGACTCCAATAGTGGTGATGTAACTACCTACAACACAAAACAGCAATGAACAATGGACAATCATAATAGATTAGGTTGGGCTTTTTCTACCCCTTAATTTTTAGTTCTTCAAACATTGTCCAGAAGGTTATTTTAGGAACAGCACACTGCTGGCCTACATAGAGCTTCCACATGACACGAGACAACGATTTCAGCTTAAACAGTCACATTTAAGAATCCCTACCAATATTTACAGTGATAAATATTTTCATTTTTGTTCTTTGCCCTGTACAGCAACATTCTATAGTTTGGAATTTTGAAAGAAGTCTCATGCATTTATTTGATCAAAAACACAGTAAAAACAGTAATATTGTGAAACATTAAAGTAGCTGTTTTCTATTTAAATATATTTTAAAATGTAATTTATTCCTGTGATCAAAGCTGAATTTTCAGCATCATTACTCCAGTCTTCAGTGTCACATGATCCTTCAGAAATCATTCTAATATGATGATTCGCTGCTTAAGAAAAAAATATTATTTTTATATCAATGTTGAAAAAAACTACTTTTTTTTCAGGATTTTTTTCAGAAATCTTTTGAAACATTATAAATGTCTTAACTGTAACTTTTGATCAATTTAATGCATTCTTGATGAATAAAAGAATATTTGAAAAAAAGTCTTACTGACCCCACAATTTTGAATGGGAATATAATTCATAAAATTATTTTATTTCTATTTGCAAATTAGAATAACAGTTACAAAAGTTACTAGAATTTGTTAACTTCCATTAAAGCTGCAGTCCGCGATTTTTCCTCTTTGTCGCCATCTCTGTTTGAAACATGCGATTGCAGTCACATGCGGAACAGTTATCTGTACGTGCGCACAGCTCGTCAGCGCGGATGAATCTAATGCTTGCTGTCAATCACCGCACCGGTGTGGATACTGAACTTCAGAATCACAGATTCTACGTCTTGAAAGTATGACCAATATAAGAATTTTCACTGGAAAATATCAGCTGAACAAGTAAGTAACATTTCTGCCACTTTTGTTCTGACCAACTGAGGAAAAAAGCATTAGGCCTACAATAAATGATGATTAAATCTAGCTCGGATCATGTCAAACCGTGCAAATTATTATTACTGTTATATTGTTCTTAAATTGTTAATGTTAACAACATCAGCATTGCGTGACTGTGTATTTAGTGTGTATTAGCGTTACCTGTAGATTTCAATTTCTGTAGCCACTCCACAGTCCAAGTCTTTTGCTTTTTGGCTACGGGTGAATCTCCAGTTGGCACTGATGATTGTCATTTGGATCTTTCTGGATTACAATCCGCCATCAAAATGATAAGTTTAATTACTTCAGCTGCTGTGAGAACAGGCTATAAATGATCCGCTACTGGCAGCATCCTCACATGATATAACTGACTAGCCTCTCGACGGGACTCCTTCCTTTCTGTTTACGGACGTGACGTAATGACGCACAGAGGAACTGCTGCATGCTCAAATTTCCCACGGAAATCCACCATGTCGCTCTTATTATAAAACATTATTACAAGCTTACTGTTGTGAATCGAGACATTAATTAGATAGTTTTGAACACTGGCTGGTTATGTACTTGCTCAAAAATTGATTTTGGATCATTTTTAACCAAAAAAGTTGCAGACTGCAGCTTTAATTAAATAAGATTTGCACAAGAACTTGGTATTTTTTGTTTGTCCACTACCTGCTGCTCATTAAAGGATTCGTTCACTTCTGAATGAAAATTTCCTGATAATTTACTCACCCGCATGTCATCCAAGATGTTTATGTCTTTCTTTCTTCAGTCAAAAAGAAATGAAGGTTTTTGAGGAAAACATTCCAGGATTTTTCTCCATATAGTGGACTTCACTGGGGTTCAACAGGTTGAAGGTCCAAATGTCAGTTTCAGTGCAGCTTCAAAGAGCTCTACATGATCCCAGATGAGGAATAAGAGTCTAATCTAGAGAAACAATCACTCATTTTCTAAAAAAAAAAATAAAAAAAAAAACTTTTTAACCACAAATGCTCGTCTTGCACTGCTCTGTGATGTGCCACACATTACATAATCACGTTAGAAAGGTCACGTGACGTAGGCGGAAGTACCGCAGCAGGGCGAAAAACTTATCACAGAACAGTGGAAGACGAGCATTTGTGGTTAAAAAGTATAGAAATTTTTTTTTTTTTTTTAGAAAATGACTAATCATTTCACTAGATAAGACTCTTATTCCTCGTCTGGGATCATGTAGAGCTCTTTGAAGCTGCACTGAAACTGACATTTGGACCTTCAACCCGTTGAACCCCAATGAAGTCCACTATATGGAGAAAAATCCTGGAATGTTTTCCTCAAAAACCTTCATTTCTTTTCAAATGAATAAAGAAAGACATAAACATCTTGGATGACATGCGGGTGAGTAAATTATCAGGAAATTTTCATTCAGAAGTGAACTAAACCTTTAAATAAACATGCCAAAAAAAATTCTCCAACACAAACAGCAGCTGTAACATCGTCCTGCCCCTGGCTTCAGAAAACATCAGGGCTGTCTGTACTCCAACATGATAATAAATCAAACAGATGATCTTACCTGAAAAAGTGTTGTCTGCAAAACGCAGGAGAAGACTGCTCTTCCCAACACCTGGAATGAAAGACAACAAACAAAACGAATGATGCAGCAGATTTCAGATGAATATGATAAATACTGACTCCAGCAAACCAGATAAAACCTCCAGACTAACGCCTGCTCACCATGTGGTTTCTCACAGCTTTCAGATTTACTGCTTACAGACAAAACCATACATTTGAGAAACATGGTGTCTTTAGTGGGAACCTTTTCTCAAATAATGTTAGGAATAGGAACAAAATCCACACTGCAGATTATTGTAAGGAATTTGAGACTGTCTGCAATATGACCGTGTCACTTTCTTCAGCTCATATGGGTTTGCAGGCATGTCAAAATAGCAAAGTCATCGATCAGATTGGAGCAGACTGAGCTCTTGAGATATTTCTGTGGAATACATAACAGGTGGTTTATGAAGGGTCTGTGGACGTGCCGTCTGAGACTCCAGCCAACAGACACACCGACCGCTGACTCTCAGAAAGGAAGA
This sequence comes from Ancherythroculter nigrocauda, assembly GCA_036281575.1. NCBI lineage: Eukaryota > Metazoa > Chordata > Actinopteri > Cypriniformes > Xenocyprididae > Ancherythroculter > Ancherythroculter nigrocauda. The sequence goes on along the minus strand of VTFQ01000021.1, from coordinate 3,224,107 downwards.
AGAACCAAGCAAACATCCTCTCCTGACAAATGACATCACTAACACGCAGGATAAAAGAGTTCACTTGCTTTATTTAGTGAAGGACTAGAGAAAGGCATCCAAATCACTTGGATAAAAAAATACAGATGCTGGAAAAACATGGACAAACATGAATACAGGACTTGTACATCCTGCATTTTGATTCTGCAGACAGATACTCATATCAGTTTCAGGTCTCTCAAAAAGAGCACATAATCTAACAAATCTAGCCACAATTAAACATATCAAATGTTCAGTTTAAAACTGAAATCTTGAGTTATATTACTTGCTAGACAACCAGTGTCCAAACTGAGCCTCCGTCAAAGAACGGCAGAAATCTTTCCTCACAGACTATAGATCTGCAGCATTTCAGTCCCTTTATTAGAGTTCAGATCTGAGCCAGAGGGCAAATAAAAGTCCTCAGAGGACAGAAACACTGAGGCCTGTGTGTCCATCTTAGACTTGTGCCGATATTCGGTAATGCGATAAATCGCGATAATGAATGTGCACGATATTGTAATCGTGGGCACTTCAGAATACCGTAAATAATAATTTATTACCAAATACCAATTATTAATTTTTTATAAGGCAATTAAGAATACTTTACCCATCAATCGTATAAAATGCACAACACCGCTGTATTCTGCGTCAAAAGGACACGCGCTCAGATGTAAACAATCCCAACGTGCACGAGAAGCACATGGCGGAACCAGTGAAGGAGACGAGCTGAATGAAAGTGCGCGTTCACTCTCTGACAGCAGAGGGCGCTGATGGAGCAGCAGCGTGCAGCGGTTACCACGGAAACCGTGCAAACAAAGTAACTGCGCTAGTGAAGTTTTTAAAATGCTTCAAACAGCCATTCATTTTTTTGTAATCTCAGTGTTGTTCATCACAGCACCAAATACTGAATACTTAAAAAAGACTTAAAAGGATATTTATTTTCAAACCTAAACATTTTTATATTTTAATCTGGACTACAACATGCCCTAATGATTAGAAATGTTCTGATTATTTGTTATTGTTCAGTAAAACCTTTAAAACATACAGCTTCATTAATTAACATGTTAATTCATTATCACTAAACTGACAATAAAAATACTTATAAAGTATTAATTATTATTAATTAATGTTAATTTCTTAGTTACTATTTAATAACATTACTAAAATCAAAATAACTTATTTAATGGACCTGAGATAAAACTAACAATGATCAGTTGTGTTTCTAAACTAACATTAACAAAAAATAACACTTTCTGTAACAAATGTAGCTATTGCTCAATCTTAGTTAATGCATTAAATAGAGTAAAGTGTTATCTGTTGTTCTTTATAGCCTAATTCTTTTGCATTTTAATCTGTTTGAAAATTTCAGTCAGAGTTGTTTTTGTTTTATTACAAAAAGAGTTCTTAAACCAGTTAAACTATGACAAAAATGGTTTTGCAACTTATTTTAATATCGTGATAATACCGTATACCGTGATAAAAGCTTCATCAATTAATCGCAACATGAAAATTTGATACCGTCACATGCCTAGTCCATCTACTGTACTGTCAGCAGCGGACGGGACAGCGTCCATCATTCACGTAATGTATGGACAACTGTGGTGACTTGGGCTGGGACGACACATCGATTCTCGATCGATACAATGAATCTCTAATCGATTCTGAGCTTAGTTTTAACAGCAGATGGCGCTCTAGGCTAACCGCCAATCTCAAACGCTCACGAAGAAGACTGCTGGACAGTTCTGGTGTGTTCGGCTAAAGAATATACACTAACAAGAAGCAACACTCAATAGCACGTTCCATTGAAACACCGGCGCCCAGCAGCAGCCCTGCATTTCCGCCATTTTGGGGTGAAAGCAAGTCGTCAGTCCACTAGTTTCTATGGCAAAATCAGCTACTTTGTTAAAAAAAAAAATGTACATTAAAGCTGAAATCCAACCTGAATGATGACAACACAGAATAAAATACTATCACTAGTGATCATCAGATCCTTTTAACAGTTTATTTTACACACTTTGTGTTTAAGTCTACCGCTTTTTTTCACAAAACCTTTTTGCTCTCTAGAAACCCAGTCAGTTTGGGTTAAAATTCTTTAAAGTTCAAGTAGGCCTATTAGCATTATAAACTGACTTAACAGCAACATATGAATTTAAATTAAGGACATGCATCAGAAAAATTGGGAATGTTGGACAATAAATATATGAATATAACAGCTTGATTTTGTTCGTTATAGCAAAAGTGTCCAAAAGTGTGAATTATGTGATAACGGACACAGCAATGCATCATGTATTATAAGATCATTATGTTTGTAGCGTGATCCATTAAAATGTACAAAATATATATTTCAATTCAGACCTAGATATTATTACTATTACTCCACTGGGTCTGAAATATATTGTTCGCTGCAATCATGATGATCTTAAATTTATTAATAATTAATTTACTATTAATAAATGTGTAAAGTTGCATAAAATGGAAATACTCAATAAAGTAGGCTAACTATGTTACCTCAGATGGATGAATGGTTGGATTCCACAACTGGTAAAATAAAACATATATAAGACAATACAACATTTACTGTAGGAGCCATACAATTTACTGGTGACTTAATTTAAAAAACTGTTCTACTGCGCTTCTGATTTGGCAGTGAAATTTGCCAATTTTGGGTGCGTAAGATGTGAAGGATTCTATGGTCCAGTTAGTATTTTCACACCATAATGGCTGCCGCACTACTGGAGCGCCATCTAGTGGCTGTTACCCAAAAAGTATCAAAGTGTCGCCTCTTGGGTTCTAAGCTCTTTGGTTCGGCGGTTAAATATACTTACACCTTGGCTAAAAATGCTTTTATGATGCAAGATTTGTAATTCGCTTCAACCTTTTCGAACTTTATGAATGATTATTTTAGGTTTAAGTGGCTTGTGTAAAGGAACTGGAAGCAGGCAGTGCACGAGTGTTTCTAAACACGTATAGTAGTGCCACCTACTGTTTAAAAACTAACCTCAGAATCGATTCGAGAGAGAATCGCGATACATCTGAAAATATCAGAATCGCTCCAGATTCTTTGTATCGTGAATCGAGATTTGATGTATTGTCCCAAACCTAGTGGTGACCAAGGACAAATTGTCAATATTAAAACATATGACAGTAAAGAAATTCTGTAAGTTGTCCCTGACTATGCTAAAAAACTACAGCAACAACAATAAAAACACTACATCTTCAATGATGTGTATATATACATATACACACACACTGTATGTATATATAAATATATACACATGATGTGTTTATATACACTACTGTTCAAAACTTTGGGGTCAGTATTTTTTAATTAATACTTTAATTCATCAAGGATGCATTAAATTGATCAAAAGTTACAGTAAAGACATTTATAATGTTCAGTGTTGGGGAAAGTTACTCTTCAAAGCAATGTGTTACAATATTGCGTTACATCCTAAAAAAGTACCTAATTGTGTTACTTAGCTACGTTTTATGGAAAGTAATGTGTTGTGTTACATTTTGCTATTTATCATCTGGGCGCGGCAAGCTGATTTGTTTTTTATTAACAAAAAACCCCCAAAGTTCTATTTTTGGCAAGTGTAAAGACCCTTTCACACCAAAAGTGCAAATGCAAAATGAAATGCAAACTCATGCCTGTACAACAGAGGGTGCAGCCCAAACTAAAAACTTTCAGCTGTGCTGCCATTCTGGATTGCAATAATAAAAAAAGAAACACAAACGTGATGTTTAGCTAAAGTCATTTTTGCTTATTTGTATAGTTGAACTGGATCATTCAAGGTCAGCAGGAAAGTCACTGGATAGTAAAGTAAGATTAAATGCATGTAGGCCTGGTTTCACAGACTGAATTTCACTGTTTTTCTTCATTTTGAGGAATACTGAATCTGCTAGTGAGATGAGTAAATGCTCACATTAGTCTAAAACTACAATAACACCTCTGCACTTTCACTCTGGATTTCTCTCAACATGCAGACAGGAGAGCTGTCAGTCAATAAATGGGAAAACAAAGTCACTTGCATTACTTATTTGAAAAAGCAACTCAGATATGTAATGCATTACTTTACTAGTTACTTGAATAAAATGCAATCAATGTAAATCATGGTAAAACTTGAGCGAGTGAACATATTCAAGCAGCTACTTTAATCTGAATGACAAAAACATTTCAGGATTCACACTTGTAAGCAATTGCTGCTCTAAATCCCAAAAAGCAACTGAACACAGCCATAGTAAACACCTTTCCTATTTAGGTCTACACTGCATAAACCTTTTTGTGATAAACAGCTAATATCATTAGGTAAAAGTTCATACATAGATTAGTTACGGTTATTATTAATTGGTAACTTATGGTTTATTGGTAAATAGGGTTTATTGCCCTAGAACCAGTTTTTACAATATGTAATATAAGTCTAAGGTGTCCCCTGAATGTGTCTGTGAAGTTTCAGCTCAAAATACCCCATCGATTTTTTTTAATTCATTTTTTTAACTGCCTATTTTGGGGCATAATTAGAAATGCGCCGATTTAGGCTGCGGCCCCTTTAATTGCTCGCGCTCCCTGCCCTCCCGAGCTCACGACTATAATACAGTGCATAAACAAAGTTCACACAGCTAATATAACCCTCAAATGGATCTTCGTCATGCATACTGCATGCATGCGTCGGATCATGTGAGTATAGTATTTATTTGGATGTTTACATTTGATTCTGAATGAGTTTGATAGTGCTCTGTGGCTAAAGCTAACATTACACACTGTTGGAGAGATTTATAAAGAATGAAGTTGTGTTTATGAATTATACAGACTGCAAGTGTTTAAAAATGAAAATAGCGACGGCTCTTGTCTCCGTGAATACAGTAAGAAACGATGGTAACTTTAACCACATTTAACAGTACATCAGCAACATGCTAACAAAACATTTAGAAAGACAATTTACAAATATTACTAAAAATATCATGATATCATGGATCATGTCAGTTATTATTGCTCCATCTGCCATTTTTCGCTATTGTTCTTGCTTGCTTACCTACTCTGATGATTCAGCTGTGCACAGATCCAGATGTTAATACTGGCTGCCCTTGTCTAATGCCTTGAACATGGGCTGGCATATGCAAATATTGGGGACGTACATATTAATGATCCCGACTGTTATGTAACAGTCGATGTTATGTTGAGATTCGCCTGTTCTTCGGAGGTCTTTTAAACAAATGAGATTTATATAAGAAGGAGGAAACGATTCAATTTTTGATTCTAGGGCACCTTTAAATTAATCAAAAAAATAAATAATTGTTAGTACCAACTCAATTACATTTTATATTACAATAGAAAAGTTACTTAAACTGTAGAACTATTTCACATTATGGATTTTACTGTATTTTTGATCAAATAAATGCAGCCTTTGTGTGATTAAGAGCCTACTTTCAAAAAAATGTGTTCTCATTGTACTGACCCCAAACTTTATATATATATATATACAAAGATTTCAAAACAAAAAATGTATGACATTATCATAATACTGATAATATACAGCTCATCCAAACAGCTGGATTGACCTCATTTGTGTCGTCTGCTTCACACAAGAAGGTGCACAAACTCAAACCACAAGAACCACAAACTGTGAAGTGTTGCTGGTAGTTAACCAAACCATGAAAACAGGACACACTCGCCTTCGCTTTTGTGCAAAGACTAAAGCAAACTCTAGATCTCCTTCACTTCAGCTGTCACACACCACTGACAGACCATAAAACACACAGGGTTTCTGTGTCAAAATCAGCACTTAAAAACACTTCAGATTTCATTAGGTCTGAATGCATCTCAAATTGTTTCAGTTTCTTCATTATTCTTGCATGAATATATATGAAGTCAGTTATCAAGTGTGGAGAATCACATTCACTATCAGAAAGTTTCACAATACCTTGTTAATTTTTGACTAGATCTATAATTGTATCATTTTAAACCAGCTATGCAAGTTGTTTTGATTGTAAAGTGTTTAAATAAATGACTTCGCTTTGATAATGTGTTATCTAAATGACATTCAGACACATTAAGTGTGACTTCAAATACCTTCTGGGGTCACTTAAATCAATGCACTTCTGTTCTAGGACTGAATAAGTGATGCTACAGCAGGACTGATGAGCAGCAGATCAGACTGTGGATCTCCGGCCTTCGCTGGGATCAGCCCGATCAGCCCATAAAGCAGCAGAACAATGACATAAACACACTCATCTGTTCATTAAATCAGACCTGCGTTCATTTACAGCCTCTCGGACCTCACAGCTTCAATATGAAACACTGAAACCCCCACAGAGCCTCGCCCCGGCCCGCTTCCCGTCACACATCCGCGGAGTCTCTTACCGCTGTCACCGATGATCAGCAGTTTGAAGAGGTGATCGTAGTCGCGGGCCATGCCGGTGGAGTGTGGCTCAAACCCCGCGCCTTCACTACAGCTTCACGCCTCTCTCCAGCCGAACGCTTGGCTGGAAGCCGTCTGACGTCCCGCCCGGATAAGAGCGGACAATTTCACCCCGATAGAAGCCAAAAGCAGCGGGTTTGTCGTCGGGGTTTGGCGGTGTCAGCAGTCAGTCGCTCATTACCGGAAACGGCGCTTCCTCCTCCTGCTGCAGCAGCGCGGCTACGGACCAATCAGAGCGCGCCGACGCCATATGACGTAACAGTCGTCAACAAGCCCGCGTCGAGATACAAAGGATCACCTTTTATTTTATATATATTTTTTTTATATATATATTTTTGTTCTACATTGTGACTGCTATATAATGATCTTAATAATAATAAAAAAGAGAGATACAAAGGATCAAAAGATGTCAATAAATTATTATTATTAAAAAAAACAAAACAAAAAAAAACATAAAATAGGTCAATAACAAATAAGATATCCAAAATTATTTTTTAAAGTGGTGTCAGGATGTCATTTTTCTTTTGAAAAACGTTTTTTGAAAAAAAAAAAAAAAAAAAAAAAAAACTGATTTTGGGGAAAAAAAAAAAAAATTCTACACATCAACAAAAATAATTCTTTATTCCTTGTTTACACAATACATATTATTTTCAAAATATTTTTCACGTTTTTTTCTTGAGGTTACTCCATTTTCTAGCATCTTTATTTGTGTCTTAATGTGCATACTAAATTAGTGTGCCATTAGTAATAGAGTCATTCCACGAAACCCGTACGATTTGGACATTTTTTGATTTTTTTACCAAAATGTATTAGTTTTCTGAACACCCCACAACATAAATGACATATTTAACTTCCAGAAAAACATATTTTCCCATCTCAGGGATCAAATCCCTATTATTATTGGTCATTATTTTAAGTTATGGACACTATGGGAGCTCTCTGAATATTATTTGTGATAAAATCAACATTTTCCTATTAATCAGACGTCCCTCATACTAATTCAGTAATTGCAAATATAAAAGTTACATAAAATCTCACACTTTTGCTACTAAAGCCTGAAATGGGCACTTTTTGTGACACAAACCTCATCATTTTTGATCAAAGGCTTAACTTCAGAATTTGAACTAAAATCAGTATTCTTATGATTGCTCTGATCATTTCAGACAGAGTTCAACTAATTTTAAATTACTTTTTCATAAATTTAACTTAATACAAAAATTGGCCACTTCTCTAAATCTAGTGAATAAATGGCATGCATGATATTAAGAAATCATGAATAATGTTGAAATAACACAAGCACTTATTTTCACAAGTAATCTTTAATTAATGTAACAGGGCAATGTTGTGCGATAAGGAGTACTTTTTGAGGATGTTTTAGACAATACCTCTCATTGGCCACAATGTATTATAAGAAGGGAAGATGCAGGGTTCCTGGCTGTGCAGAAACACCCAAAGTGATGTGCAAAAATTGTAACATACACCACTATGTCACAGCAGAGAAGAAGTGCTTTTTGAAGATTTGTACGGAGTGAAATCTTATCACATGAAGTACATTATATGGCATAGCACACTACATGATACTACATGAACTTATTTAAAGAACAAACACTTTAACTAACATCAGCGTGAGGGTTAGGGTTAGATAAAAACTGCCTAAAATGATGGAAACCATCTTTGGAAAAACATATTTGAAGTGTAGTAATTTGACTTTAGTTTGTCTCGCGTCCCGTTAGATTACAAGGATAGGGCGACTTATACTGCATCCAGCCACCTGGGGCGATCGAGACGCTTTGGCTTGAATTTTCAGGACTCGTATGGCACGCTTGGCCCTTATATAAATGTAATATATGTATATTTGTATTTATACCATCATTGCAGCAAAATGAAGCTTTTTACCATCCACTAAACCTTAAAGTTTGAATCTGTCACTGAAATTTAAGGCACAAAGCTCAAATTTAAAGTCACATACTGACAATGTACTAGCTATTTAAACAGTTTTAATGGGTTAAAATATTTTATTACCACAATACCGTTTTTTAAAAAGTACATTGGATATACCTTGGTATTTGAATATGTTACTCATTAGGGCCAAGGACTGAAACGGGTGCCATTTCCACTTTGCATTTTTCAAAATTTTCATTAACAAACTTTTTTTTTAAAACAAACCTACAACTTGAAAGAGATGTTAATCCTCCAAAAAAAAATAAATAAAAAAAAAAAAATAAATAAATATATATATATTTTCCCACCTCAGGAACAAAATCTTTATTAATATTATCCTTTTTATTCACGCAAGGAAGCCATTCTTGTACCACCCCGTCAAAGACAATTTGTATGCCATTAGAGTAGTAAAACAAGAAATGGATTTTTAAAATCTAATGTTTTCCTAACAGTAAAATGTCCCTTTTTTGGAAACCATCAATAGAAAGTCTGTAATTTAATATATTTTAATCTTAGATTTTTCATCTTGAAATATGAATTTGACGTTTCAATGGCTTCATTGTTTGTACTGAAAAAATGAATTCACTTAAAAAATACAAATAAAGTTACATTTATCTGACAAGAACATTATTCAACATTAATTTATGTAATATTTCATTTTCTTTCCATAAACTTTTAACAAAATGAACCTGTGACAGGGTGGTAAATGTGACGGTGTGGTAACCGATGTGACGGGGTGGTTCAGGGTGGTATGGACGAAGTGTTTCTCTATATGATCTGCTGGTTTTAAACTTTAAAAACTGGGGGAGACATTCAAATTGAGTAAAAGTGTGTCAGTGATATAGTGAGTGAATGAACCAAACAGTGTTGCCAAGTCTGTGGTTTTCCCGCGGAATTGGGCTACATTTACACTGTTGCCGCAGGTTGTTTTTCCATGTCCACAGGTTGAAGTGAGCCCAAATAACATGATATTTAGCCCTTGGAATGCACATTTTACCAAGGGAACCCGCCAAAAAACCTGTTTTACCCCACAGAACGTGATTTTTATCGGGGGACATTTTGGGATGCAATTTACCACCGTCACAATAAAAAATTTTATCCCAAAATGTCTGCAAATCCCCCATGTGGTCAAGTTTCTCACCTAACATACATGCATTCAATCTGAAATATAATTTTCTTTGTATTAATATTGTAAAAAAAAAAAATTAATAAAAAAAAAATTCCCTATCTATTTTGCGTGACGGGGTGGTTGGTTTAAGCTTGACGGACCCTGCTTAACATGAAAAAGCAACAAATAAACAATTTTAAAAAATGCACATAGTTGCCTGTTTTTGTTCTTGGTGGCTATAAGGCTCAAATGATGTCATTTAAAGGAACAGTGCATTATTTATAGATAAAACAAGTTAGTGTGACGGGGAGGTGAGTCAAACTGAGGGACGCGCACCAATCATGAAATATTTACAAAAACAATAAGGGTTTATTGTGAATAAACATATCTTATGTAAACAGGGACACACATATAATCCTGAAAATAGCATATGTTTGAAAAAATAAAAATATATAACTTATTTGGTGATATTTTGGATGCAAATGTAATGTTGGTTAACACGGACATGTGAATTGGCTATGTAATAATGAAAAATGATTAAAAACAGTATGTTAATCTTCAAAAAAAAAAACACATTTTATCATATATCATGTTAAAAAGAACACTTTGGGACATTTTTTTGTGCCTTATGCATCCGATCAAACGTTGCAGACCCAAATGGCACCCGTTTCGTAGAATAACTGCTATAACTGTTGAAAATATTACCATCTGATACCATGGTACCACCACAGTGCCTTTTTTTAAGCAATGTCTCATTCTTTCTTCCTTTGTGCCAACACAGAAATATATTCATGTCATCTCAGCGAGAGCCAGAAAACTTTTCAAAGCAGTTTAAACTTTGACAGCCTGTCAGAAAACTGTAGATTGTATCCCCCAGGATCGGCTGAAGCTGAATTATATCACATATGGGCTCAATATTGACATGAAGATGGGTTTGTGATAGCACTTAATTTACAGATGTGTTTGATCGCTCTTTACACCTTCAAACCTTTCAAAAAAGAATTCAAATATGTGGCTTTTTGATGGAAACTCTTGTCAACTCATTTGCCTTTTTGTCTTATGCTCTTATTCTTTCTTCAGTAATAATTCACTTTTAGGTACACAATCAGTCTAATGATTTCTCTTGAATGATGATACTTCAGTGGAGTTATTAATCTTGTGTTAATATGATGCATGAAATGTTAAGCATTAAAACACAAACACAGAGGTCATTTCTTTAAGTCAAACCGTTTATTAAATCAAGGTTTTCATTTTCTGTTTATTCATACAACCATTATTAGTGGACACAGCGCTAACTGGAAAAATCAGCATCACATCCTTTGGGTTGTTAATGGCTCACACGTCACTCTCTCTCTCTCTCTCTCACACACACACACACACATTTACAACAGCCGGACACAGCGAGAAACTGCTCACCATCAAAACTAAATAAAAAAGGGCATCAGAACATCAATGTTTGTAAAGAATTGGCACAAATTAATACTTCATCTCTCAGAAGAAAACCAAACGAAAAATATACATTTACAAACTACCAGCCAATTAAGGAAAATGTCAATTTTAGATGATGATTTTAGGGGCTCGGCACAATAAATACTTTCCCAGGCTTTACTTGTGGCGTAAATGATGAGGACAATCAAAGCTAGCGTGAGGAGAGCGTGTATGACCGACTGACGCAGGTTCTAGAATGATCCCGAGCGGGGCTGAAGCTGTCAATCATGTGAGGATGGTGTCATCGATCTCTTCGTTGGAGTCGGGAAGACCGGAGATCTTCTTCAAGGATCTGCGGTAACATTCTGACAGCAGCTCGTTACTGGCCGAGTCCAGGATCGCACTGATGCTCTGAAATTAATTCACACATGCAAATGTTATTTGAATTGCTGTGCTGTGATTGGTCACAAGGAAATGGGAAAAAAAGCTGTGAATATTCGCCTTTGGATTGCTTAGTTAAAAGTTTGAAAGAGTTTTATTATTATTAGAACCGAATTCTACTGAACAGAATTAGATTTGACTGCATTGACACTATCGGATGAGAACAAAACTTGAACTGAATTCAGCTGGATAATATGGAAGCTTGTTTCCACTACTAAATAAAACAAATAAAGGTAATTGCAACTTTTTATCTAACAATTCCAACTGTTTTTCTTACAACCGTGAGTTTCTGTCATGCAGTTCTGACTTTATAGCTCGCAATTCTGACATTTTTTCTCAGAATTGCGAGATAAAAACTCCCAATTGTGAGTTATAAAGTCAGAATTATTTGATGTAAACTCACAATAGCGTGATATAAAGTCAGAATTGCAAGTTATAAATGTTTATCTGAGATAAAAAGGCGCAATTATCTTTTTTATTTTTTATTTCATGGCGGACACAAGCTTCCATAGGATAATGACCAGTGTTTGGGGGTAACGCATTCAAAATAACATGCTTCGAGTAATCAGATTACTTTTTTGATGTAACAAGCAAAGTAACTCGTTACTAAATTCATACATTAATATTTGGGTAACGTTTTTTAAAAAAAGCAATGCATGTTACTTTTCAGTTTAATTAATTTGCTTAAAAATGTTTAAACTGCTGAATTAAAAATCTCTCTTCTCCATAATGTGGTGAGAATATAATAATATTCTAAATGTGTTTTTAAAAGAAAATGGAGGTGATTGTTGTTGAATGCATTACACACTTGCAAAAAATTGAGTTTCTGCAGGTTTTACGAATATAAATTTAAGACTTTTTTCAGGACCTTTTTAAGACTAAGTAAAGAAAATTTAAGGAATATATTGAAGGGAAAACAATACGTCAATATGTTCTCTAAATGTAAATGTCTTTAACTTTAACTTTTACTGTATCTTCTGATCACACTGCAAAAAAGTGATGTTCCTCCTCAGTATTTTTGTTGTTTTCCAGTGCAATTGTCTAAAGATTCTTAAATATATGAATATGAAGTCTTGTTTTCTGTGAAATTGATAAAAAAAAATTGAGTTTTGCATAAAACAAGAGCAAGCATCTGCCAAAGGGGTCAGAAAAATCAACTTGCTTCAAAGGGACAGATATAACTCACTTCATTTTGTTATTCAATTTTTCAAGACTTCATTTTATATTTGCATCTCAAGTAAATCAAAGATGTTTGAATATTTGTATTGGAAATTGTACAGGACAAAAATACAGAGAAAGATACACATTTTTTGCAATGCATGCAACATTTAATGGCATAACTTTATTCATTTTAGACTTTCTGCTCTGATTTAAATTTGTGTCAGGATGCATTTTTAGGACCTGCAGAAATCCTGAAAAAATAATCTGCAAGGCCTGGAAGAGAGCGAGCCTTGGTCAGGTGAGAAAAGTAATGCATAAGTAATGTAATTAGTTACTTTAAGGATGTAACATATGATTGTAACACATGACTTTTAAAAGTAACTTTCCCCAACACTTTCCCCAGTCTTCTGCAGATTTCATAATTGATGAATTTTGCACCATCGACACTGTTACTGAACTGAATTGAATCAACATTGACTCAAGCTGAATAACTTATGTCTTCTGCATGTATTGTATAAAGCACTTTATAAGTAAATGTGACTTGAATTGACTAACATTTTTGGTTTTCCAGGGAAGAAAGAAACCTCATGCGTGTGAGTGAACAGTGACTGACCTGCATGCCCTCCTCTCCCTGGCGCAGTCGCAGCAGGCTGACGAGGGTGTGTTCGCTCTGGGCTCGGACGCTGGTGTTCTTGTCCTTGGTGTTGTCCAGCAGGGCCTTGATGACCGGTTTGACCAGACCTGGCTCTAGAGTAGGAGTCTCCGCCTCCTTACACACCCACCACAGCACGCGCTCCGTCACCAGACGAATGTCGCTCGACTGGTTCTGCAAACTCTGTGGGAGGAGCCAAGGCAGAGTCACACAAACAGATCACTTTAGCACAAATTCAACAAATAAACATTACATTAAACATTACATTAAACTACCATATATGTTGTTGAATATAATGTATAATAATGCAATGGGGGAATATTTGTGGTTCCTGATAATGCCAAATGTCTTATGCTACCAGTAAAAAGTGGCCTACATTATTTTAAATATATCTAGTCAGTGACAAACATCTAAAATAATTCTGTATTTTTAGTTTCAGAATCTTGAATATTTTTATTCTGGTGTCACCATTGTCCTGTGCACTGGGTTACCGGCACCAAGTTCAAGCCTATTCATTTCCACCCCCAATGTAATACCAAATTTAGCATTTTAATCAACAGTTCATAATTATATAATTCATTTGTTACATTAGTTAACATTAACTGACAATGAAAAATATTTATTAATCTTTATGGTAATTTCAACATTTACTTACACATAACATTTACCAACAATAAAATCAAAATTTCATATTGTTTAAAGGTGCCCAAGAACGTTCTTTCACAAGATGTAATATAAGTCTAAGGTGTCCCCTGAATGTGTCTGTGAAGTTTCAGCTCAAAATACCCCATAGATTTTTTTTTAAATTCATTTTTTTAACTGCCTATTTTGGGGCACCATTAACAATGCACTGATTTACACTCGGCGCCGCCCCTTTAAGACGCGAGCTTCCTGCCACACGAGCTGTCGACTATATTACAGCGCATTTACAAAGTTCACACAACTAATATAACCCTCAAATGGATCTTTACAAGATGTTCATCATGCATGCTGTATGCATGCTTCGAATTATGTGAGTAAAGTATTTATTTGGATGTTAAAAGTTTTATTCTGAGTGAGTTTGAGGCTGTGCTCCATGGCTAACGGCTAATGCTACACTGTTGGAGAGATTTATAAAGAATGAAGTTGTGTTTATGAATTATACAGACTGCAAGTGTTTAAAAATGAAAATAGCGACGGCTCTTGTCTCCGTGAATACAGTAAGAAACGATGGTAACTTTAACCACATTTAACAGTACATTAGCAACATGCTAACAAAACATTTAGAAAGACAATTTACAAATATCACTAAAAATATCATGCTATCATGGATTATGTCAGTTATTATTGCTCCATCTGCCATTTTTCGCTGTTGTTCTTGCTTACCTAGTCTGATGATTCGGCTGTGTGCAGCTCCAGACGTTAATACTGGCTGCCCTTGTCTAATGCCTTTCATAATGTTGGGAACATGGGCTGGCATATGCAAATATTGGGGTGTACACCCCGACTGTTACGTAACAGTCGGTGTTATGTTGAGATTCGCCTGTTCTTTGGAGGTCGTTTAAACAAATGAGATTTATATAAGAAGGAGGAAACAATGGAGTTTGAGACTCACTGTATGTCATTTCCATGTACTGAACTCTTGTTATTTAACTATGCCAAGATAAATTCAATTTTTGAATCTAGGGCACCTTTAATGAATCTGAGCTAAAAGTTGCAATAGTTAAAAGTACAACAGTCGTATGCAGTATGAAGTGTGCCGTGTAACATTATGCATCAGGCTGTACACTAGTTTATTTTATCATAGCCCACAACACCCGTTCTGGACCGTTGGCCGTTTATCTCTGGGTATGTTGGCGTCAGACTCACCTTAACGAACTGTGTGATGACGCGTGGCGACACGGCCTCTGATCCTCCTGTGCGGAGCTGGTGTCTCATCAGGTAACCCATGGCCCGGATACCGCTGCAGGCGATGGGGATCTGCAGAAGACACAGACATCCATGTGAATTAAACATCTGCACCACTTGACTATGCAGTATTTATTATAAATGATTTATCCGTGCACATATTTTTTTTAATTCATGTGCTTCATAATCTTGAATCAAAATAACGTCCCCTCCCTCTTGCAGCGACATCTCTTCTCTGATGACGAGGGCGGGGCAACCTGTCACTCACATGAAATCCACCAATAGCAATGGACTTAGCAAAGTTTGTGAGGTTCAAGCAATGAACAAATGTCTGTATATTCAAGCATTTCGACTGTTCTCATCTTTTTCAGATTTACTTGACACGTTGTAAAATGCATTTTTGGCCAAAATGGTTTACAGCATGAAGCAGACTTTATTCTGATATTACAGCGGCTCTTACTCTGTCTGCGGTGGCACTAGATAAGACGGCCTCCAGCACAGAGGAGCTGTATTCATCCGTACACAGCTGATCAGGAGCGGACTTCACTGCGATGGCCAGAGCCAGACTACGGCCATGACGCACCATCCAGTCCACACCAGACACATCCGCTACAGAGACAAACATATAACGGAGGAGAATGTCATAATATGCCACATGTCATAACATGCCACACTATTACCAGGAAGATGTGTGTGATCTTACCAAGGACATGCTGCTGTAAAACACTCTTGAGCTCCTCTTCTGACAGGAAGGCACAAAGTTCACCAACGCAGCCTGCAGAGGCCATTCTTGTGGCATCCTACGCACACACACACACACACAGGTAAGGCTACAATGACACTCTGACAACCACATCCTGTGCTAGATACTGTTATAAAGACGAAAAAAACATGCATTGACGTTCTCATGTCTTTAAGTGTAAAAATAAAAATGAATAGGAAAAAAAAAATTAGATAACATTCATAAATGCATTTATATATTTTATTATTAAATGTTAAAACATTTAAATATTACACAAAAATAAAAACTGTACTTCTATAAAATGAACAAAGAATGTGCATCAGATGTGTTTTGCTTTTTATGTTTTTTAATTAATTTATGAAGCCATTGTATAACTTATCGTATTGTTGTATTACAATGCTATCAAATTTTGTGCAGGCAATTAGCTTATTTTGTTACGCATATATTGAAGTATTGCATCAGAAATGAGTGATGGAAACGGTGGGGGGTGGGGGGGATCCCTTAACTCGCAAAAAAAAGTTTACACATTTGCTTGAGGTGGATTTGGACTTGTGCGAAAAAGACAATGCGAATAATGGGTGATGGAAACGCAGTTTCCGAATAAATTCTGATGTAGCAAACATTAAACCCACCATTCTGCTGATGGTGTTTTATTTACTGTTGGGTACCACTACCACCATCAGCTCGAACAACGTGATGGAAACGCACCTAATTCACTTTTTTTCCCCCTGCAAACTTTGAAAAGATTCGCTTCACGTTTGGAAACCCAACTAATATCACTGCTAAATACCTTTAAGTATTGTGATATTCCTCTATATTTCTCTCTGACACCCCCAACTCATACAAAAAGAAAATCCTGAGCTTCCCACTAGTATTTTGTGGTGGCATTCATATGCATTCAATTCATAAAGTCCCATGCAATTATTAGTGCATGGGACTTTATTGTAAAGTACTAGTTTCATTTTGAACGATTTTTAATATCTCAAGTAAAACAAAAACAAAAATGAAATACTTGCTTTACCTCATCATGTCCCAGCATGCCCAGCAGTGTGGTCATGATGTTCTTCCTGATACTAGGGTCGACCTTTGCCCCAGCTCCCTGGATGACGAAGCGCAGGGCCTGTAGCATGGTCTCCCTGCAGCACATACAACAACAGAGTGACTGACAAATACAAACTAGAGTTTTTCATTTGACAAACATTTAATATAATAAAAAAATTGTCCATATGCACGGTTACTTCCTGGTTTTCGTTAAGCCAGCTTGGGCATTTCCGGTGTACTGTTAGCTGTCATTCTTTACTTGCTGTATATCGACACAAAACCATCGATGTTTGACTTTTTAATGCTGTATATATATTTTAATGCAGCTATCACATTTGCCAAATTTGCCAATAAACCAGTTTAATTGATTGCAATATAAAGACAAAGCTATTGGGAACATTTGAATAAGAAACGCAGTGTCTGTAATTAGACTCGCACACGCAACATTTTTCTAGCACTTCAAATTAGGGCTGTCAAACGATTAATCACGATTAATCGCATACAAAATAAAGGTTTGAGTTTGTATAATATATGTGTGAGTACTGTGTGTAATTAATACATATATATAAATACACACAAATTAATGTATATATTTAAGAGAAATATGTTATTAATGTACAAAAAATGTATTTATATATAATATAAATTATATAAAAATATAAATAAATACATATACTTGTAAATATTTCTCAAATATATACATGGATGTGTTTGTATTTATATATACATATTAATTACACACAGTACACCCACATATATTAGGCAAACTCAAACTTTTATTTTGTATGCGATTAATCGTGATTAATCGTTTGACAGCCCTACTTCAAATGTTATTTTTAATGTGATGACCACAAACATTATTTGTTCATCCTTCTGAGATTGTAACTATTTGTAAAACCAAACATTAACATCATTAACAAGCAGCAGGAGGAGGATTTATTTAAGCATATATCAGCCACTTCCTTTTGAATAAATATTAAACATTATAAAATCACTAGGTTAAAACTACATTTTGTCAAGGTGAAATACTCACAAAATCTCATGAAAAACAATAACTTTTCTTGTGAATTAATTACACAGAAAGCATCACGCTTTTCCTTTGTAATCACAGCAGCTGTCAGTCAGTGCAGTGCAAGCTCAATGATTTTGGTGCACTTGTGAAAACTCACATTTTATTCAATGAATGAAGCGAAACGATCTGTCATTTTCGAAAAAAAATGTAAATGTATATGCTTTATATAAACAAATGATCGCCTTCCAAGTGCTTCTACCAAAACCACACTTTCATATTCTTCAAATAGTTTACGCTGTATGTCCTACGCCTTCCCTATTCTACTTACGGAACGACCGCAGCTCCAGTTCCATTTTGGCGGAACCACTTGGAAGGCAATCATTTGTTTAAATAAAGCATATACATTTACATTTTTTTTCGAAAATGACCAATCGTTTCACTAGTTAAGACCCTTATTCCTTGTCTGGTATCATTTAAAGCCCTTTGAAGCTGCACTGAAACTGTAATTTTGACCTTCAATCGTTTGAAGTCCATTGAAGTCCACTATAAGGAGAAAAATCCCGGAATGTTTTCATCAAAAACCTTGATTTTAAAACCTTAAAATTTTATTTGAAAGTGAACTAATCCTTTAATGCTAGGCCTGACTATTTCAGTGACTATTCTGATTATAAACTAAGTATTACACTTAACACACCAACAAGTGACATTTCACTGGAAGTTTTCCAGCTGGTTTATATTATTGCAGAAGTTCTAAAGAACGCTCCGTGCATATAGTAAATTAAAAGGATTAGTTCACTTCAGAATTCAAATTTCCTAATAATTTAGTCACCCCCATGTCATCCAAGATGTCTTCAGTCGAAAAGAAATGAAGGTTTTTGAGGAAAACATTCCAGGATTTTTCTCCATATAGTGGACTTCACTGGGGTTCAACGGGTTGAAGGTCCAAATGTCAGTTTCAGTGCAGCTTCAAAGAGCTCTACATGATCCCAGACGAGGAAAAAGAGTCTTATCTAGCATCTTATCTATAGCGCCCTATAATTTCCGCGATCACGGAATCCAGTCATAAAAACGGAATTTACTATATAATGCGGAATGTCACGCAATTTGTCCGGAATTTGTTTTTTTGATGATTGAATTAAAAGCAGGTCAGTACACGTAAATTAAATCGCGATATAGACTAGTGACTGAATATTAAACTGCAAAAAGACTATTTAAACATGAATCCTGCATGCCTGTGTGACTCTGAAATGAATGATGCGGAAGCGCGGTTTCATTTACCTCACACCGCCTCACACACAATCGCGCAGGCGCACGCACGCTGAAGCACGTGCGCCGCTCGCGGTGTTTTCGTCCTCTGTCGCCTCACTATATGAACGCACAAATTCATCTCCAGAGCTGCTCTGAAAGTCACTTCATCAGCATTTAACCGCTTCATTTGAGAAAACTACCGTCACAAACACAGAGAAACTCAAAGCTCTAGGCAAACCGTCAAAATAAAAGTTCGATTTAACTTGACAGAAACATATTACTGTTGTACAGTAGAATTTAGATCATTTAATAAATTATTAAAATATATTTTTAAACAATCTCAGTGTTTCTTCCATGTTTTAATTTTAACAGTAAAGCTCTGTTGTGCAGCACATTGTTTGACAAAAAAGTTTAATTTCATTATTAAAAGATAAATTAAATGGTATGCGTTCATTTGATTGCCAGAAAAATTTAAATACACAACAGAACTGTCATAAAGTATATTTTTTAATTAATTAATATTGTTGTTTTTAAGAATTCAATTAATTAGACATGCTTTTTGATTATTAAAATGGAATTAAACCATTAAAATGGAATCCAGAAAACAGAATTTGGTAAAAAATAAAATTTGAGGGGAAAGAATAAAACGTAGGGCCCTAAAAAAAAAGTAATTTTTTTGTTAAACTTTTATTAAATTGTTGGTAAATTGGACAAGATTCATTATTTCAATAAATTAGACATTCTTTTTGATTGCTAAAATTTAATTTAACCATTAAAATAGAGTCAAAAAATAAATAAAACGGAAAAAAACAGAATCCAGAAAAAAACGGAATTTGGGAAAAAATAAATTTTAGATTTTATAGGGCCCTATATATGGAGAAAAATCCTGGAATGTTTTCCTCAAAAAACCTTAATATCTTGAAAAAAGTGAAAAAAGTGAACTAATCCTTTAACAAGAAATAGTGTATTTGCAATCTTCATGCCTACCTGACTCCAGAGTCCTCTGCGTTGCGTATGGCCGACAGCTGTTCGGTGAACAGCGGATCTACTTTAGTGTGTATGGCGACCAGCTGACCCAGAGCCTCTGCCGCCCGCAGCCTCACTGCCCGGCTGGAGTCCTGAAGGGCCTTCAAGAAGGTGGTCTGGAGCTGCGGCAGGAAGGGTTTCAGAGCGATGCCCACCTGCACGGGACAGAGAAAACAAGCGGAGTGTGAATGAAGGGTCTAGATCAGCCTAAGGACAGAGGCATGATGGATACTGACTTTGGCCAGCAGTAGAGTGAGCGTCTCGAGCAGAGCGGTCTTCACAGTCCAAGCGAAACGGTCTCCTAAGATACGGATGAGCGGTCCAGTGATGTTGACCACAGAGGGCCGGAGCGCCTCCGCTGATGTCAGTTTAATAACTCCTCCCAATGCACGAGCAGCTTCCTCCTTCTGCTCCGGACTTCCTGTCAGCACGCCTTCCCTCAGCACGGGGAGAATACACGTCACTCCCTGAAGAAAAAGACATGTTGAGTAGAGAGCACACAACATTTCATATCAGTCTTACTAATATTTATATACTATTAAACTTATTTTTTGTTTTCAGTTTTTCATTTTAAGTTTTAGTAATTTTGTTATGTGCTTTTTTACATTTCATTTCAGCTTCATTTTTATTTCAGGTTTAGTCATTTTTAGGGAAGCTCATTTCCGCCATGGAATAAAAAGGTAATTGAGATTTTTTTTATCTCACAATACTGACATTTTTTTTAGAATTGCTACTTCTGATTGTGTTTATATCTCACTATTCTGAGAAAAAAGCTCACAATTGTGTGATAAAAATGACCTTTTTCACTTTTCATTCCATGGAGGAAACAAGTTCATACATTTTCGTACTTCTAATTAAACATTTTACTTCAGTTAAGTGTTTCATCTAATATTTCTATTTTATTTCAGCTTTATTTCAATTAATGAAAATGATTAATGATTTTAATAGTTAACAATAAAAATGCTCTTTCATATTATACATAGTGCAGTATGCAGGGCTGATAGTGAAAAAAATTCCTGAGCCTGAACTTTTTTTCCTTGCCCCCCGAGAGGGTACTATGTATGCGACGCACTTTTAACACAACTTGTTGGCCCCTGGGCCCAAATATATAAACAGCCTAAGTATGTATAACCCTGATCATCATTATTGACAAGTGGCTCTTTTTTAGATATTTTCATATTTGCATTATGCCCTCAGTATTATTCAAGAAAACACAGCATTTTCTTCTCAATATGTTCAGTGCCTACATTGACCTTATTAGCACATCTTAGTACAATCACTGTAAGTAAATGCTGCAGATGCTACAGTCATACCAAGACAGGTCAGTAAGTGGCAATAATAGGGCTTTCCGTCGCTACCCACATCCTCAATCCAAGCCCAGCGCCATTTATTCTTTATGCTTTTATCAATGTCTTTAATGTCTTCCCCTGGCTTCATAAACATAGCCATGACTTACGTTTTGAGTTGAGAAATATGAGACACAATTGTAAACATCTTCGCGCATGGAGCATTGCCTTAACCTGTATCAATCTATTTGACTAAGACACGAGGCCCGCCCCTTAACTACTTCTGATTGGCTCATGAGTCGTTGAGCGTTAAAGCTGCTCTCTGACCTGCGCATCTCAGATCTAAATGATAGATCAATACGACGACATAAAAAAAAAAATTTAATAAAAAAATCTAAGTTTCCGAGATTAAAGTCGAAACTCCGAGATTAAAGTCGGAATATTCAGAGAATAAAGTCGAAATATCTAACCTCTGCAAAAAATAATAATAATATTAATAATAAAAATAAAGTCGGAGAATAAAGTCGAAATGTTCCGAGAATAAAATACTTTATTCCGTGCGGAAACAAGGCTATGGTTGTGACGATGACGCGCTTGATTTATTAGCCTATGTAGCCTACTGCTGTTCTGTTTGCATAGACAGAACATAGCAAAACGTTTAGATATCGTTTCAGCTATTAAAACAGTTCCGTTTTGTATGTATGACACATTGATTTCGTTTCTGTTTTATTAAGTTCAGTTCCGCAGTAAAGAGACTTCTGCAGATTTCGTTTGTCTGTAAATACACGGTGCGCTGTCATTCATGATGAAAATAAAACTAAATGTCATTCTCCATGATTTCAATGAATAATCCACCTGGTCAACATAATGTTTTATTCATTGATACTTTTAATTGAATAATGCCTATCACTTGAAACAGTTTTGCTGATTTGTATTTATTAAAACGATGTATTTTAAATTTATATTACTCTACATCAACTTGTATTCCTTGTACATAACAATGAATGTGTCGGAGGGTAAGGGGATATTTGAATTATTTATGAATGTATTCTAAATCAGTGACGCAAGATCCTTAATAGAAATCTCCACTTTGACGCGAGAAATGCATCTTTACAGATATAATGAAAGAGTTTTTGGTTTGATTTGTTTTATTTCGTTAAGCAATAATTTAAATCTCTCCATCTATGTATTTTATGTCGGTAAGGCATGTATTGTTTTGAGGATAATTCGTTTCCACTGGATAAAAAAAGTGCAAGTGACGGCTCTGGCGCCTCTGTATTGCATTGTGCAAGCTTCCACTCTCCGCACAAACCAATGGATATGCGCCTATACCTTATTTATATCTGACGAATAAAAAATCTTCCCATTACAACTTAATTAATAAAAACAGAAACGAAATCACTGCCATACATACAAAACGGAACTATTTTAATAGCTGAAACGATGTCTAACAGAACAGCACATATTCTCTTCCGTGCTTTTAAAAACAGACATCAAATAAACATTAGACAATCTTTTTTATTATTATTATTATTATTACTTTTATTATTTTTTTAACATGGCACTAAAACGCCGCAGTAGACCAATATAACCAGATCATTTTTTTTTTTTTTTTTCCGCAGCCACAGTAGCCTACGCCGGAAATCCGGCGTGGTGCCGGAACGCTATCACCCCTGAGTATGCTAATACTACTACAGTATTTGAAAAATAGCATGTAAAATTGTGTGCAAAATGTAGTAAGTTTGTTAGTGTTATCAAATGACATCACTAAGTTTAATTCAGTGAGCAGTGTTGCCAACTGGTTTCAATTGGAAGTAGCTGGTAGCTAAATGTCACGAGATGCATCATAATGGCAAATTCATTGATCTATATAAATATGAATAGAGATCAGTGGGTAAAATAAGAATCTAAGAATCTAGAATCTTGATTGGTCCCTAAACATCTGAAAAAAGTCTCAAAAGGGGCGGGGAAGTCACTAAATCTAGTGACAAAATCCCTAAATTGGCAACACTGTTAGTGAGTGGCCTCCAGTTATAATCTTGACTATAACAATTGTTATTTTGCACTTTTAATCTAATTTGGGTTGCATTTTATTTTACAGTCCTGTTCTGCATGTACATACTATGTAATTATTATAGTGGTTGTAACGACCAGTGTTGGGCACGCTACTTTAAGTAGTTAGTTACTAGTTACTTCTCACAAATAGTAACGGAGTTAGTAACGGAGTTACATCATTATAAAAGTAACTAATTACCAGGGAAAGTAACTATTGCGTTACTTTAAAAAATTTTTTTAAATATGTCAAATAATTTGGAATCCCCTAATATTAAATTTAAGTCTAAAAATAAATTATTCATGATCCGCTCATGAAATTTCTCTAAACTGTACTACGTGTTGGTAGCCATTAAAGAAAACGTAGTTTCATATTTATGTTTAAATAGTCCTGTGTTATGTTTTAAATTCATTTATTTGATTATGAAAAGTGAACAGCATGAGTAAGGTGCATCATAAGACGCGGGTCAGACATGATATTGATCACTTCATTAAGTTTTGTTTTGTTGAAAGCCTTTCTTTAAAGTGAATTTCGTTTTGTAAAAATTGTATCTTAATTTTAATCAGTGTTTCTTCAACCAATTGCATGGATTTAATAATTAAGAAGCAAATATAGCAGAATATATAATTATGACACAGGCGCCGGCGCGATCACTGGCACGTGAACTGGAGCGCGTCTAACAGGCTAAATGAACCAAAACTCAGTGGCTGCTTGCCTCACAAACATGAGAAAAATATCTATAGAAAGCTTGAAATATCCACTTTAACAAAAACGAAATAATTAAAAACGAAAAAAAAAAATGCTACTCTGATTATGCATTCTCCCTCTAGGCACGTCCAGTATGCGGAGATGATGAGAGTCAGCAATGTCAATCTTTGCAGCCGACACTGATTCAGAAAACGTTTATAAATAAACAATTAAAATGTCTCCTTGCTGTTTTTGTCACATTCATAATCATTACTTTTGGCGGTTCTTTATGGCAAGCTTTATGCGTTCGCTTGAGTGCTGTATAGCCTATATTAAATGCTCATTATTATGGTTTATTCTCTCCAGTATTTAAGAAATTAAATTAACATAAATGTGATTAGTCAAATAATGGCTTAAATGAAAAACTACTAGTCGACTAGAAAAAAAAACTTATTTCACATAGGCTATTTTCGATCCAGCATGTCACAAAGAGTGTTCTGGTTTGAGCTCTCATGCTCACAGACACACACACACACACAGCATCAAACATTATTATCAGTTTAAAATTATATTTGTGTACGACTAACCCCAACACACACCAGAGAAAACACTTTGCAGGTCATTTAGCTGAGAGAGCGCCTACTCGGATGAAAACCGCTTCAGTGAGCTCAATTATAGTAACGCGGCATTTTTTTTTGTCTGTAACGGCGTTGTAACGGGGGAAAAAGTAATTCGTTTGATTACTCGTTACTGAAAAAAGTAATGCCATTAGTAACAGCGTTTATTTATAACGCCGTTATTCCCATCACTGGTAAGGACTGGGTAATAACTAGGTACTAACCCTGAACCTAACCCTAAACCTAACCTTAACCCATGGAGTTATTACTTTCTTAGGGAAGGCAGTACGTCATTCTGAACACTTGTAAATTGATTATGTGTCATTAGAGATGATATGCATGGACCTTTGCTCTGTAGTTTAAGTGATGCTCACCTTCTTGGGCAGACAGAAGCCAGGTAAGTGTTGACCTTTGACCTCAGCGGCAGCAGAGCGGATGTCCCTGTGCAGGTCATCGATCATGGACAGCTGGCTGGCAGCATCCAGTTTCTGTACAAACACACAGTTTTATATTCACAAATCCAAACACAATGAAATGATGAGAAATGTATTAACCAGACAAAGATGCCACTGTCATATTTCAGCACATTTCCCGTTTAATCCTAGTAGCAGCAAAAATTAAGTAATAAATATAAGTAGTAGTCGTCTCTTTGGCTCAGCAAGGCCACATTTATTTGATCAAAAATACAGTAAAATCAGAAATTAGAATTTTAAATAACTGTTTTTGTATTTGAATATACTGTAAAATATAATTTATTCCTGTGATCAAAGCTGAATTTTCAAAGCTGACTCCAAACTTTTGAATGGTAGTGCATATAAAACAATATAATGATTCTTAGTAATAACAGGGTTCCCACTCTTTCATGAACACCAGATTCAAGCACTTTCAAGGACTTTTTAAAGCACCGTTTATTTTATATCAAGCACCTATCAAATTCACATCCCAGCATATGGAGCGTCATGAAAGACCTCTTACAATACTTAACATTTTAACCCTCCTATTGCATTTGCATCCATTTTAACCAGGAAGAGGTACGGAATCATTTGTACAGTAATTTTGGAAATATATTAAAACCGTTTGCAGCTTCCTTTTCACACTAGATTTGGTTTTCATTTTTTATGGATCATTACTTCAGTAAAAACATTATTATATAGAGAAAATATTGTAAAAAATGCATTTTGCAATTGATTGAAAAAATTATATGGGTTATAAGGATTATATGGATCGTAATTGTATAAAGTTAGAATATATACAATATATTATAGATATAATCTTGCAATTCTGAGAAAAAAGTCAGAATTGAGAGATATAAATGAGCACTTCTGAGAAAAAAAATCAGAATTGAAATTTATATATCACAATTCTGACTTTATAAGACACAATTGTGAATTTAGGGTAGAGTAAATGTTATTTCTTCAAAAGCAGATCGTGGAGACCTTTTAATCGTCCATGATCAAAATTGCACACGACATTCGCATCTGATTGTCGCATTTCGCCCCCTAGCGGCAGTCGCACGGAACTTTGAAATTGGTCGTGAAGAAACTGTTCCTCTCGGCTTTTCACCATGGCAAACAACGATTTTAATGAAAGTAACGTTAATGCATGTATGAATATATCCACAATGTATTTCAAATTTAATTCAAGCACTTTCAAGGACCAATATTTGTACTTTCCAGGCCTTGAATACATGTGTCTGAAATCCAAGTACTTTCAAGGCACGTGGGAACCCTGTAATAAACTGCATGGATGTAAGCTTCGTTTACCTTAGTGATGGAGTTGATGGTGTCCCAGCTCTGGTTGAGCACTTCAGGGTTGGGGTCGTTCATGAGCCGCATGAGGCCGGACAGCAGTGTGCGCGTGTGAGTGCTGTAGTCCAGTCGCGTTCGCGAGAAGTAGCCGTTGAGGATGGTGACGGACGCCTGTCTCAGCCCGGCGTCTGCTCCTCGCGTGGCCTCCAGGAGATCGTCAATGATGATTCTTTGGCCGACTTCATCCTCCACCGAGAGGATCACAGTCTGACAGTTGCTCAGCTCCTGTAGAAGACCATGAAAGCCACATTTACACCATCAACCTATTGTGATTCTTCATCATTTCGTTTTCAGAAAGAGCTGATAGATCAGTATGAATGATTGACAGCAGTCGTGTTCACCTGCAGGCACTCTTCTGAGCCCAGCTTGTCTTTGAGAGAGGAGAGCAGCGCGGGCAGAATCACCCCGAGGTGGCGCGTCAGAGCGTCTCCTGCCACCGCCGACAGGAAGGCCAGAACACGCGTGTTTACAGGAGGAGCCGTCAGCTGTAGAGGATCAAAATAAACCATTAAATAACACTGGAAGAGACTCCATATTTAACAGTAGCCTCAGTCGGAGACAAAACACCCACAAAAACGTCAAGAGCTTTCTATATTAATGGTGATATTTGCTATATAGTATACATTAGTGTTCTGCATGTGCGCAGGTAAAGTAGGATGTACCATATTTACAACTTTTTTGACCAATATTTTGATGATATAACAAATCAAGCAGTTGAGATTTATTATAAAGTACATACTGCTTAATGTGAGAGTACTGTATGCATCTGGGTAAGGTTGGATATACATACAGTAGTAGTAAAATTCATTATTAATTAGTTAATTTTCATTGTGTGGCGATACTAAATCTGTGTGAACAGGGAAACAAAGTCGGATTTAAAAGGCACAATATGTAAGATTTTTATATTAAAATATCCAAAAATCTCTAGAATGTGTGTTATATATTTTGTTGACTTGTGTACTTATAGTACATTATCCCAGATGTTTCCAAGAATGTTTAAATCCAGAGAAATAAGCAATTTTAACCAGGACACAGGCTGTGTCCGTGTGTCGCCTATCGATGACATCATACCCGCATCACCATGGAACCACCAAACCATGGAATCTCCAAAGACGCATTAATATATTATGTGTTTTATTAGACAGGTGAGCAACTGTTTGGATACATTCATCGACAGAAAACTAATCATGTTATATGGCTCAACATGTTTAGTCTTATTTAGGGCTGCACGATTTGGAGAAAAAAATCTAATTGCGATTTTTCTGGTTAAAATTGCGATTTGTGATTTTTTATAAAACATATGACTTTTTTTTATTTTTTTTTTATAAACGATACCAGGCTTGTTTTGCTTGTTTGTAGGGCTGCACAATTTGGCCCAAAATTGTGTGCTAATGTATTATTTTGACTAATAATTTATTATTATTATTATTATTATTGCTAAATAAAAATATTAAACCAAATAGGAAATATTACTGTTGTAATAACTTTCATAATTAAAGTATTTTGCATTAGTATTTAATTATAAATAACTATAATAATTAGAAAATAATATTTAAAACTTGTATGACAAAATGTGGGGTAACCTGTTAACATGCAAGCAGTATGCAAAATCAAAAATGGAGTCCATGTATTTAATATGCATCCACTGTGGAAAAAAAAAAACCCCTGTACACTTATGTACGAAAAACATATTGATTATATATTTCCCTCAAAGTTCTTTAGAGAGAGGAATTATTTTTCCTATTTTTACCCTGAATAGGATTGAGTGAGCTTTACTTGGCGCTAAACATGTCTGTTTCATACTGGACGCCGGAGGGCGCCCTTGAGCAGACACTCCAAATACTCGCGATATAACAAACGCTGTTCCAGGAAATCCCCAATGGGCATCATGCGATCGCTGTGACTGAATAAAAAGAAGGTAGAAACGCTTTGATTGATGAAACATGAATAAAATAAACAGATGACTACAACAATACATGGTTTAACGTTATATGTTTTCTTCAAGCCTTCTCGGGTATTTCCGTAATAATAAAGTATATTTATAATCCAATGCTAATCAAAATGCTATTTCAAACACTCACCTGACGTTATGAAGTGAGTTTGGAGTAAAAACACATTAAATGTTGTCTTTTGTTGGAAAAGAAGTTCATATAGGCTTCTCATGTTTGGAAAGTTTGTATATTTTACATGTGTTGCATTTCTAATGCAGTGCTCTCACATGGAGCATCATTTACTGCTGATCACAGAGCAGCTCTTCACTAACACGCTGTGTACATATTTATATCATTAAAAATCAGCCTTTGCAATGTCATAATCGCACTGAGCCAAATTGCGATTTCGATTCAATTACGATTAATCGTGCAGCCCTAGTCTTATTGTTTAAATCTCGTTTTCTTGATTTACCGTGAGTACCATGTTTTACCATGCCAAATATCGATCTAGCTTACTGCAGTGTGCAACAAGTGTCTCATAGCAGCCGCCGTGCGAATATGATTTCTGCTTGAGTCTCATCCTGATTCTTTTCCACAGGCAGTAGACATGAAGACATGAACACCTCCCATGATTCCAGCAAATCAAGGAGCCTTTGTTTTGAATAAGCGACCTCTAGTGGCGAAAATTACATATTGTGCCTTTAAGGGGTATTGGGTGGAAATGAGCAGCAAGAGAAACATCATAGTTTACATTGAGATATTTAGAACAAGTAAACATATGTTGTAAATAATTACATTTACCCCCCCCCCCCCCCCCACAAACAAACATACAAACAAACCAAAAAAACTGAACATGGTCACTTTAAATGTCAGTGAGATGGTCTCTTCCTGTCTAATAGAGCAGTTCTTTGCCAGAGAAACTGCTTTTATGGAGTTAGTCAAAGCCTGTATTCATAAGTCTACAAATCAGTGTTTATGCACAGATTAGTTAAAAGAGGCCACTAGTAAAAAGAGCTCACCTTGGGAACCAGATAAGGCAGGACTGACCGACTCTTCACAGCCATGACCTGTTTCAATCCATCCAGCGCAAACTCTGAGGTCTCCTCGTCCTCCTGCAACAAAAAAGCAAGCAGATTTTAGTGCTTTTCACAAAACATATTGCTTCAAAGCAGTGTAGGTGGATAGAAACTGGCAGCTAGGGTTAGAAGTTTTTAAAGAAATGAATACTTTTATTCATCAAGGATGCATTGAATCAGTGGTTCTCAAACTTTTTAGCGTGGAGTACCCCCTGAAGGGATTCCCATCCTTCTGCGTACCCCCTCTCTTCCACTTCGACTGCAGTCACACCTTATCCATTAAGGGACAATATTTGCCCCCTAAATTGATTTTCCAGTGCATATTTTTACGTTTATGAATAACTTTATAAAATAAATAATGTTTTAAATAAAAAATGTTTAATAGAGAAATATGCAATGATGGTAAAACGAAGTGATACTTTTAAATATTAAACTAAAACTGCCAGTAGGTGGCAGCAAGTCACTGTTTTTATGAGTGATTCATCGAGTCATTCATTCAGTATCGAAGCAAGTAGCTGTGAATGAATCATTGAATCATTGACTCTCACGATTCGTTCAAAGCCGCATTCGTGTGTTGTAGTTCTGCTCTGGTTTTCGTTAGAAATATTTTTTTGTTGCAAAATAGAGTAAATACTGACAGTACTGTGTTTAAAATGTACATTTTGTTTTTTGGCCTTTTGTATAATAATGCACGTTTGCAGTCATGTGGATATTTGGGTACAATTGCATTCTTCCTCGTTATCAACATTAAATACAAGAACTCACACAAGGTAACGTTATGTTTTTGTATCAAAGAAAGTTTGAGTCTTAAATTGATATAAATCCACTATCTGTGTCTATATTTGTTCTTCATGCAAGTGCTAAATCCCCACTTTTACAAAGGTGCATTGTCGAGAACGGCAGTAATTTAGTGCGATTTAAGGCAACAGATTCGGCACGCAATCTATCATATATGCATGCTGCTTCTGTGGATGCAGTCATTTTTGACTGCAAAACATAAGGGTAATTTGATTAAATGTAATGGATTTACAGCATTTTGCCAGTTAGAAATACATGCTCGGTTTTAATATTATTTTAAGGTATGGTAGAGTTAAAGTAACTAACCCCAGTTTGAGAAACACTGCATTAAATTGATCAAAAGTGACAGTAAAGACAATTATAATGTAACAAAAATTCAATTTCAAATAAATGCTGTTCTTTTGAACTTTCTACTCATCAAAAAAATCCTGAAAAATTGTACCACGCTTTCCACAAATAATATTAAGCAGCACAACTGTTTTCAACACTGATATATGAGCAGCAAATCAGCATATTTCTGGAGGATCATGTGACACTGAAGACTGGAGTAATGATGCTGAAAATTCAGCTTTGATCACAGGAATAAATTACATTTTTAAACATTAAAATAGAAAACAGTTATTTTACAAATGTAATAATATTACCCAATTTTACTGATTATTTACTGTATTTTTGATCAGATAAATGCAGCCTTGGTGAGCAGGAGACTTCTTTCAAAAACATTAAAAAAATCTTACCGACCCCAAAATTTTGAACGGTAGAGTACATATACTAAATCTACTAATTAACTTAAATTATTTTATTTTAACCTTTTTATTTTTTAATATCGTTCTGTCTCTTTAAACATCACTACTGATTGTTATTTATTTTCCCTGCAATGCAAGGTAAATGCGAGGATTGTGGGTAGGAGGCAGTACCAGTTGTCTGAGCAGTGCAGGCAGGATGTCGTCGAGGGCCTGGTGACCGATGGTGGCGTGGAGCTGCTCGAAGGTTTTGGCAGCCGCTTCACGAACCTCCTCCAGAGGATCACACAGGGCCTTCCGCACGGTGGGAACCAGAGACTCGGAGAACACCAGAACCTGACACACAAACATCAGTCATATGATCAATGATATAAACATAATGAAGCTGTTGAGCATTATATTATCAGCTGCAACTCACTGCATCTTTGCTGGTGGACTTCATAATCTCACTGAGGCCGATACACACGCCCTGCCTCTCGTCGCTCTTATCCGAGCGCAGACCCTCCTCCAGGATGGGAATGATCTCAGGCAGGATCTTCTCACCCAGTTTCCTTACCAGATCTCCCAAAGTACGAGCAGCGATCTGGAGCAGGACAGATGGGAAACACAGGAAACACAGACCATAAACTTCAAGAACACATGCAAGGCATTACTGACTGTTATTCATCAAAATCTATGATGAAAAAAAATTCTAATAATTAACATTACACACTGATTTCAAAATGACAAAAAAAATCCTACTATAATTCACTGCTGTATTCATCATAAAAAAATTTTAAAAAATCTAGACCAAAAAAATAATTATAATAATTTAAATGCCCATTACGGCACATTGTGGATAATGCTGAATACGCAATGCTTTCCAAATGACAAAAGTCTAGGGCTGCACAACGATTAATCGCGATTAATTGTTTGCAAAATAAAAGTCTGTGTTTACGTAATATATGTGTGTGTTCTGTGTATATTAATTATGTATATATAAGTACATGCACATACATGTATATATTTAAGAAAAAAATTCTATTTATATATAAAATATTTATATTTAATCTAAAATATATATATAAATATGTATATTTATTTATACATGTATATATTTTTTAAATTTATACATGTATGTGCATGTATTTATACATAATTATTATACACAGAACACACACATATATTACGTTTTATTTTGTAAACGAAAATCTACTACAATAAAAAATCTACTAAATCTACTACAATTCATTACTCTATTTTATTAATCAAAACCTAGACCACCAAAAAGGTATGCATGCATAAATAAATAAATAACATTACACCACAAAGTGTATGATGCTAAATACACAATGGCCGCTTTTCCACTGTCTGGCCAGTGTGAGCAAGGGCTAACAGCATGCCGGGTGGGGCCAATAGCCTCTGACCTAGAGCTGCAAGGCCAAAATCAAGCTGCATTTCCACTGTCGGACCAGCAGCCCTGCAGCGCTACCCTAAAACCCGCCCATAACATGCCTCCATTGAAAGATGTCACACAAACTCCCCATCATATCACCAGCTGACTGAAAACTAGCTAGATTGCAAAATGAACATGACAGAGTGAATGTTTGGTCCTTACTTAAAGACTACACATTCCAGCATTGATATTTGACCAATGATTCACAATAAAAAATGTTTAAAAAATAGAAAACATTTTAACACATTTAAACACATTTTTCGTATTAAGAATGCACTAAAAAAACCATATAAGTGGTTTTTAATATATAGTATATTTTCTCCATATAGTGGACTTTACTGGGGTTCAACAGGTTGAATTGAAAAATTGATATACTAACCACAAATGCTTGTTTTGTGCCACGCAATAAGCAATCATGTTGGAAGGGTCATGTGACGTAGGTGAAAGTACCACACAAGTGTTTACAAAGCGAATGGCCTTTACAAAAAAACAACAATGCTGGACGATTTTGAAGTTGGAGGAGAAAATGAGATGGAGTTTTTGGTACTTCCGCCTACATCACGTGTGACCTTTCCAACGTGATTACGTAATGCGCGGCGCATCGCAAGAGCAATGCAAGATGAGCATTTGTGGTTAAAAAGTGTATATATATAATTTTTTTTTTAAATGGCCGATGGTTTCTCGAGATAAGACTCTTATTCCTCGTCTGGGATCATGTAGAGCTCTTTGAAGCTGCACTGAAACTGACATTTGGACCTTTAACCCGTTGAACCCCAGTGAAGTCCACTATATGGAGAAAAATCCTGGAATGTTTTCCTCAAAAACAGTCATTCTTTTCGACTGAAGAAAGAAAGACATGAACATCTTGGATGACATGGAGGTGAGTAAATTATCAGGAAATTAATTCAGAAGTAAACTAATTCCTTCAATAATAATGTTTTAAAAAACCATTACGGCACAATGTGGATGATCCTAAATACACAATGCTTACTACAATTCATTACTGTATTTTATTCATCAAAATACAAAACTCTTTTAAAAAAATAAAAAAAACTTTACTGCACAATGCATATAAAGGTAAATACACAGATTTCCAAGCTACATAAAAGTCCTACTACAATTCATAACTGTATTTATTCATCAAAATCTAGACCCCCCAAAAAGTTATGCATGTATTAATAAATAAATAACATTATGCCACAATGTGTATGATGCTGCTACATACACTGCTTTCCAGTTGATATAAAACTCCTACTACAGTTCTGATGTAAATGTTCACACAGACAAACACCATATATGCATCTTTTTCTGCTCAGACTAAAATCAGACTGTAGTCGGATGTGTGTTTGTACCGTTCTCTTGTCTGGGCACGTGGAGGCCAGGAAGCCCAGCAGCAGCGTGAAGAGTGTTGGCAGGATTTCTCGAAGCGTGCGTGGCGTGTTGGACACCACAATCTTCCACACATGGAGAGACGCCTGTCTCACCACCAGCTGTGTGTCTGAACGGCCCATGTAGAGCCCCGAAAGCACCCGGTTCCGTCTCTCTGCACCCAGCGCTCCAATGATGGCCTGGGCAAAGTCATTAAAAATACAACATTTACACACATTGTTTCCTAGAACACAGACACAACAGGAAACGAGGAATATATTTTGGTATTCTAATGAAAGCACAGCTGTCAGAAGCTGTCCTGAATGTCCTGGGGCTCATTACGTGTTACCTTATTAGACTGGGCAGTGCCAAAATTGTCATCCTCTGATGCCGTCTCTGTTGTCATCTTTCCCGATACCCCGGAGATATGGAACAGCAGGTCTCCTAGCAACTGCACCGAGCTGAATCTAAGAGAACACAAACCCTCAGCATCAGCATCCATCGCTATGACAACAGTCTAAACTTCTGAACTGATGGAGGGACCGTTTAAAAGGCTGATGGGAGAGAGTGTGTGTGTGCGGTACCTGATCCTCCAGAGGTCGTCAAACAGGCCCTGCTCCAGCTCTGGCAGCAGTAGAGCGATGGCGGTCTCGGCGTACATGCTGATGATGCGCTGGCCCGCGCGCAGGGCCGTGTCTCGCACATACTCGTTCTCATCGGCCAGAGCCTGAACACACAAACACACAGATCTTACTCTACCCCAGAGTCAATCAAACAGACCAGCTTATCTGTGTTTAGGAGGCTTCAACGACTAGATGAGAACAATATCCCTGTATAAACAACCCATAAAAACAGTAACAGATCAAAAATCATGCGCAATTTGAGAGTGAAATGATATTAAGTGGAAAATAACAGGGAACAAACCCAATTCCATTCTGTAAGATTTGACTGAATTGTGAAAAGTAGTCTAGGATATTATTGGTTAATACTTTTTCCACCCACACAGCCTTGTTTAAGTCAATGAAAAAAACAGGTAGTGAGAGTTATTAAATTATAATTAATGTTTTACTTTAGAGAAACACGGACTGATCCATCATTGCACAATAACCAGCAACATTAAGAAAATAAATATTTTCTTACATTTATTAGGAAAATAAAGATCTTAACATTTATTTTCTTAAATATTATAAAAATAAACATCAAATTTATTATTTTAATAATAATAATTTATTACTAACAAAATGACATTTTTTTCCAATTTAAATAATTACTATAATAATAATAATAATAATAATAATAATAATGTATTACTAAGAAGATATCTTAATTTTCTTAAATATATGAAAATAAACAATTCATTACTTTAATAATTTATTACTAATAAAATAACTTATTTAAATAATTACTTTAATAATAATAATAATAATAATAATAATAATAATAATAATAATATCATATTACCAAGAAAATATCTTGTTTTTCTTAAATACTATGAAAATAAACAATTCATTACTTTAATAATTTACTAATAAAATAACTTTTTTTTCAATTTAAATAACTTTAATAATAATAAAAATGCATTACTAAGAAATTATCGTTATTTTCTTTAATATTATAGAAAAACATTAATTCATTACTTTAACAATAATCTATTAAGAAAATAAATACCTTAATATGTAATTTCTCAATTTAAATATTACTGAAATTATTAATATTACTATTAAGTAATTCATATTTAAATTGAGAAAATAAGTACATTTTAGTAATAAATTATTATTACTAAGAAAATTAATTTCTTAATATTTATTTTCATAAATATTAGATAAATAAACAATTACTTGATTAATAATTTATTACTAAGAAAATACGTTTCTTAATTTTTTCTTAAACTATTTTTTTTTTTAAGTAAACATTCTCATAATAAATCTATTTATACTATTAAGAAAATAAATATAGCGTCACAATTTTGATTTCAAACTTTTTGAACTTCTGCTGAACTTGAAAATGCAGGAGAGACATGTGAAATTATTAAAAAGTATTCAGTCGTGTTGTCTTACCTTTAGAATGCAGGGAATGATGGGACCCACATATGGGGTGAATTTGTCCCCAAAGGTCAGAGGAAGGTAGATGAACATCATGATGTATCCGTCTCTGACGTGAGAGGCGATGTCCACTTTACTGGCTGTCTGAACCACATCTGGCATCAGTTTATCCAGCTTCTCCACACCTAATGCTGCCATCACCTCAGCCAGACCTAAAGATGAAGATAAAGAGGAATAAAACACAACATTACATCAATATGCTAAAGCAGAAAGACAAACACATGTATGCTGGTGTAATTATTATTTAAAGTCCTTCTTGGGGAAAAAGTGCACTTCAAGCCCTGGTAGTTTGTGTGCTGCAGCTCTCTGCTGCCCCCTAATGGTGAAGTGAAGCAGCACAGATCTGCTCTCACCTTGAGCGGCACCAGAGCGGTCCACAGAGCTCTGTTCTGACGCCAGCGTCTCCATGAGCCACGGCAGTAGATCGTCGAAGCAAGTCTCGCCCATACCTTTCACCATGGCACCCAGAGCCTTCGCAGACACGGTCCGCACCTGAGGGAGATTGACAGGCAGCGTTTATAACAAAGTTTATACCAGTGGGCTTTAAGAGTTTCCACGGATCAGTGCAGACTGTATTACCTCGGGCACAGGGTCCAACAGAGACGCTTTGAGTCCTGGAATCACGCTGGGCAGGTACGGAGACAGATCCTGCAAACCAATACGACACACAAATAAAGATATTAAAGAAATGAGCCACTCAAGGCCGTTACAATGATTTACCATGGTTAACAGGTGTTCTTACCTAAAATTACTGGCCTAAGGTGACTTAAAAAGCATTTAATTCTAATAAAACTTCATATAAATAATCAGAATTTACCATTTTTATCCCAAAATTAATATAATGCAGGCTGTATGCGGATGCTTAGGCCACATTATTAGATAAAAATACATTCACAACAGTAATATAAACAACTGAAAGAATTGAAATATAAATAAATCAGTTTTTATTATTTATTTAATATTACAATACCAGTAAAAAGTATGACTTTTTTTGTTTGTTTTTGAAAAAAATCTCGTGCTCTGATCAAAAATACAGTAAAAATATAAATATTATTGCAATCTAAAATGTGAATATATTTTCTATGTGAATATATTTTAAAATGTAATTAATATCCAGTGATCAAAGCTGAATTTTCAGCATCATTACTCCAGCCTTCAGTGTCACATGATCCTTCAGAAATCATTCTAATATGCTGATTTTTTTAAATTTTTTTTATTTTTTAAATATGCTGATTAATATGCTAATTTTGCTAATATTTTAAAGTCGGCATGAAATCAAAACTGACAACTCATTTTTTTATGGAATATTGTAGTATTTATTATCAATAATTTATCCATGCACTCTTCCCGTCACACAGTTGTGGTCATGTGAGAATCATTTCCTACCTTCTGGTCAGTAAGAGAGTACATGTTTCCAATGATCTGCGCGGCCATCTTGCGTGTGTCGGTGGATCGGTCCTGGAACGCTCTTTGGACGATGGGCATTATCAGAGCCAGAGACGGAGCATCGATGAAGTGCACAAACTTGGTGTCCAGCAGCGTTTGCAGGCAGTGATGCGTCTTATGAGACGGGTCAGTCAAAGCGTCCAGCAGGATGGGTGTGATCGCTGTTGAATTCACAATATCAGTTCAGTGTCAGCACAACAGAACGGACACATTAAAGCCCCACTGCTTTAACCACCGTGCTACACCTCCCACCCGAACAAAAAAAGCAGATTTACACAGCAAACAGAGCGCTGGGAGTCTTTCACACATCAGGAAACATTCTACACTGACAGATAATGATTTAAGCACTTCTGTCAGCTCTTTCTTTAAACATTTATATTTCATACCCAGGATTTCAGGGTTGCGGATAACAGAGCCGATCTGTCGGAGCGCTTGCTGACCGGCCTTCTGCACCTTCACGTGAGAGTCTGTCAGAACCTCCGTCAGCTTGGGAACGATGTTGGGCAGACATGAGGACAACTGCTTAGGAGCACAGTACGCCATCGCACCCAACAACTCCACTGACCCTACACACAGAGTGATGTGTTATAAATAAAACTAAAACAATATGCTTCTGCATTTCCATGTGAGAGTGATAATGATTAATAATAAAAATAATAATAATAATAATAATAAAATAAAATAAAAATAAAAAATATATATTATATATATTTTAAATAAATAATAATAATAATAATGAAAATATATAATTATAAAAAACTAAATAAAAACATAAAAATAAAATAAATTAAAAAACAATCGGTATTTCAATACAAGAGTGATGATTAATAAAAATATATAATAATAATAATAATAATAATAATATATAATTATAAAAACTAAAATAAAAAACAAAAATAAAACAAATTTAAAAACAATCGGTATTTCAATGCAAGAGTGATGATTAATAAAAATATATAAAATAAATAATAATATATAATTATAAAAACTAAAATAAAAAACAAAAATTAAATAATTTAAAAACAATCTGTATTTCAGTGTAAGACAGTGATAATGATTAATAAAAATATCTAAATAAATAATATTAATATAATTATAAAAAAATACTATAGTAAAAAATAAAATAATTAAATATACAATTTCCATGTGAGACAGTGATAATTATTGATAATAAAAAATATAAAATAACTAATAATAATAATAATAATAATATAATATTAAAATATATTAAAATAATAAAATAAAATAAACAATGCTCTACATTTCCATGTGAGAGTCATAATGATTAATTATAAAATGCAAATAATAATAATAAAAATAATAATATAAAATACAGAACT
The DNA here is from genome assembly GCA_036281575.1 of Ancherythroculter nigrocauda. NCBI lineage: Eukaryota > Metazoa > Chordata > Actinopteri > Cypriniformes > Xenocyprididae > Ancherythroculter > Ancherythroculter nigrocauda. Next base: position 3,185,293 of record VTFQ01000021.1, on the reverse strand, counting down.
ATGAAACAAGCTTTAATTATAATTAAAATACAAAATGCTATAAATATAATTAGACAATGCTCTGCATTTTCATGTGAGATGGTGATAAACATTAATAAAAATACAATAATAATAATAATAATAATATAAAATAAACAAAATTATAATAATTAAAATAAAAATATAACAATAAAAAATAAACAATGCTCTGCATTTCCAAGTGAGACAGTGATAATAAATGTTAATGATTAAGAATAAAACATATCATAAAAATAATAATATACTATAATAATATAAAATTAAAAATAAGTATAATAAAGTATCATCATAATAATTAAAATAAAATACACCATTATAAAATAATAATCTTCTTGCTTCCCAAGAACTCACATAAAAAACAAAGCAATTTTTACATATTCATATGGTAATATCAATATGGGTAATATGGTGTTAACAGTGGTTTGCAGTGAGCAGCAGACCTGCTTTGGTTCTCCAGGACTCCTCCTCCAGAGCCACCAGCAGAGACGGCAGTACCAGCTTCACCCCGTGAGCGCTCAGATTCCTCATCACGGCCTTGGCACAGTCATCCGCAGCCTGACACACATGAAACCATGAAATCATGATGCAGCATGTACCAATGAGATGTCACTGTAGGCGGGGCCACCCAGCGCAACTTGACGAAACTTGAATAGTGGCAAACCAAACAAAAACTGGTTATGATGCAATATGAGACAGGATGAGTGTTCGTACCTCTCTGACGTACTGGTTCCCATCACCAAAACAGAGCAGCAGGTGAGGGAGGACGTGAACCACGTACGGTTCAAATAACTTCCCCAGCATGTTACACAACATCTCAAATGCGAACAGAGCACCTGTGAGAGAGAAGATGACAGGCTTAGTATGACCTTCAACTCTGACTAGAATTCTTTGTACGTTTATCGTATGTTACTTTATTTTTTTTTCTTACATTTTTAACATTCGTTGTTTATTTAATACAAGAAAACACAAGCAAAACTCAAACCTGCTTCACCCATATGTGAACCTCATGCACTAACACAGGAATGATTGTTATATCATTATTTAATCAGTGGTTTACTTCATTTGCATTGTTTTTATATTTCAGTATAGTTTTTGTTTTGTTTTAATGTATTTTTTATAGTGCTGTCAAACCATTAATCATGATTAATCACAGCCAAAATAAAAGTTTGTGTTTACATAATATATGTGTGTGTGCTGTGTATATTTATGTATATATAAATACACACACATATATATGTATTTATTTAAGAAATATTTACATGTATAGATATATATTTATATATAGTTTATATTATAAATATAAATATTTTATAAATAATTTATTTTTGTTAAATATATACATGCACGTGTTTGAATTTATATTTAATTAATATACACAGTACACACACATTATGTAAACAAACTTTTATTTTGGATGCGATAAATCACGATTAATCGTTTGACGGGATGTGCAACGATTAATCGCAATTAATCGTTTGCAAAATAAAAGTCTGTGTTTACGTAATATATGTGTGTGTTCTGTGTATAATAATTATGTATATATAAATACAGACACATACATGTATAAATCTAAGAAATATATGCATGTTTAAATAAATATATATATTTATATATATATATATATATATATATATATATTTCATATTACATATAAATATAAATATTTTATATATAAATCTAACATTTTTCTTAAATATATACATGTGTCTGTATTTATATATACATAATTATTATACACAGAACACACATATATTACGTAAACACAGACTTTTATTTTGCAAACGATTAATCGCGATTAATTGCACATCCCTAGCACTAATTATTTATTATTGACAAACAACTTTTTTTTAAATGATTTTTTTCCAACAAGCTAAACAAGTAACTTGATTAGCTGGCTGTGTTTTGGAGAAAAAAAAATTATGCAAATATTTTAATATAAAATATATAAATATTATATACATATTACATAAATGCATAAAACATTACATATTATTTTTAATAAATATTAAAACATATATAAAAAAATAAATATATTATTTGTCATGCCAATACAGCACACTTCAATGCAATCGTTTGTTTGTTTTTATTAATAATGCTTCATAACCCTCACCTTCTCTGCGTCTGGAGTTCTTCTTGTCCTGGATGGCGTCTGTCAGAGTGCTCATGATCTCCTGCTGTTTGAGAGACAGGATGCCCAGACCTTTGACCAGCCCGGCCAGCCCGTACGCGGCTCCCTTCCGCTCGGCATATTTATCGCTCTCCAGCAGAAGCTGCAGGAGCTTCCGCACCATCCCACCGGCGTCCTCCTTTATAGCAGGAACCAGAGGAGGAAGACAACTCGCCACCGACTCCTGAACCTGAGCAGGACCAGACAGAGAGAGACGCATGTTAATATTTTTCACTCTGTTGTTTATATGCATCACTTCAAATGATTTTTGAAGCTGTAAATTATTGAGTACATTTTGCATGAAAATGCTATTTCAGTCTTTCTACATAATTTCTCATTTAATTCAATGTGTTACTTGCAGTTCCTTTATAAAGATTAAGAGCATGCCAATCAAAATAGCTGCAGACCTGTTGTGACGGAGTTGAGAGGGCGGTGATCAGCTTGGCCATGATGGGTTTGACTTTCGGGTCACTCTTGTCCAGATGTTTGGCCAGCGAGCCCATGAGGATGACCACGCTCTGCCGCACGGAGTCATAGCTGGCGTCCTGCGGCGCGTTTTTCAGAAACTCCTCAAACACGGGCAGCAGAGAGCTCACGTTGTCCTGAGAGACAAAAACATCATCAGAGAGTGAGCGTCGCTTCAGGAGGACGAGGCCGGACGGGGCATCTGATGGAGGAGTACCTTGCCGTGCGTGTTGAGGGCGGACAGCGCCGCTTCCAGCATGCAGCGCCGCACCTCTGCGTGTCTGTCGTTCAGAGCGTCAGGCACAAAAAACAGGAAGAGGGGCGTCACCTGACTCTCATCCAGGAACTCAGCCAGTTTGTTCAGCGCCAGAGCAATGCCACACCTGCAAATAGGAAACACATCACTCACAAGCCCTTTCCATGGGGGAAACTGATACATGACAATAAATGCATTATAAAGGATGTTCTGTGGGCAAATGTGAAGCACTGTGAATGTTTAAAATATAGGGGTGTCACGATTCTCCAAATCCTCGATTCGATTACATTTTCGATTCTAAGGTCACGGTTCGATTCGATTCTCGATTTATTTTTTTTAAAGCACAGGTTGCTATGCCATTTTTCAGACTAGACTTTTATGCAATATAATATCTGATATCTAATATGTAATATCCAGCAATCTGTAGTCAAGGCAACTAAATGTGCGCTGCTCGGACCTTCAATAACTTTCTCTTTTACATTAGTGTACATGGAGGGAATCGCCGTAGCTGTGAGATGCATTCTACTTTGGATTGGTTTTAAGCACGTTAATTAAATGCCTAAAACCGGAGTTTTCCTCCACCGAATAAGGTCGCATGTCCGCGGCTTTGAACACTCTTAACGCACGAGTAATTGCATTTGCACGAGTTGAGTTGCTTGGAAGTTTAATTCCAAATGAAGACGGAAGAGTAGTTTGTGTAGTTGTTGGTTTGACAGATAAATATATGTTTTTGTGGTGCCTGCGGAGATGCCCTGCCATGTTAGTTGTGCTGCTAGTGAGAGAATATGGTACACGCACATAGCATAGCTTGAGCAAACTCAAACTGTTGTTTTTTTTTTTTTTGACGACAACGCAAACTTACTGGAAATCCAAAATACTTCCACACCAGCGACTTCAGTAAAGGAGGAGGTTGTTCGAGTTCTGTCGATGGGTCTCCTGCATCTGCAGTTGCCATGCTATCTTTTGAGTGGCTGTAAGAGGATGACTCGCAGCACTTCAACACGTGTTTTTTTCCGCTTGGCAAGCAACCGGACGCGACATGGGGGTGTGGCAGCATCGACGATTCCATTTTTTAATTCGAAGTTTGAGACTGTGACTTAAAGGTGCTAAAGAGGATGTTTTGTTTTATACATTTTTGCAATATTACTTGAAACTGTCTTTACTAACTGATAAAAGACTATTTATTAGGTGCACTGAAAGGAATAATATTAATATACATCATCTGTGCACGAGGTAGGGCCTTAAAAACATCAGCTGATGATCGCGTAAACGATTGGCCCTCTGGCTTGTCAATCACTGCCGTGACGTTCCTTGTGAGAGACGAGCGCACAGCCGCGCTCCAGTAACTTTCCACACTCCACAGGCGCCGCATGCAATGTTTTTGTCAGGAGACAGGAGTAACAACTGCAGATTATGAGTTACCTGCGGTGAGTCCGACATAATGAATCCACTAACACGACACAGCGAATGCCGGTGGTAAACACTCGTGTTCCAATACTCGTGCACGAGTTTTGGGAGGCGTTCCCTCGAGCTGTGAAGGAGGGGGGTTGTTCTTACACATGCGCTCATTTCAAAAACTCAGTCTTTGGTTTTTCAGTCGACAAAAAGATCCTCTTTAGCACCTTTAATTTCGGTTGATTACGATTTAAAATCGAAATCGTGACACCCTTATTAAAATACATTTTGAAGAACATTATATGTGTTTGTATGAGACTGACATGACAACCCTGTCAAGTTTTCCATCCATTTACCTCATGCCTTGAAAGTAAACTCGTTCTTGGTATCCACATAAGAGTTGTAAAATTATATTAAGAATGAATTCAAAAATTAATAGCCTAAAATGTTAAAAAATAAATGAACAGAAACTAAAAAAAAAAAAAAAAAAACTAAAATTAAATCAAAAACATAAAAAATTCTACACTATTATATAACTATATTTCCTATAGTAACTGACATTGCCACAGATGTTGTCCAAAGACAAGATAGATAGATAGAACGACAGACAGACAGACACACAGGTAAAACGACAAACAAATGAAAAAGAGAAAGAAAGAACGAATGAACAATAGATAGATAGAACGACAGACAGATAGACAGACAGGTAAAATGAACAAACAATGGATAGACAGACAGACAGACAAACAGACAGACAAACAGATAGACAGACAGATAGATAGATAGATAGATAGATAGATGGACAGACACAGGTAAATGAACAAACAATAGATACATAGATACACAAAATGAAATAAAATATACATTTTGTAAGTAACCATAATTTCTGTAATAACTGTCATTGCCACAGATGTTGTTCAAATACATAATAAATAAATAAATACGAACTAAAAAAAAAAAAAAAAAAAATCAAACTAAACTGGAATCAAATCCACAAAAATAAATAAAACATTTCTAAATGTCTATAATAACTCCACAGCTATTATAGAAATGATTTCTTACCTCGCCTCCCATTGGTCTGGAGGAGCTTCAGAAATGATGCGTCCCAGAGCGTCCAGAACCGGAGGAGGTCTCTGAACACAAGAACACAGAGAAATCACTGAGCATCAATCAAACTCATCCCATTCATGCAAACGACAATCCAGAGTGATTCGCCTTTACAACGACAGCCATTCAATTTAAATATTAGGGCAATGAATTAAAAATGTGAATTATAAAAGCCCCATCTGAGTGATTTATGACACTTAACACAACGGCTTTAATTTCACAGATGAATTTCAATCAAGTCTTGATGAAATATTCATGTCTGGTCCTAAATCTCCAGTGTGTGAGACTCACGTAGAGTTTCTGATGGTAGAGCTCAGTGAGCTGGGCCAGAACGGTGGCCGACTGCTCCTGGTACTGGCTGACGGCGCTGGACAGAGCCTCCGCACCGGCCGACCGCACCGCCTCCTCGTGGTGGATCACATCCTCGATCAGGAGCGGACAGAGTTCAGGGACAAGATCTAGACACAGAGCCTGCCAGAGTCTGAGACAGAGACACGCACAGCATGAGCAACACTCACCACTGCAGTACTTTAACACAATGATCAATGACACAACATGACTTTTCCAGTCGCCCATCACTGCTGGATTATGTATTTAAAATTAATATGTATATATTATTATTTTAAATTAAGTAGATTATGTATTTTTAATTATATATATATATATATATATATATATATATATATATATATATATATATATATATATATATTTATTATGTCTATTTTTTAAATGTCTATTTTAGAAGGTGATTGTTTTTTTTTTTTTCATTTTATATTGACATGCATATTCACTTTTGAAATGTACACTATTTTAGCTGGTTAAATATTATTATTATTACATATTTTATTTTCACAAATGAATATTCACTTTATAAATGTCAATATTATAGAAGGTGATTTTTTTTGACAAATGCACATTCACTTTAGAAATTAATGTTATTTTAGCTGGTGAAATATTATATTTTTATTTTATTTTCACAAACGTATGTTCATTTTAGAAATGTCTATTTGAGAAGGTGATTTTTTTTTATTTTACATTGACACGTGCATATTCACTTTTGAAATCTACATTTTAGCTGGTTAAACAATTATATATATATTTTTATATAAAAAAAGTTTTATTTATATAAAATTTTTTAATTTCATTTTCACAAATGAATGTTCACTTTATAAATGTCTATTTCAGAAGGTGATTTTTTTTGTTGACAAATGCACATTCACTTTAGAAATGTTCATGATTTTAGCTGGTGAAATAATATTTATGTTTGTTTTATTTTGTTTTATTTTATTTATTTTGACAAATGCATATTCACTTTACAAATGAATGTTATTTTAGCTGGTGAAATGTTTATATTTTTATTTTATGTTCACATTAAAAACGTCTATTTTAGAAGGTGATTTCCTTCATTTTATTGACACATATGCATATTCACTTTTGAAATGTACATTATTTTAGCTGGTGAAATAATATGTGTGTGTATTTTTTATGTATATATGTATATTCACTTCAGAAATGTCTATTTTAGAAGGTGAAATATGTTTTTTCTTTTCATTTTATTTTGACATGCATATTCACTTTTGAAATTTAGCTAATGAAATAAAAAAATACAAATGTCCATGATTTTAGCTGGTGAAATAATTTTGTTATTGTTGCTTTTTACATTTTATTTAAACACAAATGCATTTTCACTTTAGAAATGTCCATTATTTTAAGATATATATATATATATATATATATTTATTTATTTTTTTTTTTTTTTTATTTGACACAAATGAGAAATGTTATGAGAAATATTTGCTATAAACACTATCCATCAGCAGCAGTTCATTCCCACAGAATAACCTGGACTGCTTTCCTAACAACTGTGAACCGCGCTGGAGTCCACATGATGAACCATTTCCCAGAGCCCTGTTCAAATTAACTTGTGTTGTTCCCTGGAGTGAGTTTGGAAAACAGCTTTAGCACAAACCAAACTCTGATGTGAAACTGATTAGCACCAGCACCAGAGGCTGCAGTGTGAAAAACTGATTCTACACTTAAAGTGCATGACTCACTTCTCTGCCAGAGCTCTGGCTTCCTCCTCCACATCGAATTTCGCCACCCACAGTCTCCTCAGCATCTTCAGACCGTTGGCGTCAGCGCTGTCGGTGGGTAACGCCAACTCCATCTCCAGCAGACCCTACAAGAGCCAGTTCACAGGTTTCATAATATACTGTCAAAACAAACGTGTTCAAAGGCAAAACGACATCAGAAAGGTACTGACCCTCAGCGCGGCGTCTCTGACAGAGAAGCACGGGGACAGTAAAGCCTCCAGCAGAACGTCGATCTCAGGCTGTTCGGCGAGCGCACATCCCCCCTGCCCTCCAGCGCTGGCACACAGAGCCGTCAGACAGTCTGCTGCCAGCACCTACAACAAACACACTGTCACAACACAACTCTCATCAAATACTGCATGTGTCTGAGCGCCGCTCTTGATTCGAGGCTTTACCTGAAGGCGAGGGGTGGACGTGCCGATCACTTTGGTCAAAAGCAGCAGCATACTGACCCTGGGCAGCAGCTCTGGGCCGTTCTGGACAAACAGAAACAGAGATTCATTTTTTAACTCCTGGGGGTTCAGTTATACAGACATGGATAGAATCATTAATATGCACGCATGATAATTTATGGACACATGAAGGAGAAGTTGCACTATTTTATAGTACATATACTTACAGTGTACTTACCTAAGAAAGTCCTGGGTAAAATAAGGTAACTACATGGGTTAAGGTTAGGTTCAGGGTTAGTACCTAGTTTTTACCCAGTTATTGTAATAATTATAATAAGTACATAGTATATACATGGGGAACAGGACTGTAAAATAAAGTGCGACTGAATGAGATTTTACTTTATGAACATGCACAGATATAACTGGATTTGTTTTTATATAATTTAAATTTTTACTTTATAATTTACTTTTTTAAAAATAAAAAATATAATTTATATAATAGAAATTTTTTATAATTTATAATTTATTTAATAATGTCATCTTAATAGTTCTTTTAATTAAATTAAACTTTATAACAGAAATTAGAATTGATTTTTTTTTTTAGATGTAAATGATTTAGTAATATTTAATCTAGGGATGTGCAACGATTAATCGCGATTAATCGTTTGCAAAATAAAAGTCTGTTTACGTAATATATGTGTGTGTTCTGTGTATAACAATTATGTATATATACAGACACATACATGTATATATTTAAGAAAAATGTTAGATTTATATATTAAATATTTATATTTATATGTAATATAAAATTTATATAAATATATATATTTATTTAAACATGCATATATTTCTTAAATTTATACATGTATGTGTGTGTATTTATATATACATAATTATCATACACAGAACACACATATATTACGTAAACACAGACTTTTATTTTGTAAACGATTAATCGCGATTAATCGTTGCACATCCCTAATTTAATCTAATTTTTAAGATACAAATGGTGATTCTGAATGAGCCACTGACATGAAACATACATAACCACAACAAAATTCAGATTCATATTTTAATATTCTAGTGCACCTAATTGCAGTCATTCATTCATTAATTCCCTCAATAACTTACTAAAAGTCATCAGAAAATCAAATCACGAGATCGAAGCAATACAATAACAATTCAATCAATTTCAAAATGCATAATAAAAGTCCCATCCTACATTTTTTTTCTTTTTCCAGAAGCCATTAAATCGGATATACATCATAATAGGGGGAAAAAGACTATCGCAAAGTCCATTTCATGCCCGTTTTAAATGCCTGTTAACATCAAGAACGATAACTATAAAGATAACAATAACTATTAGTTATTGTTAGTGTCCTGCATTTTATAAGCACACACTGCAGTTTTGTCATCTGCCACTTTAAGTGCTCAAATTCTTAAAGCAGGATGGATTCTGATTGGCTGTCAATGTTTTTATCATTCACCAGCTTGAAAAAAAATTGTGATTCAAATGATATTGTTTCTCTGTGTCGTTATCATTATAGTTGTAGTGTGGACTCTGATATTCTTTTATATACTTAGAATGAGTTTTAGAACTATAGGTGCGTCCCAATTTGTGTACTTATGCACTATTCTATGACGTTTCTAAGTATAAATAGTGCGAGTAGTGCGTTCACACTGAAAATTCCAAAAAGAAAGTACACTTTAAATACCCGGATGATGCACTAAATTAACGGAAAAAACGAAGTGTGGAATGTTGGACACTTCATGCACTCAACTGTCGCAGCTTTAATTACGTAGTGGAGGGGAAGGGAGGATCGTACTCTGTTGTTAAATGACAAAATAACCTTATACAATTCACGCACTACATGGATGAGTGCATAGTGCACAAGTACATAGTGTATAAGTGCATAGTGTATAGTGCGTCATTTGGGACGCAACTTATATCTTTATAGTTATCACTGGTGTGAACAGCTCTTAAGAATGGCATTCATTTGCATGCTAATTAGATTTGTAAAAGATTATTTACATCAGTGTTAATTTCGTTGAATAATTTGTCATGATTTTCATCAACAAGACGAAAATGAGACGATGTCTAAACAAAAATGCGTTTTGAATGACTAAAATCTACTCTAATTTTCGTCAACAAATAAAAACGAGACGAAAATGAAAAAGAGGGATGATTTGGGAAGATATCCAGGACTGCTGTCCTGTGTGGAAGATGCGGACATTTGAAGTGTAACATGCTGATCTAACCGCGGGAAACGCTGCGCTGTTGCGCGCTCTACAGGCCTGTGCAGCAGCACTTCATACTGCTGCGCAATTAATGAATAGCTCACATTTATGCCAAGCGATTGCTTATAAGCTAATGTTGATGAATTATGATAATGTTTACTACACAATGTTTATATGGTAGTATGTTTTAGACGGTTGTAAGAATGCATATTTATCTCCCTCATGAGCAGCCTGCTTCAGTGCATACTGCAGACATTTCAAAATAAGAGTCACGGTGTATTTCGGGATGTTTTATAATTATTTTTTCCTGGTCATTTTTGTTATTTTGATTACACAATAAACTGTATTTAATTTAATATCTATTTAATTCATATTAAACTACTGTATCTTCTGTCAGGAAGGAAAGACTAAGAACATTACTGGACACATTATTCAATATATTTTACAAGTATAAGGGTTATTATAGTTAACTAAACCTAAAACCAAAGAAATCTTTATTACTTTACATAAACGTTAACTGAAATAAAAAATAAATATATATAAAAAAGTAAAATTTTATTTCATCTAGTTTCTAAGCTTTAGCTTAACCTGAGGTATTAAAATAACAGAAATAAAAACTTATAGACATTAAAACTTAACTAAAATTACAATAAAAGCAGAAAATAATAAAAATTTTAAACGAAAACTATAATAGTACCTCAATGCAAAGTGTGTAAATCCCTCAAAAGTCAGTCCCTCCAGAAAAACGCGATTATGCGATCGCCTGATTTAACGCATAATCAGCCAAAGTCCGTATATTTATGCGGGGGTCACATTTTTTCAAATACGCCGCACTTTCGCCGCATAAATTGCCGATTTCAGCAAGCAAAATATGCGGGGCTAGCATGATTTCATAATTGTAAACTGTATTTTCGTTGCAAAAAAGTCACATATATCTTAGCAGAAGTACACAAGTAAAGCGCCATTATTTCCCCTATTGCCATGGGAACCTTATGAAGTGACATAATTACGCGACGTGAACATCATCTGCAAACCCCGCGGTGAAATCAGTGATACCATGATGAAGCACGCAAATCATTCTCATTTGCCAACAAAAATAAGCGCAAAAGACAGCGCGAAGCAGTTTCCCGGTGTGTTACATGACAGTGGGGGCAAATTATTTTGCACTGCGTGCAACTGCGTGTTGGACCACAGATGGAAATTTGAGCCATGTGTTAATTAAATAAAACAGAATGAGAACTTAAATATTCTGTGATTTAGTATGCCTGCTTATCATATGAAGTAATAAGAAATGACTCTTTACATTAAGGTAGTAGCCTAGTGAAAACAGGGTGTTGGGGAAATCAAATTTTTTCTCTCTTTTTCATCAAACCGCAGTTTTTGCAAGTTCCCGCAATTTCATCGCATAAAATTGCAAAAATATCCCACATATTCTATCGCATTTTTTAAGAAAACGTGCCGCATAATCAAGGATTTTTGCCCGCAACAATCACAAAAAAAATCAGCGTTTTTCTGGAGGGACTGAAAAGTACTGAATTTTGCTCTTTTGTGTCTTTTTGCACTTGAATGGTCAAAAACCGTCCGCTTTGGGGAGCAAAGTACAGTTGGGTGAACATAAAACAGTTTGGGGAATATCAGATGTGCCTATATCAGTGTATAGGATCTGTGTATTGTTAGAAAAATGCTTAATGCATTAAAATTGAACTAAATTAGATTTTAGTCAAAAATCTACTGTAGATTCAGTCGACTAAAATCTTATGATATTTAGTCGACTAGACTAAAACAATTTCCAATGACTAAAATATGACTAAAACTAAATGGCATTTTAGTCAAAAGACTATGACTAAAACTAAATCAAAATTTCAAAAATTCCTGAATGACTTCAGTCAATGCAAAGTTGATGAATCATTAAATCAAAACCACAGATTAATGTCAAAGCAACCAGTTGAGAACCCAGCCGTACCTCGTCTATCAGTGTATCGTCCGAATGCGCCCGCAGCTGTGCGTGCGTGTTGATGACCTGTAGCGCGCGGGTCATCGTGAGCTCCGACTCCTCCGAGGATCCGCTGCTCTGACTCAACACAGCCTGCAGCAACGGGAAACAGAAGGAGAACGCCGGCGCTGACAGGGCAAACGCTTCTGACCCTGCAATGATTGAGAGGTTTGCCAAGTTACAGAAGCTCTTTATTATTGTTTTGGTCCACTTTCTTGCACTAAAACCTGTTGTAATTTAGTTTTCATGTCCATTTTCGACCCTCTCCTGCATGTGGGTGTGTGTTATTCACCGGTTTTGCCGTCTCTCTGTGGTGCTGTGTTTGTATGCAGCAGTAAGATGGTTCGCTGCGTCGCCGTGTTCAGATCTTCTTGAGCCCAAGCAGGATCTAAATCACACTCTGGCTTCAGCTGACGCAAGGTCACATGACCCACAAGAACCGCTAAATATATAAAGAAAAACACAGATTTGAGTCACGTTCACACATGAACCCAAAAGTAAGACATCTGACACATGCTAAAGCCTGACATATGAAACAATAAAAAACAAGGACCTTTAAAGGGCACCTATTATGCCCCTTTTTACAAGATGTAATATTGGTCTTGGGTGTCCCCAGAATGTATTTGTGAAGTTTCAGCACAAAATACGCCACAGTTAATTTATTATAACCATTTGAAAATGTCATTTTTGGGGCCTGTTTTAAAAAGCGCTGTTTTGGTGTGTACCACCTTAAATATAAATGAGCTGCATATCCCCGCCCTGCCTTTGGATGAGGGCGTAACTTGCATACCTATGGCAATAAACAGTCGGTAGAAGCAGAATGGCTGAGAGTGAGAGACCCGCTGTTTTGTATGGCATTCAGCCGTACATGTTTGAACCGGAATCAGACCCAGATGATGAAGAGACTCCGGCAGAAGAAACACAATTGAGAATGGAGCAGGACGTCTCTGAATGGTTATTTGATACATTTATGTACTTACAGAGTTTTAATCGCGTCCCCTTTGCAATTATGGATGTGCAACACACACACACACACACACACACTGTGATAACGTGCGCGCAATTTTTTGAAACTACAAACACAAATACTGTGATAACGTTTGCTAAGTACAAACGAAATTATATTTATGCGAGGGAACGGCTGCGTCATGTTGACATTACTTGTCGTACAGGTGCTTATGTGGCAAATGTGAGAAGATGGCTACAGAACCAGAAAATATATGCTGCAGGGAGAGAACAGGTATTAATTTATTTACATTTGTGATTGTTGCAAAAAATAATACGTGACATAAAACTGTCTGCATAGCTGTGATGTTTCTGTCTGCACGCCAATATCCCTCGTTCTACAGCTTCGTGTCGATGTGCTGGCCTTTGTATAAACATAGCAATTTTGATGTCTTTACAGAAAACATACAGTTTTTAATACAATATCTTTAAAAATATATATATATATACGTGTGGATACACACTATGCAAACAAGGTTTAAATTATATACACAGACATTCTACGACGACGACAACAACTTTAGACGCTTTTGTTATTGAATTGGCTGACATCGACTGAAATGACTATTTGCTCAAAAAACATTAAATACACTAACTTCTTCTGGAGGTGACGTTGGATCGCGAACAGTAGGCAACGATCCACACTTGAGGATTAACTTTGAAGCAAGACCTGCTTTGAATTGACCCTCGTTCTCAAAACAGTCAGTCAAAAAATGATTCGCGCAAACATAAAGGTATTTTGGAATTTTGAGTGGCGCCTTTCCTTCGTAAATAAAATCCATCCACTGCGTTTTCAGTGGCTCTGATGTCGGAAGTAAGTGAAAACTACTATGTTCATTATTACATCCCACAACAGAACACTTATGTTTCTTAGGAGACATTACCGGCTGTCGTTGAAACAATGGAGGACGGTTGACAGATCACAGACGGCGGGGTCTATGCCAAAACCAGATTGTCAGTCAAACCACGTGGGTGGGGCTTAGCGCAATTCTACGTCACAGTGAGAGCAATCTTAGAACAGGGCGTTCTGAGACAGTGCTTATGAATTATTGAGATTGTAAAAAAACCACTGGGTGGATTTTTCTCATTCTAGGGTGGTTTTGCTCACACACTGCCAACACACATTTATGGTCAAACACCATGTAAAAGTGAATTTTGCATAATAGACGCCCTTTAATACAAGTGAAGGTTTATAAACATAAGAAAAGGAAGGCTTACCCAAGTAGCGCAGCTCTTTAGGCATGAGAGTGACGCCGATCTGCAGGAACACCGGTTTGACGCGTGGAGCGGCCACAGGTGACTGCAGGAGGGGCAGAAGTACCTGCACGACTGTAGGAAGATGAATCCAGATCAGAGGAGGACGACGGGCCAGAGCCGCCTCCAGCAGACCGACCACACACTGCAGCTCCACGTCCAACTGAGAGAGAACGAGAGAGACAGAGACGCGTCTCATTGGTTTGTTCACACTGATCAGGTGTCTCAGGTGGTTTACAGTAGCGCATGACCTCTTACCTCCTGCAATTTCTTGCGGATGCTGGACTCTTTCTCCAGCTGGTTCTGCATCATCTCCTTCTGTTTGCTGGTCAGCTGGATCTCCTCTTTGATGCCTTTCTTCTTCTTGATCTCCTAAAGGACAAACACAAGGAGAGGCTCAATCAAACGAACTGCACCGGATACTGTATCCCAAAATGCAATGTGCTTAACTATGTTTCATTTTTCAGTGTGGTGGATGAACCAGATGCAATATTGGCCATGATTTTTAATGTCTAGACTCATTATTTAGTCAGACTTGATTTGACACTAGGTGCCCAAATTGTTACTAGTCCAGTAAATCAGTCTATAACTATTTTTTAATGCAAAAACTGCATTATAAAATTGCAAAATAACTGTTTATCTTCAACATGACAACTGAATTAAACAGGTAATGCAATGAGATGAGAAATGAGTTCTCCATTTCTGTTGGAAATACTATTTGACTAAACAATGTACAGTAACTATTCAGATCGCACACTAGTACATACAGCCCAAAATAACCCTTTTTTACTGCAGCAGATCTTTTGCTGTATTTCTCGCTCACCTCTTGAAGCTCCAGTTCAATGATCTGCTCTTTGAAGGAATAAGCCTTGTTCTCTCTTTTCATGTTGCCTTTCTTTGTGCTCTCCTGCTGCGCACTGCCAAAAACAACAATAGTGTTTACAGATCCATCCATGTGATTCTCATTCACTCGACCCAACCTCAGATAATGAAGTTAATTAATTTCGTCTGGACTGATTCAGTTCACTTTACCTCATAATGATGCTCTTGTCGTAAAGTTCTCCCTCGGGCGTTTTCATGATTGCATATTCCTGACGCGTCACCTGGATCAGCGCAGGATTGGACAAGCGCTGGGTCACGTGATCCATGACACGCGGCAGCAGTTTAGTTGGAGACAGAAGCGACAGAGAGCCGACAGCATTCTGAACAGCCTACGGTGAGAGACAATGACAACTATAAATATAAAAATAAATATGACCGAATCTTACATTTGTCCTACAATATCAGTGCAATAATTAATGTTTTTGAAAGAAATCTCTTATGCTCATTATTTGATCGAAGACACAGTATCAGTGCTTCCCACACATAGACTTTACTTGGGCGGGCCGCCCATACATATTAACGGCCGCCCAAGTATATTTGGAGACACATTTTTGCTTTTATTATTTTTATCCTCTTATACTTTTATATCCACGCAAGATAATGAAACCATCCGCGATCGAATAACTAGTCGTTTCATACCTGCTCGTTACGTGTGCGTCAGAACAGTTGACATTCCCACAGGTGCTGCATTTTGCAAAGTCACAAGGGGGGCGCTGTTGCGCGTTCTACAAGCTCGCGCAACAGAGCTTCAGACTGCTTCAAAGTGATTCTCAATCAATGAAAAGCGCAGATTTATGCCAAGCGATTGCTAATGAACTCAAGTTGATGAATTATTACAATGTCTACTTTATGGCCTTCATATAAAATGTTTTAGACGATTGTAAGAATCTGAAGGATCAGCCTGCAATAGTACAGACATTTCAAAATAAGAGTCCCACTGTATTTTGTGCTTGTTTATAATTAAAAGTCACACGCTAAGTTTTTTCTTTTTCTTTTGGGCATTATTGGTATTTTGGTTACACAATAAATTGTATTTAATTTGATTTCCATTTAATTCATAGTAAATTATTGTAGTCTCCCCCACAGAAAGAAAAGACTAAGAACATTATTTGACACATATATTATTCATTTTATAAATTTTACTAGTAAAATCTGCATCCCATTCACTGAGAGAGACACTATATGACAGCAAGGAGAACATAGGAAAAGGTGAACCATTTAAATGCTGTAATTCTGCATAATTTACAATGCATAATAATGCATAATATTAGTATGTAATTAAATGTAATATTTTATTTAATTAAAATTAATTTCAATAAATAAAAATACTGTTAAAAATCACACATTGTTTGTTTGTCACATGTAGTAGACCATTTTTGTGCAGTGGGTAATAGGAGGATTTTTCGCCCGGCTACCACCGCAAGTATATATCAAACCTGTGGGAAGCACTGCAGTATATACAATACATATCAAATATGATGTACATTAAAATGCTGCAATTAAATTAAATATATTCATTATAATTTTTACACAATATTTAATTAAAATTCATTTAAAATATTTTTTCATTTAATATTATTTATAAATTATTATGGAATATTTCAGAAATTACTATAAATGATTTATCCATGCATGTTTTTTGTTTTTTGTTTAAATTAATGTGCCTCGTAATCTTTTTAAACAAAATAACTTCCCCTCCCTCTTGCAGCTATATCTCTTCTCTTTGATGATGAGGGCGGGGCAACCTGTCACTCACATGAGATCCACCAATAGCAAAACACAACCATCCAATCAATTCCCCATGGACAAAATCAAGCCCCGCCCTACATTTGTTCTTGTTTGAGAAGTCGTTTTACTCTAAAATACGGCACAATATGCAAGAAAAGACTATCGCAACTTCTCATGCCGACTTTAAATTCACCTGGTTGTCTGTGTTAGCTTCTAGCAGGCGAGGTAGAATCTTCTCCAGGTGTTTGTCGATGAAATCAGCAGGGTTCATCTTCATAGTGGACAGCAGAGAAGGCCACAACTCAGACCTGATGGCCACTGAAAAAGAAAGAGCATGATTAACAGCTGTTGGAAAATTCCTGTATGGATGCAATCAAATCTACTGGGACATCAGAGAGACGGACCGATTGAGGGATGATGGGTAACGATGACAATATCCAGGGCCAGATTCTCAGTCTCCGCCAGGTCGTTCCACTGGGCCGCCACAGAGCAGATAACGCTCAGAGCGTCCAGCAGGATCCGCGGAGCGACATACGAGCGTCCGATCTCAGTTAGCTCACCCGTCTCCGTATAAAGAGCATCTGACGGCAGAATCTGATTTAAGAGATGTAAAAGTTAGCAAATTCAAAACACGTCAGAGTAAAGCAATCGTTCAACTCCTCTTCATCCCTCACCTTGTGTTTGTTAATAATGACACGCAGTTCTCCCAGAAGGCCGTGGGCCAGGCTGGATCCGCCCAGCGAGGACAGGAGCTTCTTCACGGACTGCTGAGCACGTTTCCGCACACGCCACTGACGGGACAGCAGCGCCATCACTGTGGCCTGATGATACATCCTGAGGACAGCAGACAAGGGTTTGAGTCACATGATCGCTCACAGATACTTATGAAAATGGCAACAGTTTTTGCACTATTTTTGAATGCCAAAATTCACTCTCAAATTCATTCTGTTATGTGCAAATTTCAGCAATGCTTTTGTGGCATCAAAATGCCCCCAGACATCACCGATTGGGTAAAAATGTGTACAGGTATTTTGAAAACTCTGTAAAACAAGACGTGCACGTTTATGAATTCTTCTAATAAAAATAATTATCATATTTTTCAGAGTTGTCAATTTGACACCAGATACTACGGAAGGTAGGGCTGCACAATGATTAATCGTTTGCAAAATAAAAGTCTGTGTTACGTAATATATGTGTGTGTTCTGTGTATAATAATTATGTATATATAAGTACATGCATATACATGTATATATTTAAGAAAAAAATTATATTTATATATAAAATATTTATATGTAATATAAAATATATATAAATATGTATATTTATTTATACATGTATATATTTCTTAAATTTATACATGTATGTGCATCTATTTATATATACATAATGCAGCCCTACAGGAAGGTTAATAATATTTCTGGTCTTTTTGTAACATTGTACATTATTGTATAGAAATAAACATGTCCTAATGTTTCATTGAAACTGATCTAACTTTTCTGTTGATTTAATAACATTATTACACATCTCTCTGGAAAAATGTATTGCCATTGGCAATAACTTATTAAATTGTTTTTCGTTAACTGAAATAAAATATAAACATTACATGAAAAACAAAAGTTTAAATGTTGCTTTGTCAACTAACTGAAATAAAACAAGCTGAAGTACTAAAACTACTAAAACTGAAATAAAAATAAAAATAAACTGAAGCTAAATAGAAATATACATAAAAATTCAAATGATAAAAGCAAAACAATATTACTAAAACTAAAAATGAAAAAACTATATAATAATTAAAAAATAATTTAAAATATTAATAAATACTGTAATTGTATATTAATACAAAAACAACACTGGTGATTGGTCAATCTCTATTTTTACATAATGAAGTAAAACAAATCAATCAAATAAAGATTCACATGCATTTGTCTATATGTGTATATTCGTTTAACAAGTGGTTTAACGGTAAAGTCAGATGATCAAATCACAAAATAAACTCTTTCAGGGTGATACAAGATCCCATTAGGCTTTATTTGGCATATCATAGCCTACTTTTATTGATCCGAGGGTTGCCTTAAAGTTTTCTGACTTTATCATTACAAAAGTAAAATGATTTACAAATGCTTAGTTTACATGTTTGTTCACATTTTTAGTAACAAAAACTGTAAAACTTAAAATAGAACAAAGGAAATAGAATTCTCTCTGCCAGATCAATAAATTATTAAATTCTACAAAAAACATTTCAGGGAAAATAGTAGTGACTCACTGAGACTTGCTGTTGTTGAGTCTTTGTGGCTGATCCAGGAACAGTCTTTCACACAGCAGCAGGATGGTGCACAGAGCTGTGGGTACAGGACAGGTGTGTGAGTGAGTGATCTTCATCAGATTTACAACTCAGTGTTATTGTTAAACTATTAAAAATAATTTTCATTAATGGAGCTGAAGTGGAATAAAACAAACAGATAAAAAAACCTAACTTTAGACATAACTGAAATAAAATAAGTCCTAAAACTACTAAAAACTAAAATAAAAAAAAAGCTAAACAGAAGTAAATAAACGAAAAATCAATCAGTGATCTCCCTTTATGCATGCAGAAAACAGCAGCTGCATTAAAATACCTGAGGTTATTTGACTCTAAATCTTTAAAGTCCTTGTAAAGTCAATTCTGAGAATTCTTTCTAAACACTTTATAAATGTTACAAATGTATTGCTGAAACACATTACAAAGACTGTGAATTGTGTAATGCTTAATTGTGAAGTTAGAGTGTTAAACAGTTTTTCACCAAGTCTCTGCTCAGGATTTTTTGGGTGGAGCTAAAACGGGGGTCTGATGACGCATTTGGATCCCCGAGCATAGCTCCTCCCCTAACACTATATAACTGTCGATGATGCACCGAGCGTGGCACCGCCTCTAACCCTACAGCGGTTCACTCGCTCAATCTCGAGTGTCATTACAGTTATAAAGCCCGCCTGAGTTAGCCAGCTCAGTTTCTCAAGAGGAGCTGCACGAGCTGTGATGACGACACAGCTGTTTCACGATTGGCCGGATTCACCACATGACAACGATCACGTGTTTCTCGTGTTTATTGTCACGCCTTCAGCTCCAGTAATGCTCAAAAATCTGTGTTTTTAACAGTTAAAGCTCTTTTCATGTAGTCGCGATGTTATATTGTGTCATGTTTACCAAAATAAAACTGATAAAAAAACGTAGACCCTGCTTCATTGGCATTTAAATAATATATGCTTATGTTGAACTTTATTCTTGTAAAACAGACGCTGTAAGCAGCACATACAGTATTGAATGAAAATTTCTCTGAAACATCATACTCTCGCCGATCGGTTGCATCCGGCCGCAGCCGATGTCGAACACACCTGTTGTGTTGAAACTGGCAGTTAATGGTAAGGGGCGGGACAACACAATCGAAGCGGTTGACCAATCACAACACAATGATCAAGCTGACCAATCAGAGCACACTGAGCTTTTCAGAAGGAGGGGCTTCATACAGACAGGGGCTTCATACAGGCAAAAAAAAAAAAAAGGCCACATCGGTGAAATCCTAGAATCGCCTCTGGATAAGCTGGATAAATGGAGCGTTTCTGACCTTCTTCACTGGCCTGAGAGAGGAACTTCTCAGTGGTGAACAGAGGCTTCTTTTCATCCAGTATCATGTTCCAGAAAGACACCAGCTTCGCTTCTAAAGACACAGAAGAACAAGAAGATACACCAGCATGAGACACAGCAGGATGTCAGCAGAGTCTCAGTAGCTATGTTTCCATCTAATGTTGAGAATTTAACTTATGTGCAAAATTGGAATATTGTATAAAACATTTGCAAATAAAGCAGCGTTTCCATCCCATGTGTTCAAGAGAACAAAATCATCACGAACTGGGAAATGGGCACAAAATATCCGTAATAAAATTGGAAGTTGCTGCAATCGGGGAAGCCACTGTGCCATCATAAATTACTCGCGTCTCAGAGCGTGAAGAATGTTCTCTTGAGTTCAGAAGATTTATTCAGTAAATGTGTTTCCATCATTGTTTATGCTCATGTCCTCTTATCGGATAAAAAAAAAAAAATGTATCCGCCTCAGCGCATAAGTTTTTTATGCATATTTGTAGCATTTATGCGATACCCCAGTATGTGCATAGCTAGTGTGAACGCTCACCAGACACAGAGTCGAGTACAGACAGCCGACAGAGCAGCACAGACGCGGTCACGCCCTCAGCCAGCAGTGCATGCTGGGTATTCTGAGCAGCAGCTTTCTCCACAGTCTGGATGAGGAGAGGCAGGAAGTCAACAGCCTGACTGAGAGTGTCACCTAAACAGGATGAAGACACACAAACGCTGTTTATTTTGACAAAACATCAGCAGCACACATATAAATCCATGTGAAACATCCCAGCAGACCGACTGACCTTTGAAAGCCCCGAGCATGGCCTGGAGATACGCCTGACGCACAAGGGACGTGGAAGTCTTGAGGGTGAAGGCTTTTTTAAACCATTCCCTCAGCTCTGAGGGCACATCCACCGTCAAACGGCCCGTCCACTGGGATAACACAGACACCGCGTGTACCAGCGTCCCCTCGTGGACTGCAACACACAAACACAACAATCAGCAGATATTAGGTTTTATGCATGTTTAAGAAATGGAAGACCTTTTAAGATTGTTTAACAAATTAAATTACAAGATTAATCTCATTTTTGCAACAAAAATTTAAAATTCATATTAAGTCATTAAATAGCAAACTGGGTAGAAATAAATAAAATCTTGATATTTATTTTCAGCTACCTGCATGGAAACATTTCTCATTTCATTTAGTTTAACTGGATGTACTTAAAAAAAAAGTAATAAAAATGACTAAAAACTATATAGGCATTAAAAAAAAAAAACTAATAAAAATGATGAAAACACACAATTACTATAACTAAAATGGAAAATATTGAACAAAAAGTATAATATCTCAATGATACTAAAATAATTATTTATAATAAATTATTAATAGTTATTAATAAAAATAACAATTGTTTAACAATGAATTTGCATGTTCATGGCTCTCGGACGTCAGTTAAAGGATTAAAAATGAAATGATGTCATTAATGACTCACCCTCATGTCGTTCCAAACCTGTAAGATCTCCGTTCATCTTCGGAACACAGTTTAAGATATTTTAGATTTAGTCCGAGAGCTTTCTGTCCCTCCATTGAAAATGTGTACAGTAGACTGTCCATGTCCAGAAAGGTAATAAAAACATCATCAAAGTAGTCCATGTGACATCAGTGGGTTAGTTAGAATTTGTTGAAGCATCGAAAATACATTTTGGTCCAAAAATAACAAAAACTACGACTTTATTCAGCATTGTCTTCTCTTCCGGGTCTGTTGTCAATCCGCGTTCACGACTCCGCTGCTTCTTCTTTCCTGTTTTACGGCGGTTGGCATCCAGCTTATTGGTGCATTACCGCCCCCTTCTGCTCTGGAGTGTGGTTCACGACCCCGCAGTGACGCTGCTGACGTAAGACGCTGCTGACGTGTTATCTGGTGCGCCCGAGCTTCGTTTACAGTCTGAGGGAGACACGCTGTATTCAAGCTATTCTACATTGTTTGTATTTTGGTATTGCTATATTTTTTAAAATGGTGCATAAGTGTGCATGTCGCGGATGTCCTAATCGCCAAAAACAATGACGTAAAAGTGCATTACCACGCCGACAGATGAAAGGATTCAATGGAATCAATTCAATGGAAAGGATTCCAGAAGAGAAGACAATGCTGAATAAAGTCATCGTTTTTGTTATTTTTAGACCAAAATGTACTTTCAATGCTTCAAAAATTTCTAACTAACCCACTGATGTCACATGGACTACTTTGATGATGTTTTTATTACCTTTCTGGACATGGACAGTATACCGTACATACATACAGAAAGCTCTCGGACTAAATCTAAAATATCTTAAACTGTGTTCTGAAGATGAACGAAGGTCTTACGGGTTTGGAACGACATGAGGGTGAGTCACTAATGACATAATTTTCATTTTTGGGTGAACTAAACCTTTAATGGTTATGACGAGCAAGTAAAACAAATAAAATATTTTTTTATTTTTTTTTAAATATTTAATTTTTTTAAATATTTTTTTTTTAATTTTTAAAAAAAATATTTTTACAATTTTTAAAATTTTTAAAACTTTTTAAGTGTTTTATTTTGAATTTTTTACTTTAAAATAATTTATTATTAATTAATTTTAAATAATAATAATAATAATTAATTCATTATTAGTGTTACATCAACTCACAAACCCCTGCAGTACCCTCAAAAACCCCAGTTTATGAAAGTAGTCTAAATGCTCTCATACTCATATGGATGTTGAGTGTTTAAAACAGTAAGTTGTTATATTAAAAACTGTAGGTTACTCACCTTCCTGTTGCAGGTATGGGATGAACATCACAGCCACACTGGAGCTCAGAGACTGAGAGGAAGCGCCAGAGACGGCATGATGACTGCAACTTCTGATTCCTGTTTCAAAAACACACACAAATGAAGCTTAATACGACAGCAGGCGCTTACTTGAATAAAAAAAAACCTCATATTCATGCAGAAGTGAGAATGAGATTTGGGAGATAAACTGGAAGGAACAATTTTCAATCAAAGCATGTGCTTTTGCATTTAAAAACTCAAGATGTACAGTAGTGGAATGGGAAAAAGTGAGGTCTCAAGACAAGTTGAGCTTGGCACAAAACACTGCAAAAGACACTAGACACGAGCACAGCGGTCAAAGATGAACCAATGAAAGAGCAGTGCAGGAGAACGCAAAAACATGTCTCCTGAATTAAAAGCGATCAAAAGACAATTTATTTCAAGATTAGCTATTAGAAAAGAAAAAAAGTATGTAAAACCATTGCTGTCCAAACAGGCCTGATGAGCATATGAGAGAGACAGACAGACAGACAGAGACAGACAGGATATTCACCCGAGAGAACGCTCATCTTCTGGGCCACAACAGTCAGCTTCCCCTCTGAGCCTGTGCAAAACAAAATTAACAATTAGGAATATCCTGCTTCAAAAAGTGAGCAGGATCTGGTGATGTGTGTGAGACATCCTACACCAACATCCTATTCATGACCTTCCAGTCATTAATGATTATTGGATAAGTTTCATATAATAATAATTTTATTGAGATTACTGGTGTGGTTTTCCACGTGCATCAGGTTTCTATCATAATAATTATTATATTTAAATGATTACATTTATTGCTTTCACAGACAGATCTTTTCACTCAACAAGCATTTTTAAATGTTTTTTTTTTAAAGAAGTATCTTCTGCTCACCAAAGCTGCATTTATTTGGTCAAAAATACAGTAAATAAGTAATATTATGAAATATTATTACCATTTGAAATAACTTATTTTTATGTGAATATACTTGAAATTGTAATTTATTTCTGTGATCAAAGCTGAATTTTCAGCATCATTACTCCAGTCTTCAGTGTCACATGATCCTTCAGAAATCATTCTGATATTCAGATTTGCTGAACAAGTATCATCAATTATTGGTGCTCATTTATTAATAATAGTTCCTATTATTATTAATGTTAAAAACAGTTTTTGCTGCTTAATATTTTGTGGAAACTATAATACATTATTTTCAGGATTCTTTGATGAATAAAAAGTTCAAATGAACAGCATTTATTTGAAACAGAAATCTTTTGTAACATTATAAATGCCTTTACTGTCACTTTTGATCTATTTAATGCATCCTTGCTGAATAAAAGTATTATTTTATTTTTTAGTATTTTAGTTTCCCCTAACTTTTGAATGGTTGTGTATTTTTGTAGTTTCCACAAAAATATGAAGCAGCGCAACTGTTTTCAACATTGACAATCAAAAATGTTTCTTGAGCAGCAAATCGGCATATTAGTATGATTTCTGAAGGATCATGTGACACTGAAGACTGGAGTAATGATGCTTATGTTGATTGTGATTATGATTTCCAGCCATAGAAATCTTAATTGTAAAAGTTCATGGCCACACTGACCTCCAAGGATGCCGAAGAGGTGTTTGACGAGGTCCTGGACGGCGCTGGGGTCGCTGCACTGCTGGGCCAGATTCTGAAGGGCCGCCACCGCCTGCTCCATGAGCTCTGGGTTATTGGCCTTCAGCTGACCTGAAACACACAGACACGACATTAAACCTGCATGTGACACCCCAGACCAAAACATCTCAAACACACTGTCGACGACTCACTGGAGATGCCCTTCCCGATGTCCAGCGCATACTGACTCAGGTCAAGTGTGAGAGACGCCAACATGGAGGAGATCGCTGGAGGAAAGACCAATAACAGAGATGGAAATATGAGCAAAAGACTATAAAACACAGGATTCTGAATCATTCAGAAATGAACAATCAGTATATAGTAATAAGTAATATCTTTTTCATGCATGGTAGACAAGAGGTTTCAAAAAACCTTTAAAGTTTTTAATGTTGTATGTCTGTGTGGTGTTTTTAATATGCTTTAAGACAAACCATGTGCAAATTCATAAGTCAGCACAATTACTGAGTATTTTCTCTTTAAAACTGCAGTGAAGCAAAGACAATCTCAAAAACACGGTTTGAAAACGCTGGTGTTTCTAACGACACAAACTACCATGTAACCAATCACATTAAAGCATGATCATCAACGAGTGGATCTCTGAGCTAATGTGAGTGAGTGGAGGCGGGGCTAATTTGCATATTCATAGAACTGTCTATACTAAATGAGGCAAGGGTGTAGAGTTACAATCAAGCTATTTTAAGGCATTCAAGGGAAAGAAATAATTTAAAAATATAATTTTGGTCATCAAAGACGAGTTTTAAGGGTAAAATTAATGACTATGGGGGTCTTTAAAAAAAATACTCCAGCAATTAAAAAAAAAAATTATGTGAGCATTTCTATATACAAAAGCAATTATTAATGAACTGTCAGAAACACGTTTTTGACAACAATATAATTTTATTATATTTCCCCTTTTAATAGTTAAAATTAACTAGGGATATTATATTAAATAAAAATAAAACCATACTAAACATTTTAGTTATATTACTTAAAATAAAAATTAACTAAAATTTTTTCTAAAAGTTTTATTTCAGCTAGTTGCCAAGACAAAAAATTCTCATTTTCATTTAGTTTAACTTGCTGTACTAAAATAACTAAAAATGAAATTAAAAAAAAATATATATATATATTAGACATTTTAAATAAGGTTCCTTTTGCTAACATTAGTTAACATGAAAAATACTTCTAAAGCATTTATTAATTTTAGTTAATTTTAACATTCACTAATGCATAACTAAAATTAAAAGTTCATATTACTTAATGAACATGAACTAACAATGAAAAGTTGCATAATAAATACTGTAAAAAATGTATTGCTCATTGTTAACTAGTGGGTTAATGGACAAAAAGCAAAATGATTAAAATGAAAACTGAAAATATTAAAAAATTCAAATTCAATATACTAATAAACCTACAATAGTATCTCAATTATGCTAAGATAACACTGACAATAACATTGCGTCATGATAATTTATTCTGAGCAGTAACACAATTGCACCCTAATGATGATGACATCATGAAGCATCTGTGTCTTGATGAATCACAGCGCGAGGCAGTTTGCGATGCGCGTGTCTGAATGTGTGTGACTCACTCTGCATGCAGTTCTCAGGGCTGCGCAGCAGAGCTTTCTGTAAGGTGGGCAGCAGTTGCTCCTTAAACTCCGAGTGAGACATGTGACGAAGCATCGAGCCGCTCTTTTCCTGAAACACACATTCAGCTTCAGGCTTTATGATCTCGGCACTGCAAAGAGTGTCAATTCAACAAAGTCACGACACGGATTCTCACCAGTATGTGCTGATGCGGTCTGGTCTTACTCATGAGGACCGTCTTCATGTACAGGTCCAAGAGAGCCGCCTAAAACAGAACAGTGTTGGCATTGTTAAATTAAAGTATTAAGTGAAGTTTAAGTTCTAAAATTACTAAAACTAAAATAAATTAAAGCTATTTAGTTTTATTTATTTTTTTTAATGAAAAAATTCAACTAAATTAACATACAATATTCAAGTAAAAGCCAATTCAAAATATTCATAAATACTAATATACATTAATAAATATTAAAATAACACTGAAACATTTGAATCACTACAGTCAACACAGTTTTAACACACTACTGGCATGTGAAGCGCCAGAGGTCGAGTTTATCACCTTGTGTTTGTTGATGGTGGCGATGTCTTTCTGCGCAGTGCAGAAGTCCACGCACAATCCCAGCAGCGGTACAGACACACAGCTCTGATCCAGACTCAGCAGTGTGCTCATGTACTGATCCACCAGGCCCGGGTTCTGCAGAAACAGAGACAAAACTTCTAAACTGAAGGACTGCTGTTATATTACAACCGAGCAACACTAACTATTGAACAGACATGAGCTTTTACATTCACAGAGAAAGATCTACACTACCAAAAGTTCAAAAGTTTGCATTTAGTTTGTTTTTTAATAAATTAATACTTTTATTCAGCAAAGATGCATTAAACTGATCAAAAAAGACATTTACAATGTTACAAAAGATTCCATTTCAAATAAACACTGTTCTTTTTTTTAATGTTCTATTAATCAAAGAATTCTGAAAAAAATGTATCAGTTTCCACAAAATTATGAAGCAGAACAACCATTTTCAACATTTATGATAAGAAGAAATTGATATTAGAGTGATTTCTGAAGGATCACGTGACACTGAAATCTGGAGTAATGATGCTGAAAAATCAGCTTTGATCACAGGAATAAATTACATTTTAAAATAGATTCAAATAGAAAACATTTATTTGAAACTGGGATAATATTTCACTATATTACAGTTCTACTGTATTTTTGATCAAATAAATCGACTCTCTTAAACGACACTGTATGAGACATCAGACTTTATTCATTTCATTTTACCTCCTTCCACAGCTTGTTAAAGCGCTTGCTGGTTGACTTGAGCGCGTTCCCTGAGGCTCCGCCCACCGCCTCTGCCAGCAGCAAACTCTGAACCTCAACCTGATTGGAAAAGAGAGAATATGATTGGACAGATATGTAGAGATCTAATAAAGTCATACAGGTTTAGAACAAAGGCTAAACTAAATTATGACAATCAAAAGTTCAAAACTCACCAGTTTCTTCCAGTTGGCTCCTTCTCTTTTGTCTGCGGTGGGGAAGACAGTCCGAACGATCAAACAGGTCCATGGCAGGGCGCAGCAGGCTCCTGACGCTGTGCTCTTCCTGTGGGTATTTTTCACATTATATCATATATATAGATCATAGCTTGGAGAAACTGACATCTGATAACTATAAGATTTCTGCGGTCACTCACCCGGGCATCACGCCCCTGCTGACCACCCCGCAGCTGAGCAGACCGGGAGGGAGGTTGCTCGCAATGGCATCAGGCTGTGATTGGATGAGCACCTCGATGACCGAGAGCAAAGCTCGCCGAGATGCAGCATCCCTGAGAAGACAAATCAAACCCACCTGCATATGTTATGATATTGCGTAGCTTGTCAGTGAACTGCGGTTCTGTCTACTAAATGGCGCTCCATTTGAAAGCAGGTGATGGCGATTTCGTGGTAATCAGGGAACCGGCTTTACTGACGAAATGTGCGTGACAATCGCATGTGATATATCGCCCAGCCCTACTCTACACCCTTGCTTCATTACGCAGCTCTATGAATATGCTAATTAGCCCCGCCTCCACTCACTCAGCTCCACTCGAAAGGCATATAGTTCTTCATAACATCATAATATACATCATATACCTGCTATATTGCTAAATCTACCCCATTTTTCATATCAACAGACAAATATACCAGGATAACCTGGCTTCTCTTGAGACTCCCCTACTTCAGAGCGGTCATAGTTAACGATATGCTAAAGCCTGCCGACATGTTGACGCGACTGGTTACAAGGTAATTTGTGTCGTCAGAAACACCAGCGATTTCAAACCATCGGTTTGAGACTGTCTTTGGTTCACTGCAGTTTTAAAGAGAAAATACTCAGCAATGGTGTCGACTTATGAATTTGCACATGGTTTGTCTTAAAGCATATTAAAAGACATATAAACAATATTAAAAACTTGATTTTCACCACAGGTGAATTTAAAATAAATAAATAATACATTTAACAGTAGAGTACTACAGTGAGTAGAAAAACGTATTTTCCACATAATACTTTAAATTAGTATAGTCTAAAATTAAAATGAGTATAAATTGGGTCTTTAGACATGAACATTATTTTTTTTTCCTCACAAGGATGATCATATTTGATGGTCCATAGCCTCTAAAGGATTGTAAACCCCTGCTTTAGTGGACAGATGAGAAGAAATCGCTCACACGCACCTGTATCTGTGCAGAGTGAGGCAGAAGAGTTTGCACAGTCCTTTAATGGCCGGCTCAGGAAGATCTGAAGAGAGAATTTAACCACAAACAATTAAAGGCTTCAAACAGCGCAGACACAAATGTAAGTCATTAACTCACTCTCACATCATTCCAAACTTTTGAACACATGTATGGCTTCTGATGACTTGAAATACAGCGTACGAGTGGTATGGACAACTGTTAAGAAGCCTTAACAGTGTTTTTATGCCTTTTGGAGCTTGACAGCCACTAGACTTCATAGAAGAAATAAGTCATATTATTCCTTTATCCTGATACAGCAACAGAGAGATCAACTCACCCTTTCCTTTCACACATTCCTTCAATTCTTCAAGAATCTCTCTGCGCTCTTTAACGCTGGATGACGTGACTTTCACAGCGAATCTCTTCAGTGTGTCTGAAACCTGCCCCTACAAACACAAAAACAAGAGCCATCAGAGAGCTGCGCATCTAAATACAAATATCACAGTTTTTTTGTAATCTGGGCATCTTAAGCACAACTTACCATGGTAAATGTTGTTTACAATACTTATCACTACATTTATTGTGACTATATTAAAGTTCGAGATAACATCATATTAGTCACCGCTGTCATAAAACAACATGATGAAATTGACAAATATTTTGAAAGCATCATATACTGACAGAAGGATATCAATTTATCATAATTTTACATTAGCAGTTCAGGCTAATTTTATGATTACCATGGTATATTTTCATAAGTGACCCCTTACAAAAAGTAATGATGGTGTCAGGTGATTATTTTTATTTACCACAGTATATTTACACGGCATTTTGAAGATTACCACGATAATACAGTGCTATATGTCCAAAAAAACATGGTTTTACTATGATACCATGTCCACAAAACACGGTACTTCTGGCACTTTCTTATCAGGATCTGAAGTGATTGTGTGTTTGAGATCAGCAGATACACATTTAAGTGAGTTACAAACGTACTACAGTCTCAATCTCTCTCACATTAGAGCAGAATCACAATACATGTGTTTATTATGCAACTCTGCTATAATTAATGCTCATTTTGTCATTTCACGCACTATCGCGCGCGCACTGCGCTTTCTGGTGTGTCTGAGCATCACGCGCTCGCAGATCACACGTCATCTTTTTTGAAAACACATAAAAAAAGAGGTGAGATACAGAAGAAAAGTTTGTGTTTTAATGTTCATGCAGCAGTGGATCGATTCACACCAACCTGCGTGTCCGCCGCCATCTTGCCGGCCTCGATCTGGAAAGGCTTTAAGTCGTCACTTCCGGAGTCATTACCGTCCTCAGCCACGTGCTTCTCAGAGCTTGAGTTTGTATTTTCCTCATAGCGCCTCTAGAGGGCGCCGGTCAAACGGACCATCACACGTCAGATTCAAGGGGGCTAAATATTTTATTAATTTTATTAATCTTAATTTTATTTAAGCGGTCTAATCATTAAATATATATAAAAAATTATACATTAAAAAAATAGACATATATATATATATATATATATATATATATATTTTTTTTTTTTTTGGCTTGTTTTATTTATTTTTTATATATTTTTATTTTGTCCATTTTATTTTAATGTTTATTTTATATATATATATATATATATATATATATATATATATATATATATATATATATATATATATATATATATAAATCAATAAAGTAATCAATATAAAGTAAGCAATATTACTTGATTATATATATATATTTATTTTATTACTTTTTCACTTTGTAATATATATATATATTGGCTTGTTTTATTTTTTATATATTTTTATTTATTAATGTTTATTTTAATATATATATATATATATATATATATATATATATATATATTTTTTTTTTTTTTTTTTTTTTTTTTTGGCTTGTTTTATTTATTTTTTATATATTTTTATTTTGTCCATTTTATTTTAATGTTTATTTTATATATATATATATATATATATATATATATATATATATAAATCAATAAAGTAATCAATATAAAGTAAACAATATTACTTGATTATATATATATATATATATATATATATATATATATATATATTTACTTTATTACTTTTTCACTTTGTAATATATATATATTGGCTTGTTTTATTTTTTATATATTTTTATTTATTAATGTTTATTTTAATATATATATATATATATATATATATATATATATATATATATATATATATATATATAAATCAATAAAGTAATCAATATTATAAAGCAAGCAATATTACTTTATATATATATTTACTTTATTACTTTATCACTTTGTAATATATATATATATATATATATATATGGGTTTTTTGCTTAATATATTAATATATATATGGGTTTATTGCTTAATTTATAATATTGATTACTTTATTGATTTACTATTAAATATATATATATATATTTAATAGTAAATCAATAAAGTAATCAATATTATAAATTAAGCAATATTACACACACACACACACACACACACACACATATATATATATAAATATATATATATATATATATATATATATATATATATATATATATATATATATATATATATATATATATATATATAATTTATAAAATTACAAAGTAATAAAGTAAATGATCAAACCCAAATAAACATTAAAATAAAATAGACAAAATAAAAATATATATAACAAATATAAAAATAAATAAAAAAACAAGGAAAAAAACCCCACCAAAATTTAGCCTAAATACAAAATTAGGAATTACTCTAAAAATTAAATGTATATGCTAAACATGATGTTTTAAGAAATTAAAACTAATTTACTACCACAAATATAATATAAATTTAAAAGATTGTCAACATTGTGAAATTGTATATTATTGTCAAAAAAACACCTGAGGATTTAGTGTACTGTCAAAATGATCTGAATATTATTTATTAATAATAATAATAAAAACAAGAGGAGGAAAATATTCAGTGCATTAAAACACCAGATTTATTTGTATATAATTGCATGAATTGAAACAGTAACCGATACTCACAGAACAAAACGTGACAGTGTTACAGGAGAAAAAAATATGCATAGCTGTTTTCACATTGAGTAAATGATAATATTTGTAAAGGGATACTAAAATACTTACTTATGAACAGAAATAGAAAAGCTTCAGATCGATTTATATGATAGAAAATCTCAAAATAAACAAAGGCACAACATTCGACCAGTGTAAATGTGTGATTAAAACAGATAAGGACATCATATGATCCCGAGATTTCCATTTTGGCACAAAGCGATTAGGAGCAAAACGAACCGCGAAAGACAGGACAGATCATTACAGTTGAGTTATCAAAGAAAAGTGAATTTAATAAAACAATTATCATCTACTTTCAAAGTAGTGTTCTCTCAAGAGCGGATGAGACTGATCTCTGGCACATCGGGTCATATAAAAGCTTTCATATAATAAACACTTGCTGGTATATTTATCCAATAAATCATATTTTGCAATCTTTGCTGACAGGCATCCAGAAAGCCGCACCATTGCAATTGATATCAGGGATCATATATATATATTTTATACTCTTGATCACAAAATCACTTCTATTCCAGTGACAACATGTTTCTAAAAATATAAGAAAGTCTTCATCAGTTCACCACTTAGTAACTTCACAGCAAGTTTTCAAAACTCGCCCTTTAAAATTAATGAAAGACACTTAAGACTTTCATGCAAAATGAAAAAAGAGAGAGAAAAAAGAATATACTGTAATATCACAATATCATAATACAGCAGTTACAATATTGTCAAGAATTTTCTCTGAGAATGAGCAAGACAATATCAGATATTCATTTCCAATCAAATCATATACTGTATTCAAGGGTTGAGAATTGCACAATATTGTCACAGCTATTTAGATAAACAATATCACATATTTGATTTCTATTATTTCTATCATCAGTGGTTGTGTAGTGACTGTTTTGTGAATAAAACCTCAATACAGTCATTCTCACTACAAAACGTTTCCCAAGATTTTATGTGTGACTGGTTCCTTCAAAAGAATATTATGGTTTAATTATATATATAATTAACCCATAATATCCATAATATTTCATAACTGTAAATGCATTTTTCCTTTGATTTAACAAACTGAAGGACGAGTAGAAATGATTTTCTGTGGTAATCTTATGCTTCAGATGTCGTCCATAAAGCTCAAGTTGTATTTAACCCCATATATTCCTTTAATAAAATACAACTTCAACATAGATTAGAAACGTCATGTTATATCTTGTATGCAAAACTACATGTTTAGTATACTTTAAAAGTCTTTTAAAGACAGTTGAATTTGTAATACAAAACAAGGCACTAAAAGTAGCAATTCATCGAGGTGGAATTCAACGTTAAAATGACGCAAATGCAGCAAATAGACGTTTTCATAACAGGGTAAAGTCTACAAATCTGTCATGAACATGTCCGGGTCATATTTCACTCCAAAATACAAAGAAATAGCAATAAATAACAATAAATTATATTTCGCTTATAAGAAAACGACCCCTATTTTAGGATTATTAACAATGAAATTTGTTTAATTTATTCTAATTTAAAATTGATTATTATATTTATATCTCAATAATGAGAATTTGGGCAGAAAATGTGTTTAATTTTTCTTAAAATAATGCAAAATATCTTAAGGAGTCCTAAAATGTTTTTAAAGGATTAGTCCACTTTCAAATAAAATGTTCCTGATAATTTACTCACCCCCATGTCATCCAAGATGTTCATGTCTTTCTTTCTTCAGTCGAAAAGAAATGAAGGTTTTTGATGAAATCATTCCAGGATTATTCTCCTTATAGTGGACTTCAATGGACTCCAGACGGTTGAAGGTCAAAATTAGTTTCAGTGCAGCTTCAAAGAGCTTTAAACGACACCAGACGAGAAATAAGGGTCTTATCTAGAGAAACAATCGGGCATTTTTGAAAAAAAATACAACTGTATATGCTTTATAAACACAAATGATCGTCTTGCACGTGCTTCCGCTTTCTGTATTCTTCAAAAAGCTTACGCTGTATGTCCTACGCCTTCCCTATTCAACTTACGGCACGAATGCGGCGCCAGTTCCTTTTTTTTTCCATAAGCAGAATAGGGAAGGTGTAGGACATACAGTACAGTCCAAAAGTTTGGAACCACTAAGATTTTTAATGTTTTTAAAAGAAGTTTCATCTGCTCACCAAGGCTACATTTATTTAATTAAAAATACAGTAAAAACAGTAATATTGTGAAATATTATTACAATTTAAAATAACTGTGTACTATTTAAATATATTTGACAAAGTAATTTATTCCTGTGATGCAAAGCTGAATTTTCAGCATCGTTACTCCAGTCTTCAGTGTCACATGATCCTTCAGAAATCATTTTAATATGCTGATTTGCTGCTCAATAAACATTTATGATTATTTTCAATGTTGAAAACAGTTGTGTACTTTTTTTTCAGGATTCCTTGATGAATAGAAAGTTCAAAAGAACAGCATTTATCTGAAATACAAAGCTTCTGTAGCATTATACACTACCGTTCAAAAGTTTGGGGTCAGTAAGAATTTTTATTTTTATTTTTTTGAAAAGAAATTAAAGAAATGAATACTTTTATTCAGCAAGGATGCATTAAATCAATCAAAAGTGGCAGTAAAGACATTTATAATGTTACAAAAGATTAGATTTCAGATAAACACTGTTCTTTTGAACTTTCTATTCATCAAATAATCCTGAAAAAAAATATTGTACACAAATATTTTGTACAATTGTACACATTAAATGTTTCTTGAGCAGCAGATCAGCATATTAGAATGATTTCTGAAGGATCATGTGACACTGAAGACTGGAGTAATGACCGATGGTTTCTCTAGATAAGACTCTTATTCCTCGTCTGGTATCATTTAAAGCTCTTTGAAGCTGCACTGAAACTGTAATTTTGACCTTCAACCGTTTGGGCTCCATTGAAGTCCACTATAAGGAGAATAATCCTGGAATGATTTCATCAAAAACCTTCATTTCTTTTCCACTGAAGAAAGAAAGACATGAACATCTTGGATGACATGGGGGTGAGTAAATGATCAGGAAATTTTCATTCAGAAGTGAACTAATCCTTTAACGCAAAATATAATTTCTTATTTTTCCTTTAGGTTTCAGGCTGATATATGACCTGGATATTTGTTCATTAAATTCACCCAGCAATAATTGGCTCAAGTTGGTTATTCGGTTGATTTCCAGTTCCAGTTGTTTATCTCAGTTGATTGTGTATCAAACATTCATTTCCCATCATCCCTCCTGAACCGTTCTCTTCATCAAACAGTTTCTCTCCAGCTCAACCAGTGAGCAGAACACATTTTTCACACACTTTCTAAAAAAAAAAAGCTAGTTCAAACATCTTTCCTCTAATACCCTCTAAAAACAACCTGGATTTTGAGAGCGCGCTTCATGTCACCATCTTTTCAACCTGACCAGCAACGTCATGTGGGGATGTCGAGAGTCAGACATAAACCTGAACGACAAATACACACGCACACAAAACAGTCAATACAACATGCAAACTTTACACCAAATCATACTACACACACACACACACACACAAACACTCAATCAGTCAGTCATCTTTCTAGCTGAACAGCTTGATGAAGCAGCCCTGGCAGTAAGGCTTGTCGTTTTGCTCTTTGAAGGTGCCCTTGTTGAGCTGCTTAAGGCAGAAGGCACAGACAAAATGCTCGGGATGGAACTTCTTGCCCATGGCTGTGATACAGCGGCCCGTGATGGGCTTCTGACAGCCGGAACACAGCGACCCGCGGCGGGCGTGATAATGGACCTCGCAGTAGGGCTGACCGTCGTGCTCGAAGAAACTGCCGTTGATGAAGGGTGTGAAGCACTCCTGAAACACATAACCAAAACACACGATTACTCATAAAAGAAATGATTTACAAATGTTTGGAATAATTAGTAATTATTAAAGGGGACCTATTTCACAAGATGTGTAATCTTCTGGTATGAAAATGATTGGACTGAAAGACTATGACAGTATTCAGACTCTGTATGAGCAATGTACTTTGAAAAAGGCTAAAAGGATTTTAAGTGACCCCGTCCCATGTACTCTATCCTTGTAATGAACTCTTACCCTCCGGAAGAAAGTACGGAAGTCTCCGTCACAAACGGAACAGGTTTAAAAACTCTTTTGTGCCGGTATCTATCAGACTGTTGAATATGGATTAGTGTCTTATGAATATTGTCTATTTTTGTCTTTTGTGTCTAATTTTTAATGTATCAGGTTGGTCGAAATGCTGGCTATTGAATCCACTACAAAGTATAAAGTATATTTCTAAGATGTAATATAAGTCTCTGGTGTCTCCAGAATGTGTCTGTGAAGTTTCAGCTCAAAATACCCCACAGATCATTTATTATAGCTTGTCAAATTTGCCCCTATTTGGGTGTGAATAAAAACACGCCGTTTTTGTGTGTCCCTTTAAATGCAAATGAGCTGCTGCTCCCGCCCCCTTTCCAGAAGAGGGTGGAGCTTTAACAGCTCAACAACAACAAAGCTGGAGAATCTCACGCAGCCAAAATGACGAAAGTGTTCAGCCTTACATTGTTCAAACCGGAGTCGACACTGATGGAGAGACTCAGGAAGAAGTTACAACTTTTAGATGTTTCTGAACGGTTAGTGGATAAATTTATGTAGTTGCTGTGGAGTTGATTCAACTCATCCACTAGCATGTGCAGACTCACATGCATATCCAAAACCAAAGCAACAAACCATATTCTTCATTATGGTACACTCACCCTGCACACGAAACACTCTGGATGCCAGAGAGAGCTCAGGGCAGAGATGTAGTTCTCCAGGATGGCACGAGCACAGCCGCCACATTTAGGAGCGAAGAGGTCAAAGTAGTCTTTACGACAGTACGCCTTCCCATCCTTCTCATGAAACCCTGAAAAACCAAAACAAAGATGTATTTCTAATAATAACAACCTAATTAATGTGGAATAGTTTTTCGATCTCTTTATGAACTTTTTGAAGAGTAGAGTGTCAGTTGCGTAGCTGTCAACAGAAGAACAGAAATCTCTCACATTTAATTAAAAATATCTTCATTTGTGTTCCGAAGATGAACAAAAGTCTTACGGGTTTGGAATGACATGAGGGTGAGTAATTAAAGGGTTAGTTCACCCAAAAATGAAAATTATGTCATTAATGACTCACCCTCCTGTCATTCCAAACCCGTAAGACCTCCGTTCATCTTCAGAACACAGTTTAAGATATTTTAGATTTAGTCCAAGAGCTTTCTGTCCCTCCATTGAAAATGTATGTACGGTATACTGTCCATGTCCAGAAAGGTCATAAAAACATCATCAAAGTAGTCCATGTGACATCAGTGGGTTAGTTAGAATTTTTTGAAGCATCGAAAATACATTTTGGTCCAAAAATAACAAAAACTACGACTTTATTCAGCATTGTCTTCTCTTCCGGAATCCTTTCCATTGAATTGATTCCATTGAATTGATTCCATTGAATCCTTTCATCTGTCGGTGCTGGTAATGCACTTTTACGTTGCCGTGGTTGTTTTTGGCGATTAGGACATCCGCGACATGCACACTTACACACCATTTTAAAAAATATAGCAATACCAAAATACAAACAATGTAGAATAGCTTGAATACAGCGTGCATCTCCCTCAGACTGTAAACGAAGCTCTGGCGCACCGGATAACACGTCAGCAGCGTCTTACGTCAGCAGCGTCACTGCGGGGTCGTGAACCACACTCCGGAGCAGAAGGGGGCGGTAATGCACCAATAAGCTGGATGCCAACCGCCGTAAAACAGGATAGAAGAAGCAGCAGCAGAGTCGTGAACGCGAATTGACAACAGACCCGGAAGAGAAGACAATGCTGAATAAAGTCGTAGTTTTTGTTATTTTTGGACCAAAATGTATTTTCAATGCTTCAAAATGTCGCGGATGTCCTAATCGCCAAAAACAACCACGGCGACGTAAAAGTGCATTACCAACACCGACAGATGAAAGGATTCAATGGAATCAATTCAATGGAAAGGATTCTGGAAGAGAAGACAATGCCGAATAAAGTCGTAGTTTTTGTTATTTTTGGACCAAAATGTATTTTCGATGTTTCAACAAATTCTAACTAACCCACTGATGTCACATGGACTACTTTGATGATGTTTTTATTACCTTTCTGGACATGGACAGTATACCGTACAAACATTTTCAATGGAGGGACAGAAAGCTCTCGGACTAAATCTAAAATATCTTAAACTGTGTTCCGAAGATGAACGGAGATCTTACGGGTTTGGAACGATATGAGGGTGAGTCATTAATGACATCATTTTCATTTTTGGGTGAACTAACCCTTTAAGATATTTTTGTTGAAATCTGATGGCTCAGTGAGGCCTGCAATGACATTTCCTCTCTCAAGATCCATTAATGTACTAAAAACATATTTAAATCAGTTCATGTGAGTACAGTGGTTCAATATTAATATTATAAAGCAACGAGAATATTTTTGGTGCGCCAAAAAAACAAAATAACGACTTAAGCTTCAGAGCGTTATGAATCTTTTGTGTCGAATCAACTGTTCGGAGCGTCAAAGTCATGTGATTTTAGCAGTTTGACACTCAATCTGAATCATGATTCGACACAAAAGATTCATAACGCTCCGAAGCTTCATGAAGCAGTGTTTTGAAATCGGCCATCACTAAATAAGTCGTTATTGTGTTTTTTCTGCGCACCAAAAATATTCTCGTCACTTTATAATATTAATATTGAACCACTGTACTCACATGAACTGATTTAAATATGTTTTTAGTACATTTATGGATCTTGAGAGAGGAAGTGTCATTGCAGGCCTCACTGACCCATCAGATTTCAACAAAAATATCTTAATTTGTGTTCCGAAGATGAACGAAGGTCTTACAGGTGTAGAACCGCATGAGTGTGAGTAATTAATGAGATTATTTTCATTTTTGGGTGAACTAACCCTTTAATGACAAAATTTTCATTTTTGCACTTACACCATAAGTCTGCAATGATCAAAACAAAGAAAAAATTGAGTTATGCGTTTACTCACCTTCAGGACCAAAGAACGCCCCGCACTGGGCACAGAAAAAGTGTTCAGGATGCCACGTCCTGTCTAACGCTGTTACCACTTTCTGTGAGGTGAGAAAAATCAACACTGAATTTTTGTGTGGGTTGTTTTGTGTTAACACATCTGTAGCAGGCTGTCAATTGTTAATTGCATCCACTTAAGCATCAGATTTGATGTGCTTTTTTTGCTGCTCAATTCAAATTAATCAATGAAGTCACAAAATTTGTTCTCACATCCAGTATGGGTCCATTGCAGTAGTAGCAGCGAGGAGAGAATAAATGGTGGTAATCTCTCTCGCAGTATGGCTGACCTTCCCTCTCAAAGAAGTTTCTGGAACCAATCTCCTCCTGGCAGTGTGTGCACACAAAATGCTCTGGATGCCATGTGCGCCCCATGGCAGTTACTACCTGTACAGAAACACACACACACACACCTTTGTTTAGATGTGTCCAACTCTTTCTACTTAGGCACATTTAATCTTAGCTGGAAGCTAAAATCCTCTCACAGCTCTCCTATATGTGTTTGTGGTGTAGCTCTCTTGCACCCTCACCTGGCCAACAATGGGTTTGCAGCAGGCGCCACACACTCCCTTGGCAACTGTCTGCACTCCCAGCTTGTGGAGGTCAGACTGAAGACTGCCCAGCATGTTGTCTAGCTTATTAACCTGTCCATGTGGACCCTTCCCCTGGGCCATGATCTACAGATAGATAGGACAATAGATAGAGAATCAAAAGAAACATGAAGTCTTGGATATTTTACAAAAAAGCACAAAACACATGGAGCTTTTTAAAGGGTTAGTTCACACAAAAATGTTGTCATTAATTACTCACCCTCATGTCGTTCCACACCCGAAAGACCTTCGTTCATCTTCGGAACACAAATGAATATATTTTTAATTAAATGTGAGAGATTTATGTCCTTCCGTTGACAGCTACGCAACTGACACTTTGACACTTCAAAAAGTTCATAAAGAGATCGAAAAACTAATCCATATGAATTGAGCAGTTTAGTCCAAAGTCCAAGAGACTTGATCACTTTATATGATGAACAGGTTGAATTTAGGCTTTTATTCACAAATCAACATTCATCAATGCACACATCAGATGTGGTAAACGGAAGCTCAAAAATGTTCGCTTAACGTGCAAGAACCAATGAGGTTCATTTTTTTGTTACGCGTGTTAGTGTGTTACGAGCTTCCGCAAGAATCAATGCGGTTTGCTCTCGCGTATCAAGCATGTATGGTTGAGCTTCTGTTTATGTTCGCTGATCAATGTTTGTGTGAATAAAAGCCTAAATTCAGTCTGTTAATCATATAAAGCAATCATGTCTCTTCAGACAATTTGAACTAAACTGCTCAATTCATATGGATTAGTTTTTTTGATCATTTTTGTTTTACTTTTTGAAGCGTCAAGGTGGTAGTTATGTAGCTGTCAATGGAGGGACAGAAATCGCTTAGATTTAATCAAAAATATCTTCATTTGTGTACCAAAGATGAACAAAAGTCTTACGAGCTTGGAATGACATGAGAGTGAGTAAATGACAGAATTGCCATTTTTGGGTGAACTATCCCTTTAAGCACCTAAACCTTAAAAAAAAAAAAAAAAAATCAGTGAGGTGTCAGTTTCTAAAATCAATATAATTACTATAATAATAAGTTTATTTTTTGATCATGTAAATATAAAATCTATTTTTCGTCAATATCCCAGTACATAGCAAAAAACTATACCAAAACTGAATCGTGACCATATTTTTTGATACTGGCAGCATAATTTACTACAGATTTGAAATCCAATCAAATCATTGTCAGACCCCAAATCAACGCAATGTGTTCTCCAACCAAGCCCTTGGTCCAAACTCTCACTGGTGCGCATCTAATTTAATCTAATATTTATGACCAGGGTAAGAGTAATGCACACACACACACAAATATCTCCAAGCTCTGAAGCATACAACATTCAATTTACAAATCCATCAAAGTTTTGCTATTTTTCTAGGAGTGGACAGTAAGACAGAAGCTTAGTCAATGACAGCACGTCTGCACCTGCAGCGGAGGGAAGAGCGGGTCGTACTCCGTCTGGCAGCCAACTGACGCCAACACTTTGGGAGGGGTCACAGAGGCAGGTGGTGGGATGGGTGGTGGGATGGGTGTGGGCAGGGGTGCAGGATTGGGTTTTGGGGAGGGAGCTGGAACTTCCACAGGTTCAGGGGTCGGGGGCTTGGGTGGAACTGGAGGTGGTGTTGGCTGGGGAGGAGGTGTAGGCTCTCTTGGAGGGGGGGAGGGAGCAGGTGGTGGGGGTGGAGGCACAGGAGCAGGAGCAGGAGCTAATTTGACTGGAGGGGGGCGCTTTGGCTCCTCAGCAGGGGGTGGGGGGCGAGGGATTGGGGGAGATTGGGGAGGTAGGATCACCTTCCTCTGAGGAAGAGGAGACTCAGGAGGTATGATTATCTAGAGGAAGCCGGAAGAAGAAAGAGGAAGAGATGGAGAGTAGGAATGAAGAAGAAAGAAGCAGGTGATTACAGAGAAAATTTTAATGCAATTAAGCAAGTCTTTAAAAGGAATTGAATGGAAACAGAATTTTCTGAATCCGTAAATCCTTCCCGTCTACCTTATCCACCTCTCTGTTGTGGTCTTCCCGTGAGCGTTTGGGGTTGGACATGACGATGACGCCTTCTGTGAGCCAATCGTCTGGCTGCTGCTTTTTTGGACGATCTTTACGGGCTATTCCCAGCTTTCCTTGCAGTTCCTCAATGAGCCGGTCCTGGGAGTTGCTCTTGTGGAAAATGAGGGGGCCCATCTTCCTACGTATCAGGCCATCTCGGTACATGGGGTGGACATTTTGAATCTCCTTGGTGCGTCTAATCACTGATTTGATCTGAGACAGTAGTAAACTTCTTGAGATGCCACAAGCCTCATGAATTATTGCTTACTGTCCAAAGAAACCAATCACAACAAGCAGGGATCTAGGGAAGCATTCAGATGCGATCCAGTTGCAGAATCCGTTAGACATTTCTAGCATGAAAATGGTGCTGGTTAACACTGGTTAACAAGGTACTACTGCTTATCAAGTGCACAGAGGTACTACTTGTTTTCAAGCACACACACAGCAACACTTAAGTGCATCTACTTTTCTTATAGTTACAATTTACCATAAATAAAGTGAAAATTAAAGAATAAGAGGAAGGATAACTCAGGGTGCAGAGTTAGGAACAGTTACAACTTTTAGCCAACTGACTAAAATGTTTAATTTACATGCTGTCACACAAACCACTACAAGTCTTGCTTGGAATAAGTCCAGACCACACAGCATTCTCAATCAACAAGCATTGCAGTCTCATCCATACGTGTCCTGAGGCTGAGATTCTGTCCATTGTGCCAGCCATATGGAGCATGGGAAGGTCCATTTGGGCATCTGGAGTTCCAGGGCAAGACGACGGAGTGAGAGAGTCATCCATCCAGCTTGCTTCAGTCATGGGGGTCATGGAGCCATCAAGTCCTTCGTAGGCCATCTTAAGCTCCATGTCAGCCCAGTCAAGATCGCTCCTGCAGTCTGACTGATCCTCCAAGAGCCCATCCCCCATTTCGCTCTCCGTGTGTGTGTCAGGATGAATGTCGCAGCGATCCGCCGGCACTATTGTCTCCTCATATACTTCTGGTTGTACTTCTAAAGTGAGCCTTGAAGCCGCTGAAGCTGTGATTGGAGCCTCGTTCTCAGGCCTGCTGAAGCTCATGGCGAGAAGTTTATCTAAGGCGTCGTCAAGAGAAGGCTCATAGGTTGGTGGCTCAAGCCTAGTGGCAGGAAGGGGATTGAGAGAAACAGCTGGCTCAGGCTGTTCTGATGATGGTTTTGGGCTTGGAGACTTGGGAGCTGCTAGAGATGGGGAAGAGGAAAGGATTAGAGGAGGTGAAACAGCTTTGGGAAGCGACATTGATGGTGATACAGAGACTGTAGGAAGTGGAGATCTGGGAAGAGATGGCACTGGGCTCAAAGGTTTTGCTTCAGAACTGGAGAGATACAGATCAATAGATGCAGGTGTCATCAATGGACTAACTCTTTCAGGGGTTCTGCTGACCACT
Source organism: Ancherythroculter nigrocauda (assembly GCA_036281575.1). NCBI lineage: Eukaryota > Metazoa > Chordata > Actinopteri > Cypriniformes > Xenocyprididae > Ancherythroculter > Ancherythroculter nigrocauda. Next base: position 3,141,720 of record VTFQ01000021.1, on the reverse strand, counting down.
GGGGCACTTGTTGGACTAGGAGACTTGGTGAGAGGCGAATAGGACTTCAGCTCAGAGCTTGTCAGTTTGGCAGAAGGACTTCCCTCCCTGACAGGACTATGATCCCGACCTCCAGTTGTGGTTATAGTCTGAGACAGAACCACTAGAGACTCCACTTGGGAGGAGAGCATGGAAGCAGAAATATCAATGGCAGAATCCAAGCCCAGGTCAGATACCGGAGAATAACGAGGACTAGATGCTGCAGGTGGAGAGAGTCGAGAGGATGGCTTCCCACTAGATAGTGGATGCGCAGCACCCAGTTCACCAGATTCCTCCACAATGTGCAGTTCAAAGTTTAAAGAAGGGGAGAGACCTGGGGAATATCGGCTTGGTTCCGTTGGGAGGCAAGGGGACAGGGATTTGGACACGGCAGTCACGGGAGGAGGGTGGATTTCAGCAATGGTAGTAGTTTGCTCAAACAGTGGCTCAGAGTTCAGGGAGCCTAAGGAACTTGGCTGGAGGACATAAAGAGGTCAGAGGGGAAAAAGTGGGGAAACAGAAGAGATTGACAGATTAAGGGAGGCAGAGAATGAGAAATAATTAAGAAAAAGCTTCAATGAGATGTACAGAAAAGCTCAGGAAAAAAAACAAAGCAGATTCTTGAGACTATGTTGAAATAATGAGATGAAACTGAAGCTAGAAGTCAAAGACGAGCAGGAAAAGGTTTAAAAATAAATGAACTGGTAAATTTTGTGAAGTTGAGTTTCCCAACAGCAACGTTAGACCAATAAGATTGTAGACACCACTGGTACCAATGGTCCCAAAAATATGCTTACAATAGGGGCTTTCGCACTGGAGAAACCTTTTCATAGTTCCTAGAAATAATGGCGGAAGTACCAACTTTTTGGTGTGTTCACACTGCAGGAACTGGGAATGATTTTAGTTCAAGGAAATCCTGTTAGGGGAACTAAATTAGCTCCTACTTCACAGTAGGTCTAACCCAGCACAATAGGAACTACCAGTGACATAAGGATACGCTGATTGGCCAAACGCACATGAAAAAAGCTGTGTACACACAGATTATAGCATATATATTTACTTCATGAACAAACTCTACGAACATGGAAAGCAGCGATAGATGGACCTCTCAACCTTTACGTTAAGGAGAAAATCCAACACAACTTTGAGGGAACCATTTCTGATCAAGATAGTGACATTGGGCATGAACCACACAGCAAACGCTAATACTTTTTCATATACTGTTTACTTTCTTTGTATAACAGTTCTATCTAATAACGTATTTACATGTATTTAATGACAGTTAAACAGATTGTAAAGAACTGTGTGTTTAGGCTCTGCCGTTCTCAGCACCGTCAAAATAAATGTCCGCCGTGCCGTCAAAATAAAAGTCACAACGACAAGTGCAGCTTACATCACTTCAGAGTTCCTACTGGCGGTGCAAATGTAACCAGGAAAATGACCCTAGGGGAACATTTAGTTCTTGGGGAACCACCCTGGTGGCTAGTTCCTATAACAACTACACGGTACGAAAGCCCCTAATGCTTTTGGGAAACGTAGCCCAGATTGTCGAGCAGTAAGTCCTGAAAATAGATCACCCAAACAACATAGTTCAGCACACATTCCCAGACACAACGTCTCTACAACTCACTTACACTGTCCTAGTAAAGCCATTTCATATTACACACGCACACATACACACACACACTCACATTGCTCTGCACCTTAAAATCTGACAAACAGGCCATAAGTTCATCCAGTTCTCGTGTAGCGGAGGTGGCTGATATTCTGCCCTGCTGCTCAGAAGGTGTGTCCACCTGTCCGTCCGTCAAATCACTTGTCAGAGTACAGGGGCTGGGCCTGTTTACACAAATTACAGCATTCCATTAAAACCCACAATGCAAATCCATGTTTCCCCATCTAGAGATGAACGTGTTGCTGATCTTACGTTGGGGAAGGCACTGAGCTTTCCAACTCATTCAGAAGACTTTCCACAGTGGGACGACCATCTTCTGTCCCCTTCGTTCCGTTCCTCTGAGGCTTGTCCTGTGCTGCTGGTGTCAGTGTGATGGCTGGGTGGGCTCCATTTTCCTGTATATAGTGGGCAACACTGCAAGGTGGCAATGGAGGTGGTGCATCCTCTGCAGAGAGGAGAGAGGTTTTATGTCTTATTTTTTGCATTACTTAAAGCACTATTGGTGTGAACAGGCCTTAAGAGTGTCTCTGTGTTTACCTGTACTGGAGAAAGATGGGGCGTTTTGCTGTACAGCATTAAGTTCCAGAAGAAGGCGGTCCAGTTCAGACAGGTTGCTGCCCAGGGCAGAAGTCATGGCTGTGGACGATGAGTCTGAGTGCTTCTGCTTGTTAGGAAAACTGGACAAATAGAAATGTGTCAAAAAGGGTTTCATTTTTTTTTTATTATAACATATAGAAAGTAGGGCTGTGTGATTAATCGTAATTGATTTTCGATTTCGACTTTGGCATCCAGCGATTATGAAAACAAGAAAATCAAGGTAAAATGACATTCCGTCTGGCACACCTTGCTTTCCTTTACAGCGGTGTGCTTTCGTTCCTCCATAAAAGCCCAAACTTAACAACCAAATCAGCCAAATAAGTGAGTGATGTAAAATGCGGTCTACTGTAGCTAAACTGCAGGACATGTTTGATATTAAACGGTGTTAAATGATCTTTAAGCCACAAAAGGGGCACTGCTCCCCAGACGGCTTCTGTCCGAGCTGAAAGCGGATAAGCAAATGGCTTCAAATACGTGCCTAAACCCATCCACACAAAATTATTCACGTAAACACAGTGGGTTATGTCTTATGTAAACATACATACAGTAGTTAAGAAAGAAAACGCGTGTATAACAGTATTTTTGATCCATGCATTAGCTCTTAAAGTGACAACAGCCTAATAAACCTGCTGCAGTCTATCATTAATGATAACAACAAATGACAAAGGAAAATCACTCACTGATCTTGACTAAATAACTTAAGTAACTTTAATAAGGATAAAACTAAAATTTATGTGTACAATAAGACTATGCAGTGTTATTTTACATATTTTATTAATACATTTTTTGTTGTAGGCTATTACTTATCTGAATACCACTGTTAGTACATCTTCCTGAAAAACTTAAAATGCTTTAATTTGTATTTTCATTCTGTTGTATTTATTTGTCCGTTTTGTTTGCAATTAGTTTCTTTGTTCTTATTGTATTACTGACTTTTTTCTTGTCTTATGTAATTATTTTGAGGACCTTTTTCTTACATTAATTACACTGATATTTAAAATTACTCATTTTGTGAAGTAAGACTTTGATCATATCGCCCACCAGTAATCGTGTTAAATAACTGTGATTTCAATACTGACCAAAAATAATCATTATTATGATTTTTGCCATAATCGAGCAGCCCTAATAGAAACAATATTATAGTGGATCACATCGTAGAATGACAGATATTTCATAATCATTTTGCTTGACTATTATCAGTATGAGCTGTTGTACTGTAACACACCTGTAAACGTGGTCTTCTTCTGTATGAGAGGCTGGTGGACTGCTATCCCGAGACAACGTGCTTTTATGAGCAGATCCCAGAGACTGAATTTCAACAGATGAAAACCAAAATGCATACATTTTTAAGCAAATCTACATTGAACATGTAATACATTCCAATACATTGATTCTCATTCTCATAATCATTAATAAACATTTTAGGTCAAAGGGGTTTGGCTGAAAAAAAAGTTTGGCAATCCAAAATGTTGGATCACCACTTTATGCCCAATGTAAAATATGGGCACCACGTAAAATCAGTTGAGAACCACAGATAAACCACATACAGATGTGGATATTATATGTGACTAGGTTATTTTGGAAAGCTCAAAGATAGTTTGTGCTGAACCTGTTGTGAGGAGTGCTGGGAGTCTGGCCGCGGGGAGATCGAACCGTTCAGGGCCTCAACTGAGGGCGGAGGGGGCAGAGGCGGAGGAGGGGAGTCATCCTGAAAAAGGTGCCCTCCAGTGGGGTAGGAATACGGCGTCTCCTCGGGTAGAAACACTGGGCACTTGGAGATATGGGCAGTGGAAGACTCGAGATCTGCAAGCAATGCGTCTGTGCAGAAAGACGAAACAAATTATTAATTGTATATTGTCTTTAAGTTACTTCAGGGAAACAATAAAATCCTTTTAAAAGTTTGTCAAGGCTTTTTTCTCCTTTTTTTAGTTTTGCATGACCTCCTTCTGACTGCCATAATATAAAAGTCTGTTTTGACAGACTTTAAGACAGGAGGGAGTTTTGTGAAACAAATGTTAAGAAAGTCACATCAAAAAATTGTTACAAAAAAGATCAAAAAAAAAAAAAAAATACAAATACACTGCAATTCAAATGTTTGGGATGAGTACATTTTTTAATGTTTTATAAAGAAGTCTCTTATGCTCAACAATGTTGCATTTACAGTATGTGATCAGAAAACTGTAATATTGTGAAATATTATTGCAATTTAAATAACTGTTTATTATTTGATTATGTTTTAAAATGTAATTTATTCCTGTGATCAAAGCTGAATTTTCAGCATTATTACTCCAGTCTTCAGTGTCACATGATCCTTCAGAAATCATTCTAATATGATGATTTGATGCTCAAGAAACATTTATGATTTTTATCAATGTTATCATATTTTTGTCAAAACTATAATACTTTTTTTAAAATCAGGATTCTTTTATTAATAGAAATTTCAAAAGAAAATATGAAACAGAAATCTTTTGTTACATTATAAATGTCTTTACAGTCAATTTTGTTCAATTTATTGCATCTTTACTGAATAAAAGTATTAATTTCTTACCAACCCCAAACATTTGAAGGGTAGTGTATGTTTGTAAAGAATGATATTTTTTATAATGCAGCTAGACACATGATCAAAGAGGAAAGTTTAAAATAACAATGAACAACAGGCTTAAAAATAAATGGCACAGTAGCATGATATTCCTCTCCAGCAGAGAGAGAGAGAGAGAGAGCGCCTCCAAACACAGATATGATGTTTGCTTGTGCATTCCAACCTTTCTAACCATCCTCAGTCATGTTACTAAATACAGTCCGTCTACAGTCCGTATGCCAACTGTAGCGCTCTCTGAGGGGATTTTCTCACAGAAACTCAACGGTTCGGTTCAGTTGAAAACCACAAGAGGGGTTTCAGGTAGTCCACTATGTATTGTACCAAACAATAGCCCTTAACTATGGCACAACATTGTTTTATTTAACCCGATTTGGTCATTGTCTATGTGTTGTGTCAGCTGGCAGGTAAAACGCCGATTGTGATGGAGCGCAGAGAGCCTGTCAACACATCCGTCACACTGAGCTGATGTCATCGCACTCCTCTGGTCCTGCAGTAAGAGTTGAGATATGAACCCAGTCTGTCCCTCATCAACAGACCCTTCAATATGATGAACTATGACAGAGTTATATTTGTTCGGCTGCACTTGGACTAGGGATGAGCTGCATGACGGTATATATCCGTTTAAAACATCAAAAATCAAGCAGAAAACTACAGTCCACTCTGCAAATGCTGTTACTGATGAACGACAGCTTTGTTGATTTTAATGGCAGCAATTTAGTTTTGAACCATTGCACCATTGTGCTCACTTACAATAGCTTAAATGTACCTCTTATTTGAATATTTTGTTTCTAACTCAAGTTTTACTAATAATACTAAAAATAGTAGTTTATTAGTTAAAAATTTGGTGTAAAAACAATTTTCACTTGGAAATTGCACGTAAATTTCACAAATAATTGCAAAGAATTGGCAAAGAACACTTAATTAAACATAACCTTTTTGAAGTACAAAGAACAAAATTATATTTTCTTGTAAAATGTACTCCAATAATTATTTTTTTTATTTACAACTTCGAAAAATCATATTTTATAGTGTACTATAGTAGTTTGAGCACTGATGTGTTTAAATCTACGGAAGCTTGTTTGCGCCACTAAATAAAAAAAATTAAAAAGGTAATTACAACTTTTTATCTCACAATTCGGATTTTTTTCTTGCAATTGCGAGTGTATATCTCGCAATTCTGACTTTATAACTCACAATACTGACTTTTTAATCATGCAATTCTGACTTTATATCTGCAATTCTGACTTTATCACTCGCAATTCTGACTTTATGGGCCCTATAATACACCCGGCGCAATGCAACGCAAGGCGCAGCGCAAGTGTGTTTGCTAGTTTGCGTCCGGCGCCGTTCGCGTTTTCCCGTTCAGCGCCACGTCCTTGAATTAGTAAATGCATTTGCGCCAGTTAGTGCACCCATGGGCGTGCTGGTCTAAAAAAGAGGCGTGTTCAGGCACATTGCCGGCGCATTGCCGGCGCATTGCTATTTTAAGGAGCTGAAAATAGACTGCGCCATAGACCAACTCAAACCTGGTCTAAAGTCTAAAGTCAATGGCGCAATATTTTTTTGTTAGAGCGCGTTGGTAGAAACTGCGCCTCTGGGCGCGTCCACAGTGCGCGTTGACTTTGCTTATTACACACAGGGATGCACATCACACAAACATGCCAAATATTAAAAACAAAAGAATTACAGTGTAAAAGAATATTATTGTGTAGGCTACATAAATATAAAAATGTAATGATGAATAGTCATTGCGTGTATTAGAATTAGGCTACCTATTTTCAATTCAGCCTATTACTACTTATAATAATGAACGAAATTGGCTAATTAATTGAACAATCGTGCCAATACACACACATATATATTAACTGACTCATCGCGCGGAGCTATTTGAAAGCCTGCATTTGCAAGCCCGCTTTAACTTTGCGCACGAGCAGATCGGTTTCTTCGCTTGAAAAGCGTTCAGCTTTTCCGCCAACAAATTCCGCCATGTAAATAGCAATCCGCCATGGCGCGAGCGCATCTCGCTCTTAAAGGGAATGGGAGATGACACTCTGATTGGTTTATTGAACGTTACGCCCATTACTCATTAAGAGAATAGGGACAACCCATTTCAAAAATGCGCCCCGGCGCACGGACCGTTTTTCCGTCGTTAAAATAGCAAAAGTGGATTTGGACACGCCCTGAGTGCACCTGCGCCGTGCGCTTTACACTTTGCGTTTAGATCGTTAAAATAGGGCCCTATATCTCGCAATTCTGACTTTATATCACGCAATTCTGACTTTATATCTCACAATTCTGACTTTTTAATAATGCAATTCTGACTTTATATCTCGCAATTCTGACTTTATATCACACAATTCTGACTTTATATCTCGCAATTCTGACTTTATATCTGCAATTCTGACTTTATATCTGCAATTCTGACTTTATATCTCACAATTCTGACTTTATAACTCAAAATTCTGACTTTTTATCATGTAATTCTGACTTTATATCTGCAATTCTGACTTTATATCTCACAATTCTGACTTTATAACTCAAAATTCTGACTTTGTATCATGCAATTCTGACTTTATATCACTCAAATCTGTCTTTGTATCACGCAGTTGTGAGTTTATATCTTGCAATTCTGAGAAAAAGTGTCATAATTGTGAGAGAAAATGTCACAATGACCATTTTTATTTCATGGCAAAAACAAGCTTCCATATAAATCATTTGAAATGTATGGTTTGCATCCATAATATTCAGAATAAAAACAAAACAAATAATGAGATGAGATCTATTATTTGCAGTTTTTAATTCACTGGATTATCCTTTAATAGGCGTTACTGCATGGTTCTGTATTTTTTTAAACATTTTAGGGCTAAATTTACAGGAAAAACTAAGTACTTTGTGATATACCTTTATCATTATAAAATATTTTGGTCATACAGCCTGTGCCTACTGTGAAATTAGCCTGCCCTTTCCAACCATACAACCACCAAAAGAAACTCTGGAAAGACGGACAGAATGTCAGACATGCAGCTAGTCTAAAAGAGCCTGATAAAGCTCTTACATCACTCTTTTTTCATGCACCTATTCATCCATTCATCCAAGCGGTCAATAATAGCCTGGAGACATGCAGCCGTCACATGCCATACAGGCAGAGATCTCCTCACATGCAGCACGCACCGGTAAAGAGCGGCGTGGTGCTGGCGCCCTGACAGAGACACCCGAGCTACTGGAACTCTTACTTGAGTAGACACATCAAAACCAACCTCACAGAAGATGCTATAAAAAACGTGATGGTTGAAGATCAACTATGACAAGATAGTAAATTAGCACCTAGAAAGATCAGGGATGAGTATACAAAACACTTTAAAACTAAAGTACAGATGGAATCCAGCTTCCATACAGCGTCTCTTGAAATCTTCACAGTGTTGGTTAACAGACAGTTAGTGTTGGCAAAGCTACAGTGGAAAACCTGGAAACATCAAGATATATTACAGGCTTGGAAGAGAATCATGGAAATGAATCAAATCTCTATATATTTGATTTGATTCATTCTAAAGAAACATTCAGCCTGAATGATTCATTAGCAATTCCATTTGAACTTGAAATGATCCACTTGTGAATCAATCTGAATCTAAATTATTTTTTAAAATGGATTAATTGAATCAAAATTATTTCTAAAAACCCTTATCTAGTAATCACAAACAACTAGTCATTAGAGCTGCATGATTAATCACTAAACGATTGCATTCTCGAATGCAATATTCCTAAATGACAATGATTCGGCTCAGTCCATTAATAGTTTAACAACGGTTAATAGCAAACATTCAGATCTGTGTTCGCGACGCTGCTCATCCAGAGAGAGCAGCTGTCATGTATAGGTATGAAACAGCTTCACAAACAGTCTTTTCTGTCTTACAATAATTCAAATCATCACAGAAGTACTCGGATAAAAGTTTAGAGTTCGGATATAAACACTGATTCACTGGAAAACTGACACAACACATTAACTTGCATTTCAACTTTGAACAGAAACAGTATCTAAACATCTCTTTCTTGAATTCACTCTATTTTTAACAGTGAAATGGAGTACCGTCTCCTACTATCCTGGTCTAGAAGTTACCCAAGGGTCAAAATGTACCACAAACAACTAATGCATTAATGTTGCCTACAGCGAGGGCATAAAATGTGTACTCACAGAATTTAGAGTATTCAAGAATGTTTCCCAGTATTCCGTCACACCTGAGTGTGAGCGCACGAGTGTGTGTGTGAGAGAGAGAAGAGAGAGGGAGAAGGGGAGGCACACACAGCAGACGGCTTGCAATTAACCCTTTCCTGCCCTGACAACTTTAAACACAGTGTTTACAACATTTCGTTTTATGTCAATATTCCACATTTTAGTACAGTCATAAAAACAATGAAATTGGAAGTATGGGAATTACACCATGAACAAAACATGCAATAAAATGAAACAATGATGGCTGCTATGCAAAGAAACAATAAATGCATAAGCAGAAGCTCTCCGATTAAAAGCATGAATCGAGTACGTCTTATGCTCTTACTTAATGGAGACTTCTTCACATCATCAAGCAAAATATGTGAGAAACTCAGCGGATACAGCAAGTGCTCCTTAAATGGCAGTCGGATATGTTTTACTCCCAGGAGCCTCTTCCTGGGAAACGGCTGCCTGTGTCAGCAGGACTGCGGTGGGCCTCTGACGCCCACATCTGCGCCTAATTCTGGCACCCTAAATTAATCTGAAATATTAGGTGTGGTCAATTAAAAACTGCATGGAAAATGTGCAAGTTGTGTGAGGACTTTGTACAATACACACACACACAAAAAAAGAGGGAATGTCTAACAAGATCCATGTTTAACCCCTGCCGTTTAACCGCATAGCAGCATACAGCCCGTCTATTTAAAGCACGGAGATCAGTGCGCAAGTCAGTGAAAACATACTGAAAATAAACTGAGAGACTCTTCAGGGCCCTAGAGGACCTGCACCTGGTGCTACGCGCCCTCCAGAACCATTACAACCGTACAGAGCACATATACTGGCAATGCCACGCATGCCTGAAGCATTGCATTATATGCAGCAGAAGAGACGATGACTAATGGTTATTGTCTAATGCAGTGGTGCATGACTGATGGGTCACGTCCAAAAATAAATCACAGGTGCGTTTGATGGGGTCAGGGAAAACGATGCTAAATGCAAATAATAAAATGCAACTAACTCATCACCTGACTTGACAACTTAAAACAGAAGAGAAAACATAAAAAATGTGTCCAAAACAAACTCTACAGTCACAAATATATATATATGTGGTACAACATTGTCAAATTACACAGATGTCAACATGGAGAGGTTGTGTGACGTGCTCTCGTGCTCGAAAAACATAGGCAAAACTACACAAAGGCAAAGAAAATATGATCCAGATTATAATACATACGGGTTGAAAAGAATATAAACATGGTTTGAGTGACCTCAATGTGTTTTACAGTATGTGGTGAATTACCGGCTGGAAGCAAAAGACATTTACAAGCTAAAACTCTAACTATAAACACAAACCTGTTGTGCTTTCTCATATAAAAAGAAAGATTCTACACACTACAACAAATGATCATAATACTAAGCTTATGCATGCATCTTAAAGTGCCCCAATCATGCTTTTTGTGATATTACCATTCATGTAGTGTGTATTATTGTTGTTTGTGAATGTAAAGTTTCAAAGATCAACGTGCAGATAAATTGAGTTATTGTCTCCAAAAAGAAAGAAATGATCCTAGTAACTTACTTGACCAATCAGAGCAGAGAAGACCAATCACAACAGACTGAACCATCTGACCAATCAGAGCAGAGAAGACCAATCACAACAGACTGAACCATCTGACCAATCAGAGCAGAGGCGGGGCGGGGCGTGATTTAGACAGCGCTGGAACACTGAATTGATTCCTCTTTCGGGTTTACTTCCGCTTGAACGGACACATACACACAATTATCTCAAAATACCTGTCTCAGCAAGTATTCTCTCGGTTATGCCATAAGTAGAGATCAACCATTATATCGATTTACCAATATTTTCCCCGATATTTAAGCATTTTACCATAATTGGATATCGGTTTTGTAATATCGGATTTACCGATAAACGCCGCCATCTTGTGGCTGTTTTGAGAATTTTGCACAGGATCGCCGTTACAGCGCATCTGAGGGGAGACGAGACAACGGCATGCACAGGTCAAGTATACTTACCTGCTTTGCTGTAATTAGTGAACTTTATTTAACTTAACAGCCATTAATGCACAAATTAGATGTGTTACATAAATGCCTGAAATGTAGCTAGTTTATGAAGCTTCAGAAATAGAGACAAGCTCACGGAGTCATGCAAGATAATCCGTCCTGTCCCAATAAAGATGTAACTTTACATGAATTAAATAATACAGCCATGAATGAGCACATGCTGGAAATAAAAGTGCTGAATTTAATTCTCTCTGTTATCTATGCTCATCATAAGTCTCGTGAAGTCATCTGCATTTTGCTGTTCATTCAGCGGGTTAATGCTCAGAAAATGCTCCACGGCCACTTAACAAGATTCACTTGTTTTAAACACTGTAATTATATAAACATTTACTATACAACCATTGATTCGCTAATAAACAACAATTGAAATGAATTATTATCTCTGTGAGCGATTGCAGTTTAAGTAGGCTATTCTGTGTAAATGCATAGATAAACAGTGCTTTGTCAGCAGATATTTACGGAAGCCCTAAACGGCCATGGATTATTATTTTTTTCTATCTTGTTATCTCGTGATCACGACTTATTTTCTCGTGATCTCGAGATAACAAAAGTTGTTTTCTCGTGATCACGATTTATTTTTCTCATGATCTCGAGATAACAAAAGTTGTTTTGTCATGATCACGACTTAATCTCTGCTCTAATTTACACAAATGTGCCAACAAGTGGCAGTATTACCAAATATAACTGGTGATGCGCTGTAAATATCCACTTTACTGTATTAGTTCATATTGGCTCAGATTGTACGAGTTTCGGACAGAGATAGTTTTCGTGATTGCTTTATTTTGTGCAGTATTGTGTGCCTTAAGTGATTAACTTAACTGTTAAATGACTGATTATAATTATTTTGCTTGAAAGTGTATCTGTTATCGTAGTTGCCTCACCACAGTTTCACGACCGCAATAGTTTGATGTGATACTAAACTTATTGCTTATTAAAACTAATTTTGATGTCACTGTATAGTAGGGGTGTGACGAGATCTCGTGTCACGAGATCTCGCGAGACTAAAGTGTGACGAGATTTCTCGTCGACGCGAAAAGTAGTCTCGTGATGTTGCCATGACAGAGTGTTTGGATGATTAGGAAAGAATATGCCACCGCTACGTTTACATTACGCCTCCACTGTCGTTTTGCTTTGTGTTTAAATAAAAAACATTTAATTCAGTTGGATAACGGTCGCCGCCGCTCCATATTTAAAGAGTACGCGCGATCGCTGAAAGTGAAAGTAAACGCGCGCGCGTGCATTCAAAAAAAATACACCTGCAGAATATTTTTTCTAGTCATGTATTTCGCCATTGAGGATTTCTTAAAAATAGTGTGTAAAAATCTTGTCTCGTCTTGTCTCGTGAACTCAATCTCGAGTCTCGTCTCGTGAGATACCCGTCTCGTCACACCCCTACTGTATAGTATTCTGTTTGAACCTTATTGTGTATCTTTAAGACGCTATTTTAATTATCACAGTTTCAGTGTTCGTTTACCTCACTATGTCACTCAATGTATATAAGAAATATGATTTATAGCCTATGTCATTTAATTCAGTGATAGTGTGTAACCTATTGTATTTTCTACATTTCTTTGTAGGAAACAACACACATACACATAAACACGCTTCTCAAACAGCATCCCAAAATTGTTTTAGCCTATATCAAAACGCAAAATTTTTCGGTCAGAAATGACCGAAGAGCACCTGAGGGTTGCTTATAAATCTACTTAAACTGTAGTTTAAAATGAAGTTTACATTTCTGCAAAGTTGATATGACTCCTGTCTTTAATTTATTTTCTCCATTTGAAAACATTAGACATTCTACATTTATTTTGCTTATTGTTAACATTAGTGTTGCTGCTGATGCTTTTTAGAAATAAAATTATTTTTGTAATATGAAGATTAAAATTAACATGAAAGACTACTAATTTTCAGCAAAAACAGTTTAGTAACAGTGAACTTTTTTATTTTTTGTACTTTCAGACCCCTCTGTTTATTGGTGTCTAAATAAGATTTGTTTTGTTTTCTATGCAAGGAGGGAGTGATTGTTATAAATAAAATGGTTTGTTCAGTTCAGTGGTCAAAAACAGAAGTATAACAGTAAATAAATATCGATCCTGCATATCGGTTATCGGGCACATAAACACACAAATTATCAGTATCGGTTCTAAAAAATCAATATCGGTCGATCTCTAGTCATAAGTGAACAGTTGAGAAAGAAACCAGAGGTGTGTCAGTATATTTAGTCCATGCTTTCCATCTTAAAGTGACAGCAGCCTAATATTCTTGCTGTTGTTTGTGTCATTATTGTTAATTAATTAAAAAAAAAAAAAAAAACACCATCATCATCATCATCTACCATGTTAGAGAGAAAAGAAGATAGTGATGAGTGCAAAGTGGGAGTACCGAGCAACATCTCCAGGTGCTCCCTTGAGAACCAGACCAAAAACGTTATGTGCGCCTCTGACAATAGGAGCACTAAGTTGAATAACTGTGCATTATTTAGGTCTATTCAGTTCAGTACTTCAGTTCATGGCAATATTATTGAAAGTGGTTTTATTTAAGTTGAGATGTGTGGAAATTACATCACAGTAAAAATATTCATGACTCTTTAGAAAAATAACAAAATTCCTCTTGTTGGAAATTGATAGCAGATCACTTAGAGTTTGACAAGTCCGTTTATTTTCTAAAAGCACACAAAACCAAAAGTGCCCAAAGATGAAACACCCTTTCAGCAATAATGTGCATTGGAACAAAGAGCAGAGAGGTGCAAGTACAGACAGGATATCCTGTGCACCACATGGCTATCCTGTTTTGGGTGTTGCCAGATTTGTATAGTAAAAGAAAGCAGTCTAAAATGCTATGAGAAATTAATTATTAAATGTAGGTGATTTCATTAGATTAGCCTCTATACAAGACTGCAAACTGACTGACAGTGTTAAATGCTTCATTGACATGCAGTTGTATACTCCCCAGCAGGTGGCAGTATTGAGTCAGGGATTTATTATGTGTCAGGGAGGGTCTGACCACTCATTTAATGCTGCTGTTTATGGAGAACATAACCGAGTGGTTAGTTGATGTGATTACAAATGCAAACAGGAGTGTGAAGCCAAACTTAAACTTGATCCACTGCAGAACAGCGGTCCACACTCACCTAAAGCTGAACTAGTGGAATATTCCACTTTTGATGAAATCCACAGAGTCCTAGGTTTACTAAATGTCAAACTACAGTACTTTTTACTGAAATATTTTGGGTTAAACAACTCTGACATGCAGCAGAATATGAATTTGGATGTGTAATTAGTTGCAAAGATGTGTAAGTGTATTACTGTCAACATGTTTACAACAAAATTTCTTATCACAGATACATGCAGTGAAAGTGATTTTATATAGATAGATAGTTTTATTAAGTGTTAACAATGAGTGTATGTGATTTGTATATTCAATTAACACTGCTTTTGTCATTTTTTACAAGATGGACAAAATTTGTCACCAAAAAAGTCAAATCTCGGTTTTAACGAATTACACTTTTGGTTATACCGAATGGCGATATTTTCAAACAATGATAAAAGGCTGATATCTAACTAGCAAAATGACAATCAAACATTTTATATTTAGTACAAGTTTTTCAAATATTACAACATTTTCTGTTTTATAGCGGTTGCACCGAATGACCTGATGTTTCGGGACATGCGTATGATCAAGTGAAAACATGAATTTTTCAAATAGTTAAGAGAGAGTTAGTTACTTTACTTCATGACCATGTGGTCCTTTGCAGGCATCTGAATGATGTCACATCCTGTCACATGATACTGACCGCATGACTTGATCCAAAATGGTCCCTTTATATTGGTTACTCCGAATGGCATCAATGAAATTCATTTTTCCGGACATTCTTTCTCATAACAAAGCAACGACTTCTACACATAATTTTAATACCATGTTGATATATGATGTTATAAAATCATGCCAGAATAAAAATATATACATTTACTACATTTTAAGATATTTTAATCACAAATGAAATGGCTGTATTTGGCTTTGGATGGTTAAACCGAATGACCTTTTGACACTTCAAAATCTTTAAAATACCTTTATATGTAGCAAAATATAATTAAAACCTTTTGGATTCGATAAAAGAGATCTAGTTATACTACCTTACATACTTTGGATGTCATATCTTTGTTTTTTATTATTATTAAGGCCTGGACAAAAAAATGAACTCTCATATATATATTATACACCGCCATTCAAAAGTTTGGGATCAGTAAGATTTTAATATTTTTGAAAGAAGTCTCTTCTGATCACCAGGGCTGCATTTATTTGATCAAAAATACAGTAAAAACAGTAATATTGTGAAATATTATTACAATTTAAAATGACAGTTTTCTATGTGAACATATTTTAAAATGTAATTTATTCCTGTGATCAAAGCTGAATTTTCAGCATCATTACTCCAGTCTTCAGTGTCACATGATCCTTCAGAAATCATTCTAATATGATGATTTGCTGCCCAAAAAAAAAATTACAGATTTATCAATTTTTATAAATAGCATTTATTTGAAATAGAAATCTTATTTAAAGTGAAAAATGACTTATCTAACATCCTTGCTCAATAAAAGTATTGATTTCTTTCAAAAAAAGAGTATGTTATATGAAAAGCAGCTGCATGTTAAACATGTTCACAGCATCATACAGGTTTGGAGGGTCACTGAATGATTAAGTAATGGACACTTATTATGCCAGTTACATTCTTCTGCATAGCTGAGCATAATATGATAATATAAACTGAGAGCTGAGAGAGGTTATAAAAAAACCACAGGAGAAATGTAATACGAATGCACAATACTTGAACAGAGGCCAGGTGTGACACTGATATCTTCTGAACAGGGAACACACAGTATAAAGTGCTAGAGAGAGTCTTGTTCTTCTCGTTTCTAATCGCATTATTCCTTTATGAGGTCGTTACCCACTTTATCGCTTTCAAACTCGGAATCTGAGCAAAGAATTCCACACATTCCATCAGGGAGCTGCCACAGAAACACTATAGAGGATGGAGAGAGAGAGAGAGAGAGAGAGGGAGGACAGGCAGGGGGCGTGTGGGCTGAACTGTGACACGGCGGAGGAATGCAGCGCGAGCGGCCTCACAATGGCCGGTGTTCATTTCACTGTTACGATCCCACCCACCTATATTTAAAAATACCAGAAACCGTGAAAGCACTACAGTCCCACCGCAAGAGCAGAAAACCAGCCCTAATGGGTAAACAGCAACACAACTCCAACTGAACTCCTCCCATTAAGCAGTGTCGACACACACTCTGTCGCAGCTTCTGAAAGCATCATATGTGTGAAAAGAAGGCAGATATTTACAGTTTGTTTCAATTTTTGTATTGTACTCCTGAGCATGTGTTGCATATTTTTGTTTTTATACTTTTAAGTGTAGTTTTACTCTTTGATGAACTTTCTGCATTAATTCAATCATAGTATTGTTAAGCAGAAAAGTAAATAAAACTCAATAAAAGATGTATATGTGATAAAAAATTGGGTCAAAATAAGTCCTTCAAAGTTTGTACTGATACTAGTGTTGTCACGATACCAAAATTTTGACTTCGATACGATACCTAACTTAAATATCACGATACCGATACTTAAACGATACTATGGCAAAAACCTAAAACAGCAGGAAAAGTAAATAAATAACATATGACAGAACTTCTTTCTTCACCAGTGTGCAGGCTGATAATTCTGGATTTGAGCTTCATTGCCGTGAAGTTAGAGTTAAACATTAAAAATTATATTAAATCTATTATTTTCATGCTCAATAAAATTGTAAATTATTTGCTGTTATGCTTTTTTGCTGTTTTTTTTTTTTTATACATGTAGGTCTTTTTGACAGTAAGATTATTGTAAAAATTAGATTACTGTAATTACTTAGAGCAATGTTATTAAAGCATAAATTGGTTTAAAATTAGACTTGTGCCGATATTCGGTAATGCGATAAATCGCGATAATGAATATGCACAATATTGTAATCGTCGGCACTTCAGAATACCGTAAATAATAATTTATTACCAATTATTAATTTTTTATAAGGCAATTAAGAATACTTTACCCATCAATCGTAAAAAATGCACAACACCGCTGTATTCTGCGTCAAAAGGACACGCGCTCAGATGTAAACAATCCCAACGTGCACAAGAAGCACATGGCGGAACCAGTAAAGGAGACGAGCTGAATGAAAGCGCGCGTTCACTCTCTGACAGCAGAGGGCGCTGATGGAACAGCAGCGTGCAGCGGTTACCACGGAAACCGTGCAAACAAAGTAACTGCGCTAGTGAAGTTTTTAAAATGCTTCAAACAGCCATTCATTTTTTTGCCATTTGCCATTTCACAGCACCAAATACTGAATAATTAAAAAAGATTTAAAAGGATATTTATTTTCAAACCTAAACATTTTTGTATTTTAATCTGGACTACAACATGCCCTAATGATTAGAAATGTTCTGATTATTTGTTATTGTTCAGTAAAACTTTGAAAACATACAGCTTCATTAGTTAACATGTTAATTCATTATCACTAAACTGACAATAAAAATACTTAAAGTATTAATTATTATTAATTAATGTTAATTTCTTAGTTACTATTTAATAACATTACTAAAATCAAAATAACTTATTTAATGGACCTGAGATAAAACTAACAATGTTGTGTTTCTAAACTAACATTAACAAAAAATAACACTTTCTGTAACAAATGTAGCTATTGCTCAATCTTAGTTAATGCATTAAATAGAGTAAAGTGTTATCTGTTGTTCTTTATAGCCTAATTCTTTTGCATTTTAATCTGTTTGAAAATTTCAGTCAGAGTTGTTTTTGTTTTATTACAAAAAGAGTTCTTAAACCTGTTAAACTATGACAAAAATGGTTTTGCAACTTATTTTAATATCGTGATAATACCGTATACCGTGATAAAAGCTTCATCAATTAATCGCAACATGAAAATTTGATACCGTCACATGCCTATTTAAAATAAATGTATATACCCTTCACATATTTATGTATTTTTAAATTAATTTTATTTTTGCAACCAGATATCACTTATTAAACTTAGACTCAATAATACACCTCTTTGCGGAGGTCTGCTTGCATGAGTAAAATAAATAAAAAACACTCATTTAATGTTTGAGAGCATAAACATAATGCTGGTATCACATTCACTAACCTGTCGCTCTTTAAATTCTTTGTACAAATCGGGATGTTTGACGGCAAGATGCTTTTGACTCCCTTCGCTTGCGCTATTTTGTAACAACAATTTGTGGACGGTCTGCAAGAGCACCTGTATTTGCAACCATACCTCTCGTTTCGTCACCATAAAAGTCGCAGTTGAGAGGAATAAACGCACTCAATTTGCCTTAGAAGCAGCGCGCTGCGCGCACACTGCCCCCTGCTGTCGCACTTTAGGAAATACAGCTGGCACTCAAAGTACTAATAATAAAAGTACAAAGTACTAATTTACTAATAAAATGAAGAACTGGACCGTTTTTAAAAGCAGGGTATCGTGATACCTTTCTAGTACCGGTATATTGTGCAACACTAACTGATACAAATCATTGCCAAGTGATATTTAAAAATGAGCAGACCAAAAATACAAGATATATATATGTAATATATATGAAGACTTCAGATGCAAAAACCTCTTAGTCCATCTGACATTTTTCTCATAAATAAGCATTTTCATGATTTAAATTTTACTCTTATCAGTGACATTTTTAAAAATTATACATTTCAGTAACTGACTAATAATCTTTTCATTGCAATTAATGTGAAATTACTGAACCTAAACATAGGAGCCTGATAAAAATGCTCATTTATAAGAAAAATGTCATATGGACTTAGTGGTTTTTGCATCTGAAGTCTTCATATATTAGATATAATGACATATAATATGTTTTACAGACAAGCTAGTACTGGCAAACTAAGTGAAAAATTCAAGATTATGGATGAAGCGAAAGTGTCATGTATAATTAATTTAAAGGATTAGTTCACTTTAGAATGAAAATTTCCTGATAATTTACTGAGCCCCATGTCATCCAAGATGTTTATGTCTTTCTTTCTTCAGTCGAAAACAAATGAGGGTTTTTAAGGAAAATATTCCAGGATTTTTCTCCATATAGTGGACTTCACTGAGGTTCAACTAGTAAAGGCTGTTTGACTTAGTCTTTGCTCATTTGCTTTGTAAACACTGGATTGGTACTTCTGCCTACGTCACGAGTGACCTTTCCAACATGATTACGTAATGCGTGGCGGATCGCAAAGCAGTGCAAGATGAGCATTTGTGGTTAAAAAGTATATAATTTTTATTTATTTTTTTAGAAAATGGCTGATGGTTTCTCTAGATAAGACCCTTATTCCTTGTCTGGGCTCATGTAGAGATCTTTGAAGCTGCACTGAAACTGACATATGGACAGTTGAAGCAATCCTGGAATGTTTTCCTCAAAAACCTTCATTTCTTCTCTATATCAGTTCTTGTGTTTCTGAACTCTCTGAAACGCCTCCATTGTAGTCTTGAGTTTTCTTCCGGGAGTGAACACGTCACAGTATTCCTCATTTAAATAATTAATGCGCAGAATAAAGGGGCGGGGCCTGGTTGTGTTAGTTAGTAGTGTATTGAAACTGGCAGTTATGGTAAGGGGCGGGACATTTCTCAAACACGCTCGAAGCACTTGACCAATCACAACACACTGCTGCTGCAGCCAACCAATCACAGCACATTGTGCTTTCAGAACAGAGTGTTACTGACAGACTGGCAAGAGAGGAGCTGCAACAATGAAGAATATGGGGAAAATAATGAACATTCAAGTTAGGCATGTGACGGTATCAAATTTTCATGTTGCAAATTTTCATAATTGATGAAGCTTTTATCACGGTATACGGTATTATCACGATATTAAAATAAGTTGCAAAACAATTTTTGTCAGTTTAACAGGTTTAAGAACTCTTTTTGTAATAAAACAAAAACAACTGACTGAAATTTTCAAACAGATTAAAATGCAAAAGAATTAGGCTATAAAGAACAACAGATAACACTTTACTCTATTTAATGCATTAACTAAGATTGAGCAATAGCTACATTTGTTACAGAAAGTGTTATTTTTTGTTAATGTTAGTTTAGAAACACAACTGATCATTGTTAGTTTTATCTCAGGTCCATTAAATAAGTTATTTTGATTTTAGTAATGTTATTAAACAGTAACTAAGAAATTAACATTAATTAATAATAATTAATACTTTATAAGAATTTTTATTGTCAGTTTAGTGATAATGAATTAACATGTTAACTAATGAAGCTGTATGTTTTCAAAGTTTTACTGAACAATAACAAATAATCAGAACATTTCTAATCATTAGGGCATGTTGTAGTCCAGATTAAAATATAAAAATGTTTAGGTTTGAAAATAAATATAAAAGTATTTTTTAAGTATTCAGTATTTGGTGCTGTGATGAACAACACTGAGATTACAAAAAAATGAATGGCTGTTTGAAGCATTTTAAAAACTCCACTAGCGCAGTTACTTTGTTTGCACGGTTTCCGTGGTAACCGCTGCACGCTGCTGTTCCATCAGCGCCCTCTGCTGTCAGAGAGTGAACGCGCACTTTCATTCAGCTCGTCTCCTTCTCTGGTTCCGCCATGTGCTTCTCGTGCACGTTGGGATTGTTTACATCTGAGCGCGTGTCCTTTTGACGCAGAATACAGCGGTGTTGTGCATTTTATACGATTGATGGGTAAAGTATTCTTAATTGCCTTATAAAAAATTAATAATTGGTAATAAATTATTATTTACGGTATTCTGAAGTGCCCACGATTAAATATCGTGCATATTCATTATCGCGATTTATCGCATTACCGAATATCGGCACAAGTCTAATTCAAGTATGAAAACCTGTTCTAGTAGAGCCCAAAAACAAGACTTTTTAAAAAGGACATAATGGGTCCCATTTAAGTCCTGGTCAGCGTAACCAGCAGGTCATAAGAGGCCAAACTCTGCCTGTTTATGACTGGAGACCAGAGGCCAAAGCTGGCGACCTCACCAAAGGAAACTCTATACCGTCTAACCAAACTTACTCTGATATTTATAACAGAGAGGCAAGAGGGGGTGAGCGAGGGGGCCAACAGGATGACTGCAGGACAGGTCACAAAAGAAACAACAGAGAAAGAAAAAGCAGCTATTATTACAAGACAGCCGGGAGCAACAAGAGATGAAACGAGACAAACGGAGGGGGGTCATGGACGTCTGTGGAGGAGAGAGAGTTAAAAAAAACATAAAACGTGGTAAAGGAGAGGATTGATGGATATTTTAGAGAGAAATCTCAAGTACCCGACCCCACCCCTGTAGAAAGTTGACACTTGGCACCCAAAATAAAAGCTCTTCCCAACATTACTTCAAGCCAAGCAGACTGGGGGTCCCTTGTCTATTCTTGACACCTACGTATACACAGAAGTGAGAACATCCAACCGACTCGTACGCGCACACGCAGGTCAAATCTGATTGGATGGTTATTTCGATAAGTGCTGGCTGACTCTCTATCTGAGTTCAGCGTGTTAAACCTGGAAAAGACCCACAGAGACCATAAACACCCCACAAAAACTAGTAACAGAGTAATCAGAGATTATTTGACATTGTGACTGTTGTACGATTACTCATAAGTTAATTTGGATTAAAGCACCTGCTTAGGCTTGATAATAAATAAAAAGAAAACGCAATATTTAACGATTAGCTAATTAAACATGGCTTCCTAGTGCCCGTTTACACCGAATGCATTTGCATCCCACTGCGCCGTTTTTGTTTCTCTAGATAAGACTCTTATTCCTCGTCTGGGATCATGTAGAGCTCTTTGAAGCTGCACTGAAACTGACATTTGGACCTTCAACCCGTTGAACCCCAGTGAAGTCCACTATATGGAGAAAAATCCTGGAATGTGTTCCTGAAAAAACATTAGTTTCTTTTCGACTTAAGAAAGACATAAACATCTTGGATGACATGGGGCTGAGTAAATTATCAGGAAATTTTAATTCTGAATTCTTAAAACGCATAACTGCTTTCCGTGTGAGTGACCTCTTATTAAGTTTTTAGGTAGGCTTTTTTGACTTGTTTCCAGTATCTAAAAATGCTTGAAAGTAGATCAATTTGCTTGGATAAGACTTGATTTCACAGAATGCATCTTAAATATGAGTGTATTTTGTCTTGCTGTTAAAACAAGTGAATTAATCTGCTTACTTCAGTATAAAAAAGTTCAGTGGAAAATACACCAGTGTAGTAAAACAATGTATACTTGTATCCAATATACAATCTGTGAAAATAAGTCTTTATATCTTGTGCAGTGCTTTTTTAAATCTTGTTTCGAGACATTTTAAGTGGAAAACAAGACAAAAACACTCATTAAGAATATATTTTTAAGATCCATCTTCTGTCGTTTTAACATTCAACAATCCTGCAATGCAATATCTAAAAATTCTTAAATAAAGATGCATTTACTAGAGAAGGGAAATGAATTTAAGATATTAAGTCTTGTTTTCTGAAAAAATAAAATCATCAAAATTAAGCAAGTTTATGCCTAAAATAAGAAAAAAATATATCAATGGTGTCAGAAAAACAAACTTAATTCAAAGGGAAAACAAGATTATTTTTCTGATCAATTTGCATTGATTTTGGGTGGATGTAAACATGTCAAAATGCATCAAATTGAGTTGAAAGCACTGCATTCTTTCTGAAAGCATTATAATTAAAGGTGCCCTAGATTCAAAAATTGAATTTATCTCGGCATAGTTGAATAACAAGAGTTCAGTACATGGAAATGACATACAGTGAGTCTCAAACTC
Organism: Ancherythroculter nigrocauda; assembly: GCA_036281575.1. NCBI lineage: Eukaryota > Metazoa > Chordata > Actinopteri > Cypriniformes > Xenocyprididae > Ancherythroculter > Ancherythroculter nigrocauda. The sequence goes on along the minus strand of VTFQ01000021.1, from coordinate 3,118,685 downwards.
CATTGTTTCCTCCTTCTTATGTAAATCTCATTTGTTTAAAAGACCTCCAAAGAACAGGCGAATCTCAACATAACACCGACTGTTACGTAACAGTCGGGATCATTAATATGCACGCCCCCAATATTTGCATATGCCAGCTCATGTTCAAGGCATTAGACAAGGGCAGCCAGTATTAACGTCTGGATCTGTGCACAGCTGAATCATCAGACTAGGTAAGCAAGCAAGGACAACAGCGAAAAATGGCAGATGGAGCAATAATAACTGACATGATTCATGATAACATGATATTTTTAGTGATATTTGTAAATTGTCTTTCTAAATGTTTCGTTAGCATGTTGCTAATGTACTGTTAAATGTGGTTAAAGTTACCATCGTTTCTTACTGTATTCACGGAGACAAGACTGTCGTTATTTTCATTTTTAAACACTTGCAGTCTGTATAATTCATAAACACAACTTCATTCTTTATAAATCTGTCCAACAGTGTGTAATGTTAGCTTTAGCCACGGAGCACTATCAAACTCATTCAGAATCAAATGTAAACATCCAAATAAATACTATACTTACGCGATTAGACATGCTGCATGACGAACACTTTGTAAAGATCCATTTTGAGGGTTATATTAGCTGTGTGAACTTTGTTTATGGTGTTTAAGGCAAGCGCGAGCTCTTGGGGCGTGGAGCACGAGATTTAAAGGGGCCACGTACCCTGAATCGGCACATTTATAATGATAGGCAGTTAAAAAAATTAATAAAAATAAAAAAAACTATGGGGTATTTTGAGCTGAAACTTCACAGACACATTCAGGGGACACCTTAGACTTATATTACATCTTTTGAAAACATGTTCTTCGGCACCTTTAAAAGTTAATCAACATATATTTTACTCTCCTATGTGTAGAGCTTTGTTTCAGTCCTGGTGAGCTTTCTGTGTGCGTGGACTCCATGCGATTCGGCCACAGCCGACCACGATGAACAAATATAACATCTGTGGATCTCACACCCACACCTTTGATGACCATTATGTGTCCAGTGGAACATTTTACACAGGCAGCGCTTACAGCGAGAATCTCCCAAATCCACTCATGTGGGAAGAATTCTGCTGTAACTTTGAGTTCTGGAACATCCAAGGCCATCAGGAAAACAATCACCGCTGTGTCTCGAGCCAGACGCCCTGCCAAGGAGGAGAGGGGGAGCGGGGCATCCAAAAGGAGGTCGAAGGAAATAGAGAAAGAAAAGGCCAACAGAGAGGGACGCGTCCGAATGTTTTCATCTAAATCACCTCATAACAGCAGGCAAACACATGGCAAAGTCTCGCTTTGATCGCCCCTTCAGCGCCCGCCCGCCGCTCCATCATCGTAATTGAGAACAGATAAGCCAATACTCTGGAAATGACAGAATTATGAGTCAAAAGACTCTCCACTGATAAAAGCCGGTAACTTTATTAAGTTAATTGTCAAGGATTCTGCATGCCTTGTTTATTGGCGCACATAAAAAGCCCTTGTTTCAGATGTGTGTGTGTGATTTGTGTGAGATTATAATTCCATAAAAATGCTTTTAATGATGAGGACTGAAAATAATCAATGCAAGAGAGAAAAACTGAAAATAGTTTTCAAACAACCAAATTATATGATGTTGTATGTTTGGCATCGCTGACCTCAAGCCTGTTTCTCACACAAGGCACCGAATGACTTCATAAAACCTGGAGCACAAATCAAACGGGGTGCTTTTATGAGTTGTAATGTGGGTCTGCATGATTTGGGGAAAAAATATTTAATTGCATTTTTTCTAAAAAGAAAAAAAAAATGTGATTTTAAAAAATCCAGGTCTACTATACTTATTTTTAGAGCTGGACAATTAGAAAAAAAATTTAGTGATTATATATGAATATGACTAAAGAAAAATAATATTTTTTATTAATTATAATAATAAATTAAAATATATTCAAATATAACAATTACTAAATTAAATAATAAAATAATAATATTATATTAAATATTATTTATTTAGACAGAAAACGACAGGAATCCCTTAAAGCTTCTCTTTTGTTGATATGCGCTTCTCATTTCAAGTTTGGGAAGATGTTTGGCACATTACAATTTCAAATGCATGTTAAAGCGACTTTCACACTGTAATCTGATTACTTGTGAATAATTATTGACGTCCACACTATGTATCGCAACTGCCCTTACAAAGAAATAAGTGTACTTTAAGTATATTTTATTCAAGTCAAAGTTCAAGTATATTTTAAGTATACTTATGTGTTTCAATACTACTTGGGACTAAATTGGCCCACTTTTTTAGTGTATAAAAGTAGTATACTTTTAAAGTATTCTTTTAAGTATACTTTAAGTGTAACAGTAGTAAACTTTGAGTACACTACTAACTTACAACTAAGTTTGCACTGCAACTGTACTACAAGTGAACTTATTAGGTATACTGATAGTTTACTAATAAAATACTTATAGCACATTTTCTTAGTTATGAAAGTACACTTTGAAGTATATACTCAGTAAACTACGAGTTTAGTACTAGTTTTATACTGCAAGTATACTTGTATGTAACGTCATACTTATAGTTTACTATTTATATATTATTTTGTACTTACTACGTTACTATTTAGGTATTATTTTTTATATTCAAAATATACCTTTAACTGTACTTTATTTCCATTTTTTAAAAATTTTATTGTAGCTTCATGCATCCTTTTTCATGAACACTTGAATGTAGGTTTCATAAAAAAGCAAAATTTTAAACTAAAAGCTGAGAAAATCATGTTTTTGTCAAAGATTACGTCTGGATGGGATTCAAAATGATGATCCAAACACAGATGAAGTAGATCGAGTCCATCAACACCCCTAAAGCTTCAGTCATTAACCCTTCCTGGGTGGACATTTCATTCAGTAACGTTAGGCATTTTTGAACTTACATGCTGTTTAATGTTTGATAATTGCGAAATTTTAACATTTGCATAGGCAATCTTCTATCACTTGTTTCTGCTTCACCTTCACCTGTGTTTTGATCTGGAGATTCTGTACTATTTCAGAAGATGTGTAATAGCACCCCCTACCTTATAACAGTGAAAAAATGTATAACCAGAAAATTCAGTTAATGGTAGGGAAAGAGTGAAGTAGATTTGAAGTAAATTTCTATGTACTATACCAGAGGACTAGCCTACACAAAAAGTCAGATACTCAGAATTAGGAACATATCGGTCTTCTTAAGCTCGAAACAGATTTGTAAAAATCACATTTCATGTAACTTTTGGCCGTTCTCACTTGCTAAATCTGATTGGATTTCAATCGGATATGCACAAAAATCAGTAAATGAAGATTGCAATAAATGCTGCTCCACAATGAACCCAAACTAAGACGCTTTAAGACAATGGAAAAAATGGGTAAATAAACACAGTGCCACGCTTCGCTCTGAAACAAGCAGCACATACATTTATTAAATTATATTATATATTATATATATTATATTATATATATTAAATTTGCAGCCTTTGCAATTAAATAATCACACTAAGCCATATCGCTATATCAGTTTTATTCGAATTAATCGTGCAGCCCTATTGTATTGTATCATTTATTCACCTTCATGTCGTTCCAAACCTGTATGACTTTCTTAATTTTGTGAAACAAACAAATGTTGTCCTAAAAAAGTCTTTGTTCTTTTGTCCATACAATGCTGTTTGGACCCCAACATTCTTCAAAATATCTTCATTTTGTGTTCCACAGAAGAAAGAAATCCATGACATGACATGAGGGTGAATAAATGTTGACAGAAAGTTCATTTTGGGGTGGACTATGCTTTTAAAAGACACACCAGCACTGTCCTGACTCATCTCAGAAGCTCTGAATGTCTTCAGTGGGTTAAAGTGTGGTCATAGAGCTCAACACAAAGCCACTTCCTTTCTCCACTGTTTCCTGAGGAAGTGAGGCGGGACCCTGAAGCCTTGGTCTGAGGGCAGGTTGTGCCATGGAACAGTGTGTGTGTGTGTTGGGAAGGGGAACTGATGTAGTCTGTGTCTGAGTCTCTGCCATGTTGCCGTTCCAATTCTCCCTTTTCCTCACACTGTGTTTTAACCAGCACAAAATGAAAATATTCCAGTGACAAGCACTTTTTCTATGCACACAGACAGTGAAAGTATCATATGATCACTCAATTGGATTGATGCGAGGATGAGTTTTGTTTGTTTGCCTGATCACAATGCTTCTGTATTTAAACTAAAAATGACATACACTACAATTCTAAATTTTGGGGGTCAGTAATATATTAATACTTTAAAAAAGAATGCATAAAATTGATCAAAAGTGACTGTAAAGATTCATTGGTGAGTGTTATCTTGTCTGCTAGAATGTAAAAAAAAAGGGCCTGATCAAGCGTTTAGTGTTTCCTCAGGCTGTGGTTGTGTGGGCTAAAGCCAAATTCTTTATATACATTTACAGACAAATCATCATTGTTCTGTGATTCTCCACAAATGACTACCTTGACGGCCAAGATGAGAAACAGCATTCACTTGAACAACATCCTCATTGTGCACCTGTGTGTTGTGACCGCAACAACCTGTTGTGTGAGTGTACGATAATACTGAGGTTTAGGTGAATTACACTCGTGCTCAGGGCATTGTGTTGGAGTCTGGACTATTGGTAATCACTTGCTATGGCTTTTCTTTTTTTAATGCACTTATAAACAAACATACGAGTAGGGCCCTATGAGAACACAAAAATGGAACTGTGTCATAAAAAAAAATAATTTACAGTATAACAAGGAATGCGGCAAAATTTGGATGAATCAATCAAAAGTAGGGCTGTACAATTAATTATATTGTGATATGGACTCATTTGTGTGAATATTAAGACTGATATTGAAATATGAAGTCTGCTTGTTCTGCATGTCTCAGTTTGGTCTACCTCACATACTGAAGCACACGTGACGCTCATGAACTTCATCTCCAGAGCTTCACCAGCATTTCACCATTTCATTTGGAAAAATTGTCGTCATATCATATACACACGGGGACTCAAAGGTCTTCACGACCAACCATCGAAATAAAAGTTCAGTTTGAAAGAAATACACAGCCTGGCAAAAAAAAGTTGATGACAATGTCAAGATTCATCAGGCCCAAACTGTGAAAGAATGCTTGGGAGGGAGCATGAAGAATCATTTTCACACATGAATTAGCATCTCTTGATGGAAATAAATGTTGTGATGTTGTTTCCATCAAGAGGTGCATCAATTTTTGGCCAAGATCTTGTATTGACAATACAAGAGGTGAGCACTCTGTGAAGTCTCCTCCAGCACATCCCAAAGACTTACACTGAATTTAAGGTCTGGACTCATTTTCACACATGAATTGGCACCTCTGAGTCCAGACCTTAAATTCAGTGTAAGTCTTTGGGATGTGCTGGAGGACACTTCACAGAGTGCTCACCTCTTGTATTGTCAATACAAGATCTTGGCCAAAAATTGATGCACCTCTTGATGGAAACAACATCACAACATTTATTTCCATCAAGAGGTGCCAATTCATGTGTGAAAATGATTCTTCAAGCTCCCTTCCAACCATTCTTTCAAAGTTTGTGCCTGATGAATCTTGACATTGTCATCCTGGAATATGGCCATGATGTGTCTTCCTAAATGGTTGTTTAAGCTTCACACTCCATCAGTTAGGGTTAGAACAGCTATTGCCAAACATATAACAGTGCTTCCCACACATAGGGTCTCATTCATGAAATACGAGCAGAACAAATTTTTGTGTAAATCGTGTGTAAAGTGGTTCTGGCGTAAATTTTCGGATTCATTAAAATGTTTGTATTTTCCAAATGTTAGTTGGTACGAAAGAAATCTACACCTGCTCCCAGCCACGCGTAAATAGTGCGTTTAACATCCGAATGTTTTGCTCATTAATAAGGCTGCATTTTAATTCACCTTAATAAGGTACATATTTACACAGCATTTTGAAAAAAATATTATGTATAGTAATTACATACGTTTTTTCTTTTTACTTTTATTGTGAGAGCCAGTAATAGCATCCGCAAATGGAGCACTTTAATCAAATAATTAATTGATTTCAATAGGGCTGGGCAAACTAATGGCCCCTTAATTGTTATGGAAATTGTTTCCTAAAAAATGACCAAAATCCTTCATTTGGTGTCATAATATGATGCCCATATATAGTTGTCAGTCGGATTTAATGGGTGGGATTTATGGTAATTGAGAATGAGCGTGCACGCGCGTCCCATTTACGACTGATTGGAATTCATTAGCACACACACACATTTCACTATCACTTCTGACGTTTACGAAGTATTTGTGAATCAGGAGCAGAGTTTTCGGGAAGGTCTCTTTACGCGCAAATCACTCACATATTTACTCGTATATTTACGAATGTTTCATGAATGAGACCCATAGACTTTACTTGGGCAGGCCGCCCACGTATAATAACGGCCGCCCAAGTATATTTGGAGACGCATTTTTGCTTTTATTATTTTTATCCTCTTATACTTTTATATCCGCGCAAGATAATGAAACCATCCGCGATCGAATAACTAGTCGTTTCATACCTGCTTGTTCTGTGTGCGTCAGAACTGTTTATTCCCGCTAACATTCCCACGGGTGCTGCATTTTGCAAAGTCACAAGGGGGCGCTGTTGCGCGTTCTACAAGCTCGCGCAACAGCGCTTCAGACTGCTTCAAAGTGATTCTCAATCAATGAAAAGCGCAGATTTATGCTAAGCGATTGCTAATGAACTCAAATTGATGAATTATTACAATGTCTACTTTATGGCCTTTATATAAAATGTTTTAGATGGTTGTAAGAATCTGAAGGATCAGCCTGCAATAGTACAGACATTTCAAAATAAGAGTCCCAGTGTATTTCGGGCTTGTTTATAGTCACACACTAAGTTTTTTCTTTTTCTTTTGGGCATTATTGGTATTTTGGTTACACAATAAATTGTATTTAATTTGATTTCCATTTAATTCATAGTAAATTATTGTAGTCTCCCCCACAGGAAGAAAAGACTAAGAACATTATTTGACACATATATTATTCATTTTATAAATTTTACTAGTAAAATCTGTGTCCTATTCACTGAGAGAGACACTATATGACAGCAAGGAGAACATAGGAAAAGGTGAACCATTTAAATGCTGTAATTTTGCATAATTTACAATGCATAATAATGCATAATGTTAGTATGTAATTAAATGTATATGTTATTTAATTAAAATTAACTTCAATAAATAAAAATACTGTTAAAAAAAAAAAAAAAAAAAAAATCACACAATGTTTGTTTGTCAAATTTAGTAGACCATTTTTGTGCTGTGGGTAATAGGAGGATTTTTCACCCGGCTACCACCGCAAGTATATTTCAAACCTGTGGGAAGCACTGTATAACATGCTAGAAACATACTAATCACTGCAATAATGATCCAGTCATAGACTCTTAAAAGGAACATATCATGAAAATCTGACTTTTGCCATGTTTAAGTGCTATAATGAGGTCCCCGGTGCATCTACCAACCCAGAAAATGTGAAAAAGGACAATCCAGCAACTTTGTTTTGGCAAGCCTTTCTCTGCAGGCATGTGAAAAAACGAGCTGCTCAGATTTTGCTCCCCTTGTGAAGTAGGAAGGGGATTTTATTATAATATTACCGCCCCGTAATCTGCGTGTTTCCACCCACGGTGCCTCCATTTTGTTTTCGCAAGCAACAACTGTGTACCAGTTCTAACGCCATGGCAAAAGTTGGAGCAAAGCATGCTAACTGTTCTGTCGTTGGCTGCACAGACGAGCGCTGAACACTGTTTAGAGTCTCGTTAGCTTGGATAGCCTGAAAGTTGACCCTGGCAAGATCGATTGCTAAAAATGGAGCGTTTCTGTCTGAGCGATATTTTGGAAAAGATATTAGACCATTCGCAGCATTTGATAGCAATCAGAAATGTTAGTCTGGTGTGTATAGTAGAGGTCTACAAAGAGGACCCGAGACCCGAGGACCCGTACGGGTTCGGGTCTATATTTTAAATGGTCAGCCGGGTCCGGGTCGGGTCCCAATCTATTACTTCAGTTCCCGATTCTGTTTAACATTGTGTGTATACCCGAGCCGATCTGATTCGGAGATCACCCGGCCGTGTTGAGAGTCAGTCAGCGCTGTGCGTGTGTTTTGTAACTTGCAAAGTATGAGCCGGGAAATAAGGTGAAATAAAACACGTGCGACCCCAGCCATCAGAAGCAGAGCGGGCGGAGTTAAAGCAAGCGAACGGTGATCATCGAGCTTTCCTATTCCTATTGTGTGCAACAGTAATGCAAACAAACTTCAAATCTCAAAAACTGCTTGCAGCCTTGCACATCCGCATTTAAATAACATATTTCAAATCATTAATAAAATCTGAGATGAACTATCACACAAATGTTTTCTATGACACTTAAAAGCATATGTTTCAGGTTGCTCCAGCTATGTGCAGTCTCATGCAAGCGCACTTTCTTTCTCCTATTTTTATAATGATATTATGAATGAACCGTCTTGATATATCTAAAGTTTTGGTCAGACTCGGCTTAGAGAGTGCAGAAATGACCGCAGATAAGTAATGCTAACGTCAGCGGCCATGTCACTGAACAAGCAATCGTTATTATTCAAAAGGGCAAACAGTCAAAGTTATTTTATTATATGAAAATAATGCAAAACTGCAAAGTCGCATTTGTCATCATGACAGCAAGTGGGCTATTAAAGCTGGAATAATGTGTGGATTAAGCATCGGAGAGAGGAATAACGGATGAACTTTCTTGGCAAGGGCATCACCGTCAGGTAGGCTACAAGGGAGAAAGCTAGCCTACTAACATTAGGTAAGACAAAACGTTTTATTTTCGCAACTTGTTTATTGACTTATTAATAGTCGGACGGGTCTGTGTCTTCCCGGTCGGGTTCGGGTCCAGCTTTCAAATAATAGAGGGGTCCGCGTTGGTCCCGGGTAGTACATTTATGGCATTTCTCGGTTCTGCACGGGTTCGGGTCCAACTTTCAAAATAATAGTTGGGCCGGGTCGGTTCCGTGTAGCACATTTACGGGTCTCTTCAGGTTCGGGTATGAATTTTTGGACCCGTGAAGACCTCTAGTGTATAGCTCTGTTTGGCCAACAGATATGCTATGTATAGTGGGTGTTCATACGGGTTTTGCATAAAAGATTAACATTGGCTGCGTGAGATTCTCCAGCTTTGTTGTTGTTGAGCAACCGAAGCGTGAGCTGTTAAAGCTCCGCCCTCTTCTGGAAAGGGGGCGGGGCCAGCAGATCATTTGCATTTAAAGGGACACACACAAAAACGGTGTGTTTTTGCTCACACCCAAATAGAGGCAAATTTGACAATCTATAATAAATGATCTGTGGGGTATTTTGAGCTGAAACTTCACAGACACATTCTGGAGACACCAGAGACTTATATTACATCTTGTGAAAAGGGGCATTATAGGTCCCCTTTAAATCATAAAACACATGATCCAGAAACACAACATAGATAGCATGGAATTTTTAAAAAAATAAAAGACATTTCATAGGGCCCTATTAATGTTCAAATTTTAATAAACTTTCAAATAGTTAAAGTTTTATGAATTCAATTGATTAGACATCCCTTTTGGTTATTAGAATTTCACGAAACCATTAACAAACGGAACTCAAAACAATTAAAACGGAAAACGTGGAATTTTGTCAAATTTCATGGGCCCTGCATAAGTGTCCAAACACATTTGAAGCCATTTGGCCTCATCAACAGGCTAATTCTAAATCCGAAACACTGATCGCCTCTAACAAAGCTAATAAAGCATTCCACTGTGAGCAGCTGGTTGGAAAAACTCCTCTCATTCGCCCTTTGACCCTCGAGTGAGTCAGTTCAGTTCCCTCCCCCACTCCAAACACAGGCACTGGATTTCCCCGTACTCACACCATCATCATATCCAAACTCTCTGACGGCACGCACTCGTCTGTCACTTGGGCTACACTAGGACTGAATGAGACACGTAACAGTGCTCCGAACACAATCGCCTCTTTCTCCAGCCCCAAAAAACAACAACATGCACTGAATTACCACCATCAAATATCTTCTATCTTTAGATGTCAAATCAGTGCGGTTTGCTAAAGTACTGTTATGATAATGTACAGTCAACCAGACATTATTGCAAAGCTTTTAAGTAATAATGACCGTCTAACTTTACATTACCCCACTTATAACTTATTAAATACCATTTATGCATTTGGCAGATGCTTTTAACCAAATCGACTTGTGTTGCATTCAAGGCTCAGCAGTTGCATTTAATGGGAATTGAACCCATGACCTTGCCGTTGCTGTACAGTTTGAGTAAATACTGATATGAGATTAAATTATTGCTTTATCTTATTTGTAGAAACAGCAGACACAGAAAGACCAGATGAGAGTGGTCTGTTATATAGTGTCTCCCTGGACAACGGTCATTATTTAGAAATATCTGACCGCTGAAAACTGCAACTGACCAATCAGAACGAGAGCCATGTGATAAAAGGCAGTGCATAGTTTGGATAGGACAAGAAATAAGCTTTCAACTCATGTCTTTTGGTTTTAATGTCATAGCTTGTGCGTCCAATCAGTTCTAGTCATGTGGTAATGTGGATAACACACTAATATAATAATGCATAATGGCTAGTTTTCCTATTCAGCCAATGGCATGATAATAATTTTACATATTGTGACTATGAAGCTCATGGTCGTTGTGATAAATTGTGTTTGACTTTAATAACATTTTGTACAATACACTATTTTGGTACTTTGTTGAGTCATCAATTAATTTGTAAAATCTGAGTCCTGAAGCAAAACTAGTTTGCTTTAGGGCTGCAGTGGGAGGGGCAGGCAGCTGTGGGCGGGGCCACTTAATACCCTAAGAGGACACGCCCATCCACATGGAGTTCAGCGAGTTATTATCTGATCTCGGGGGGTATTTCAGAAAGCAAGGTTAACTTACCGTCACATTTACCTTGAACTCTCAGTTGATTAAAGGATTAGTTCACTTCAGAATTAAAATGTCCTGATAATTTACTCACCCCCATGTCATCCAAGATGTTTATGTCTTTCTTCAGTTGAAAAGAAATGAAGGTTTTTGAGGAAAACATTCCAGGATTTTTCTCCATATAGTGGACTTCACTGGGGTTCAACGGGTTGAAGGTCCAAATGTCAGTTTCAGTGCAGCTTCAAAGAGCTCTACATGATCCCAGACGAGGAATAAGAGTCTTATCTAGAGAAACCATCACTCATTTTCTAAAAAAAAAATAAACATTTATATACTTTTTAACCACAAATGCTCATCTTGCACTGCTCTGAGATGCACCACGCATTACGTAATCATGTTGGAAAGGTCACATGTGACGTAGATGGAAGTACCGATCCAGTGTTTACAAAGTGAACGTGCAAAGACTAAGTCAAATGACCTTTACAAAAAAAAGGTAAAACAACGATATCAGACGATTTTGAAGTTAGAGGAGAAAATTAGTTTTTCGCCCTACCGCGGTACTTCCACCTTTGAAGTGCCGTGAACTTTCCAATGTGATAATGTAATTTTTTATTTTAGAAAATGACTGATGGTTTTTCTAGATAAGACTCTTATTCCTCGTCTGGGATCATGTAGAGCTCTTTGAAGCTGCACTGAAACTGACATTTGGACCTTCAACCCGTTGAACCCCAGTGAAGTCCACTATATGGAGAAAAATCCTGGAATGTTTTCCTCAAAAATCTTCATTTTTTTTCGACTGAAGAAAGAAAGACATGAACATCTTGGATGACATGGAGGTGAGTAAATTATCAGGAAAGTCAACTAATCCTTTAACCCAAGCTTTGCTTACTCGAGTTATGCAGGTTCCGAAACCGCGGTTTGGAGTAAGTTCAGTCAACCCGGAGTATGAAACTCAGAGTTTTTCATGACCAAACAAATACATTCTCAACTGAGCGCCTAATCTAGGAGTCATCACGGAAATGGACGTTAAGAAGAAGCGCTGTACTTCTTCTATTTTCTTCTTTTGTTTAATGGCGATTTACATTCTTAACGCATATCGCCCACTACGGGGCGGTTTTGTAATCTTCTTATCTTTTAATCTTTCTTTAATCAGTTTTTTATTACTTTGAATAATAATTTGATGCTAAATATATGTAAGATGAATTGACCTAAAAAAGTCTGTGCTTTCAAAGATAATATGGCTGTATAAGTTTATTTTTTATGCTTATTGTTCAAACTAATCAAATGGAGCTCTAATTGGAATGCATTATTGAGTTAGACAAAAATACCGAATAGTAAGCAAAGGGATGTGTGGAACTGAAAATGACAGTCATTCTAATTCCGCAAAATTTCACACAGATGTTCCATGTGGGCCTGCTGATGAATAACCCGCTGTGACTCTCACACTCTCCTTAAATTCACTTATTTTTTACTGCTAAGGTCTCCAGGTCCATCTGTGCACTCATATTAAACTACACACTGCATATCTGTCAAATGTGCTATTTTACACATTTTACACATTTGATACACTTTTATACCCTTATATACATATGCATACTGTATATTGTATGTTCTCTTGAATTTTTTTAATGCTTACTTTTCAAGTCTTAGCTCATATCTGTGATCCTATTTGTATTTTCTCCTCATCACTGGAGCTACAACCTGCGATTACTGATAAACTTTGACTTGACTCGTGGCAACAACGCTTTTTGGCTCTGACTGAATGTATTAAGGAAAGAAATACAAATTGAAAGAGCAAACAGCAAGATTTCACACAAGCAGCATCATTTAAATAGAGATGAATAACTATTTAATGACTGAAGATGTTTCCCTCAGGGGGAAAACAGCGTACAGCCCAACACAGTCAACCTCCGTGTTTTTTTTGTGACACATGATAGTCTAATATTGTAACTGTAACAGAAACTAATAACGCGTTCAGCAGGATGGAACGCGAAGAGTTACAATGTATCATTATGACATCGCGTTCGGCGAAAGTATTACTTTGTATCTCTGATCTTGTGCGTTAGCTCATTGGCTACTGTAGTTAGCCTCTCTCTCCCTCTCCCTCTTATTTTTCCGCTATGTTTGTGTCTGTCTGGAAACAACATGTGGGAATATGCGTGTTTTACCTAGATCATCCATGTTCGCGCGCTTCCAGAAGTGCTCTGCTCCTAATCCGACTCTGGAGACGATGTGTAGAGCTCGTGATCTGAAGACAAGTCTCTGCTGAAGTTTTTTCCTGCTGTTCTAGACGCAGGTCTGTGTGGCTGGACCGGACTGGACCCCCGAAACATCACAGAACAGAGAAACTCACTTCACTGCAGCGACCCCTGGCGGTCGAAGAGCGCAACACCGGGGTCAATGGAAAACAGAACTTTTAATTGCAATTATATTGCATTTATTAATTAGCTATAGCTTTTTGTAATTTGTATTGCCATTGTGTGTAAAAAAAAATGAGAAATTATATTTTGGATTGTGACATTATGTTCATAACAAATAAACAGTTTCCCTTTGCCAAATACTGTCTGTAATGTATACATTTTAAATTAGCTTAAACCAATGGCAGTACAATACATATGCCTGTGACTTTTTTCTCAAAACATAAGAATGTTTTGCATTACAATACTAATATTATGAAAGGCAATGAGCTTATCAGCCATGAAAAATTATCCTAAAATAGCAAAATATAAGCAAAATATAAATTCTTATTTTTTCTCTTGAAACTTTAGAGCAAATGAAGATAGTATTGTGTAATGTTAGTATGTTGATATTGAATGTGATTCTCTATACCTGTAGTTCCTCTGCTAGACACCTCAGTGAACTTGAGAACTGACTTCATACATTCACTAAAAATCACCCAAATACCAGCCGATTAAAAGACATTTTTGGTTGCACTTTATTTCAGATTTAATAGTCCATTGTAGACATTCTACTAATTATTGCAACTACAGTCAACTCCAGAATTATTGCCCCCCTTGGTAAATACGAGCAAAGGAGGCTGTGGAAAAAAATCTACATTGTTTATCCTTTTGGTCTTTCATCCAGAAACAATCTCCAGCATATTCAGTTTTCAGACAAGACTGGAACTTCAAACGGGACCGGCTTCTATGGTCAGATGAAACTTAAAAAAAGAGCTTTTTGGCAGCAAACCCACCAGATGGGTTTGATGCACACATGGATAAAAAATACCCCATGCTCACGGTTAAATATACTGCTGGATCTTTAATGTTGTGGGCCTATTTTTCTGCTGGAGGTCCTGGACATCTTGTTCAGATACATGGTATCATGGATTCTATCAAATACTAACAAATTAATAATTAAAACCTGACCGCTTCTGCTAGAAATCCAATAATGGTCCGTGGTTGGATCATCCATCAGAACAATGATCCAAAACAAACACAAGAATGGGTCACTGAGCACAAAATGAAGCTTCTGCCATGTCCATCCAAGTCCCCTAAAGAAAATGAGTGGAGTGAACTGAAGAGAAGAAGCACCAACATGGAGCTGGGAATCTGAAGGGTTTGCTCATATTTACCAAGGGTGCCAATATTGTGTAGTAGGCGAAAATCAGTATGTGACAAAAGTGTGTCCAAATTCACAGTATTCATAAAAGAGTTGGCAAAAAGTACCTGGATGACCTGCTACTTCCGGCGAGATTCTGAAGTGTGCAAATGATGGACACTTTACTATCCCATGAGGCCACGGGACAGGATTTGTGAATGACAGTGAAGCGATGCAACTCTGATGCTGGTACGTCACGTGACAGTGACATTGCATACATACTACAGACATTCATTCTATATAAAACATACTTTTTTAGTGGTCACAGAGTAATTACTTATTCAAAATAAGTACCTGCTCAAGAGAATATGAGATTTCGGACGCAATCTAAATGACTTTTCACAAGATGTAATACAAGTCTCTGGTGTCCCAAGAATGTGTCTGTGAAGTTTCAGCTCAAAATACCCCACAGATCAAATTTGCCCCTATTTGGGTGTGAGCAAAAACACACCGTTTTTGTGTGTGTCCCTTTAAATGCAAATGAGCTGTTGCTGCCGGCCCCCTTTCCAGAAGAGGGTGGAGCTTTAACAGCTCAACAACAACAAAGCTGGAGAACCTCACGCAGCCAAAATGAGGATTGTCAGTAACGGTGTTCAGCCTTACATTGTTCAAACCGGAGTCGACACTGATGGAGAGACTCAGGAAGAAGTTACAACTTTTAGAATGAAACTGGATGTTTCTGAATGGTTAGTGGATAAATGTATGTAGTTGCTGTGGAGTTGATTCAACTCATCCACTAGCATGTGCCGTCATGTTAATCTTTTGTGTTGAATTGACCCTCGTTTGTGAAGCAGTCCGGCGTAAAATGACGGCATGAACAACACTCTACTACAACAACTCTTCCTCTTCTCTAAAGCAGCCCAACATGGCCCCGCCCCCTTTGTTGTGTGTTCTCAGGGGCGGGGTTTATGTACATTTTAGGGGTAGTGATGTCACTAAACTGGGAAGAAGCTTGTTGTAGTCCTTAAACAGAGAATTCTTTAAAAGAAAATATCTCACTTTGCATTGAACTTTGAGCGCCGTAACTTTGCAGATGTTGTTTATGCTCTAACAGCAACATTACACACTAACTAAAGTTAAAAAAGTGAAATCATAATCAACCACCCCTTTAATAATTTTATTGTCATGATCTTAAGTAAAAAATCAAAACAAAAAATAAGCATCTGATATGTTTCTCCTGAAGTGAATGTGGTGCAAGTTCATGTTTGTCTTTAAAACGAGTATCTCTGGTTTTGAATGGCAAAGTTTGTAATTTGCTCTTATTTTATTAAGATATGTGACTTTCAGTTCGCTGTGGATGAAATTCAAACAATCTCTGGAGACTGACACGCTTTGAATAAAACAAATGAAAACATCTCACATTCATCCCAAGCATCTTAAAAAACTCAAATGTCCCGTTTTTAAAATCTAGTCTTGATTTGGTGTCAAAAGTCCACAGCCTTCAGCTTCTTCTCTTCCTGTTCGGTCAGAGGCTCCTGAGCCAGTATTTTGCCGTGCAGACGGTGATGTTTTCCAATGCCCAGCTTGGGTAAACCTCGATTCAGGCCCTCCAGCAGAACACAGGACTTACACAAGGCCTGACTGGAAATATAGCCGCAGCGCGAACACGTTCCCTGGACCGGCATCTTCACCCCGTCCTTTACAGAGAGCGTCTCCCCGGAGTGGATGACGTCTATGATGGAGCTGGGCCTGATAGACTCCAGGTCTTTGAGGAAGGCGCGAGCGTGACCCCGGTAGGCGTTTGGAGAGTAGATGCACTCTGTGGAAAAGTAATCAAGCTTCTTAAAATAGGCGTAGAGGACGATTTCTTTCTCATAGGCGTATTTAAGTGGCTTGCAGCGTGGAATGGCGCCCTCTCCTTCGCTGGCCGTGCTGATGGCGGTGCAGCGCCGAAGACGTGCGATATCCCCACGCAGGACATTCATCAGCACCGTCTCTGCCACGTCGTCTGCATTGTGACCTGCTCATTACACAAAACAAACGTCAGTCTCACTCAAAATGCATTTGTTTCCATTTATCTATTTCTGAGAGAATAGTATCTGAGAGACTCTAGAGTAGCTCAGAATAATTTTAATGCGAGTTAAAATGTATAAAACTCATAAAATCTAAAATTTATAAATGCTTATGAATTTAGGTTAGGCTTCTGTAGATGAAATCTAATGTTTTCAGGATGATTCAGTCATATTAAATAAGATTAACTTAAATAAAATTATTAGTTAACTTAGACGTTACCACATGAAAAACATGTCATGGTCATATTTCAGCCCTATTTTTCATGTTTTTGAAAGAAGTCTCTTATGCTCTGAATTTATTTGATCAAAAATGCACAAAAAACAGTAATATTATGAAATATTATTACAATTTAAAATAATGGTTTTGTATTTTAATATACTTTAAAATAAAATTTATTTCTGTGATGCAAAGCTGAATTTTAAGTATCATTACTCCAGTCTTCAGTGTCACATGATCCTTCAGAAATCATTCTAATATTCTGATTTGATACTCAGTTATCATCAATGTTGGAAACAGTTGTGCTGCTAAATATTTTTAATAACCTGTGATACTTTTTTTCAGGATTCATTGATAAATAAAAAGTTAAAAAGAACAGCATTTATTCAAAATGCATGATGAAAATTCAGCTTTGCATCACAGAAATAAATTATATTTTAAATTATATTAAAATAGAAAACCATTATTTTAAATTGTAATAATATTTCACAATATTACTGTTTTTTCTGTATTTTAGATCAAATAAATGCAGCCTTGAAGAGCATAAGAGACTTCTATCAAAAACAGTAATGTGTCCAAACTTTTGACTGGTATTGTACATAATTTGTACAAAAATGCCTATTTTAGGAACATTAATATTTCATTTTTTTGCACTGTGACATTATTTTGATATTAAACAATTGCCACTTGAAAACCAATGTTATGTATAAACCATTTTAATTTAAATGAGCATAAATGAAAAGCAGTACAACAAAAATGACCATCAGTGATCATTTCTTTTAAAAACAATAAGAATGGGGTTTTTTTGCATTAATTGCATAATTTACTGTCATGCAAAAAGGTCCTAAAAATATGCTCAATTCAACAACAAAAAAGAGAAAAACATAATATATGAAAATAAAAGCTAGCATTCTGTCTTTATTGGCTCTTTTAGCCAATAAATTTAAGGAAAAATTAGAGTCTACTCTCTTTTATTTTATTTTAACTTTATCTTGGTTTAGTATTGTTCGCCTGTAGAGGATGATCTTAGAATTACCACAACGTTGAATAGTAAATGATTAAAAATGGAAATGTATTGTGATTATTAATTTATCTAAAGTGGACACACTTAAATGTATTAATTAAGCCTGAGATGCCACAATGCAATTTATTAACACTGAAACACATTATTTAGTTGGAAAAGTCAGTCAGAAGACATTACTCGCCTGTGCATATCTTGTCCACTTTCAGCATCATGGCTCCTCTGTCCAGCGCCTGTCTGCGAAACACACCACAGAACGTGCAGTTATTCTTCAAGCCCACCTGCTTCACGATGGCATCCATCGTCCAGCCGTACAGCTCTTCATAAGACACGATCTTCAGCGGCAGCTCATACTGCTGCTGGTTCCTCTTCACCGTCTCCAGGGAATCGTCTCTGTAACCCGTGATGCCCTCATCCACCGACAGCAGCAAAAGGTTCAGCCCGTAATCGTAGCGCTCGTTCAGGACCTTCATCACATGGGCCAGGACGGTGGAGTCCTTCCCACCCGAGGCACCGATGGCCACGGTCTCCCCGCGATTAAAGAGTCCAGCAGACACGATGGTTTGATGGATCTCCTCCTCGAAAGCCCAGAAGAAGCAGTCCTTACAGAGGGAGTGTCCAGTCTTGGGCCGCTTGAGCACGGCCCGTCTCTGAACGCAGTTACTGCACTGGACGGGCATGATGACACTGCAGAGCATTTCAGAGTAATATCAGAGCTGAACTCGTCAAAACACTCGCTAAACTGATCTTTAACCCGCTTTTCAATCTTTTAGACGAGACCACCACCAAAATATGACCGTCTGCTAATTTAAAAGGCAGATATATATGTGACCGTGGACCACAAAACCAGTCATAGGGGTCAATTTTTTGAAATTGAGATTTATACATCATAGCTTTCCATTGATGTTTGTTAGGATAGGACAATATTTGGCCAAGATACAGCTATTAGAAAATCTGGAATCTGAGGATGAAAAAAAAAAAAAAAAAAAAAAAAAAAAATCAAAATATTGAGAAAATCACCTTTAAAGTTGTCCAAATGAAGTCCTTAGCAATGCATATCCACTCACAAAAATACATTTATGATATATTTACGGTAGGAAATTTACAAAATATCTTCATGGAATATTAACTTTTCTTAACATCCTCATGATTTTTGGCATAAAAGAAAAATTTATAATTTTGATAAAATTGTTAGCAATTGATACAAATATACCCGTGCGACTTTTGTGGTCAAGGGTCACATATATTCATGTATAAAGACTAAATTTATACTTTGAAAAAAATCTGCATAAAATATTTACTGGAAAATATTGCGTTTTTATTATATTAAATTACATACTGGGGCCGCAAGGAATTGCTTGGGCTTCGTAGAAAAGTTGAGAAAACAGTTTTTAAAAGGTAAAAATAAATGAATAATAAAAAATAAGACTAAACTAACTAATTAGGTAAATGAATTATGATTAAATAAATTGATTTTAAAAATTTGATTCAAAGAAATAAATTCATCTACATCTAGTACAGTATTATAGTGAGAAGAAAAAACGTAATATAACAATTAAAACTAAACATTTTCCATTTTATGCTTTTTTTACAGTATACATTTTGTATTTAAACATGAAAATGTATATATGCATTTCAAAATTGAGGATGATGATCATATTTTTGGGGTCTGTGGCATCTAAAAGATTGAAATCTCTGATTTAACCCTTTCAGCACTTGGCATAACAGTTTAAAGCATGAATATTTCCATTTAATGAACGTAAAACTTTAATGTTGTTTAGTAGCTGGTGATGGTCCTTGTGAAATATAGTTATTTTGAATATTTCTTAACACAAAGCTGTAAGTTTTATTCAAAAGTACCATGTTACAGAATATAAATGTATAAAATTACTTATACAAGCATATTAATTTATGCAACTATAGATGTAACATACACATGACAGAAATGGAAGTTGTTTGGATTAAATTGTATGCACCTGATTCTAGTGATCACAAGCAAATTTTGTTCCTTGTTTATGGCTCATTTAAATAAATTAATACCTGAAATAAATTCGGTGTCTGAAAGGGTTAGTCAGAAACTATATTTGAGAGAATTTCAGAATAATTTTGGTGGTGAACACATTACTACACATGAAAAACTTTTTGTGAGCTTTAAAATAGCAGTTAAACTGTATGAAACTGGTAAAATATAAACGACAAACCTTTAAGTATTTCCTACGGGTTGCAATTAATTTAAACAAGAGTGAAGACGATGAAGTTAAGTAAATAAAACGCGAAACAAGGCTTATAAAACAAATAGCTGATGACTTTACCGACAAATTAAAAATAAATCTCATGACTTAAACTGTTTTTAACCCAGAACATCTCGGCTTCTGCACTACAAAACATGTTTCGAGCACGTCACTGACGCAGCGCACGTCATGAACGTCACACTTCCTGTTTGACTCGGAGTTCCGGCGCCCTCTTTTGTCCTGGCATAAAATGTTATGATTATGAGATAGCATGTATTCTATATGAAATGTACAATAGGTTTTGTAAATGCAAATAATGTTTTAGATCATGTGTAACTTGCTTCATTTAAACACAGAGTGCAAATAGTCGATGCTAGAAGGTTGGAAATTTCAAAGACTGCATACCTCATTCCTTGACACTGCCTAAATATAATAATAGTAAATATATGATAAATAATACATAATATAATAGACTATAAAAATAGTGATTTAAATTGCTAAAAAGATGCTACTACACATAAGGATGAATCAGTGTTGTTCTGTATGTCTTTATTTGCAGTTGTAAAGAAATATTTTTTTGCAAACAATGAGACATGAAAGACTAATCTATATAAACTACTGCTTTTGTTCCAGCAAATTAATTAACATGTTAAAATATCTGTGTGAATATAAAAAGATTTATCAACGGAGACAGAATCTGAACAAATTTCACAGACATTTGATGAACATGAATTGAATAATGAGTCCCTGAAGAGAGCAGTTGCAGTCAGTAAATGCTGTGGCCAGATTATTAATTGCTCTGTTCACATTAGTGTTGGTGGTAATGCATTACATTAGCTTGAGTTATGTAATCAGATTACTTTTTGAAGTAACTAGTAATGTGATACTTTGTTTTCACATTTATTGACCGACAGCTAAACGTCAACATGCATTTAGCTACTTATCTCACTTGCATGAAAACATTCAGTATTCCTCAAAATGAATAAAAACAGTGAAATGCAATCTCAGATTTTTATGCACACCTGTAATAATCAACTATATTAAATTACACAAATATACTTTATGTATTTAATCTCACTTTAATCTGCTAACTTTCAATAGCCTAATTCAACCATACTAATAAACAAAAATGACTTTAGATTAGATTTAGAAATAAAGGTGTTGAACTTCCTTTTCCTGTATCCTATTCTTCTTTAATCCAGAATGGCAGCACAGCTGAAAGGTTTGTTTGAGCTGCACCCTCTACTGTACAGGCGTAAATATGCATTTCCTTCAGCCTGAGGCTTATTTATTTCAGTTTTGCTGTGAAAGGGCCTTAAAGGGTTAGTTCACCCTAAAATGAAAATAATGTCATTTATTACTCACCGCCATGTCGTTCTACACCCGTAAGACCTTCATTCATCTTCAGAACACAAATTAAGATATTTTTGATGAAATCCGATGGCTCATTGAGGTCTGCATTCACAGCAATGACACTTCCTCTCTCAAGATCCATAAAGGTACTAAAATATTATAAAGCAACGAGAATACTTTTTGTGCGCCAAAAAAAATAAAAAAAATAACGACTTTTCAACAATATAGTGATGGGCCGATTTCATAACACTGCTTCAGAGCTTTACGAATTGAATCAGTGCATCGGAGCGCCAATGTCACGTGATTTCAGCAGTTTAGCCGTTTGATAGGAGATCTGAATCACTGATTCGATTCGTAAAGCTCCAAAGCAGTGTTTTGAATCACTATATTGTTGAAAAGTCTTTATTTTGTTTTTTTGGCGCACAAAAATATTCTCGTTGCTTTATAATATTAAGATAGAACCACTGAACTCACATGAACTGTTTTAAACATGTTTTTAGTACCTTTATGGATCTTGAGAGAGGAAGTGTCATTGCTGTGAATGCAGGCCTCACTGAGCCATCAAAAATATCTTAATTTGTGTTCTGAAGATGAACGAAGGCCTTACGGGTGTGGAACGACATGAGGGTGAATAATAAATGACATTATTTTTATTTCTGGGTGAACTAACCCTTTAAAGGATTAGTTCACTTTCAAATTTAAATTAGCCCAAGCTTTACTCACCCTCAAGCCATCCTAGGCATACAAGTCTTTTTTCTGATGAACACAATCAGAGATATTTTAATAAATATCCTGACGCATCCAAGCTTTATAATGGCAGTGAATGCATATGACCAACGAGTATGAGCTGAAGAAAGTGAAAGTGCTTCCATCCATCATAAACATACTCCACACGGCTCCGGGGGGGTTAATGAGCAATGCGTTTGTGTCCATATTTAACAAGTTACAGTAAAATATCTAGCTTCCGCCAGACCGCCTTCCGTATTCAAGTTACGAAGAAAGTGTAAACTGGCGTCGCGTCTGTTACACTTGTTTCGTAATTTGAATACGGAAGGCGGTCTGGCGGAAGTTAGATATTTTACTTCATAACTTAAATATGGATATATTTTTTTCACAAATGCATCACTTCACTTCAGAAGGCCTTTATTAACCCCACGGAGCCGTGTGGAGTACGTTTATGATGGATGGAAGCACTTTCTTCAGCTCATACTCATTGGTAAAAAGAAAGAAGAAAGTCATATACACCTAGGATGGCTTGAAGGTGAGTAAAACTTGGCCTAATTTTCATTTGAAAGTGAACTAATCCTTTAACATTTGCCAAAAATAGAACTTTTTTTTGTTGTTATTAAAAAAACAAGCAAGCCCAGCCCAGGTGAGAAAAAGTAATGCAAAAGTAATGTAATGCATTACTTTACATAAAAAGTAACTAAGTAACACAATTAGTTACTTTTTAGGGAGTAACGCAATATTGTAATGCATTACTTTTAAAAGAAACTTTCCCCAACACTGGTTCACATCAGGTGATCAGAGACCCTGCATCTTTCTCTTGGTTTTTTTTTTAATTGCCAACCGCCTGTAATCCTTAAGTATTTTAAGAACTGTTTCACAGGTGCATGTGCAATAATTGTTTGTTTTATTGAAAAAGCATGAAAAACATTGTTTAACCCTTTCCAATAAAGATCTGTAAATCTTGATCAGTCATAAAACCCTTCAGAAATGTTTATCAAAAATATATTTGTAATAAAATCTGTAACTATTTGTAACCAACTCCACAATCTGTGGTGATTTTAGTTGAAATACCATTCATAAATATCGTGAGCTTCTTTATATTCTCTGTATCTTGCTATATAGTCACAGGCAGTGCAGATAGCCAGAACAAACTCTTGGTTCTGTAGTATTAAATGAGGAGTTGGAGTGAGATGTTTCCTCCAGGTAAAGAACCTGCCATATGCTTCTTCATCCTTGTCCAGCTGAAGCAGATGTTCTGCTAGTGACTTTGCATCTGGGAAGTCATTCACATGAATAAATGCGTTGCCAGGAACAAAGTTTTCATAGTTTTTTCTGGGAGGACCCAAAACCACAGGGACGGTACCTGCAGCAAGCGGCCCATTGATCTTCTCCGTGATGTAGTCCTTGTGGATGGAGTTCTCAAAGGAAAGGTAAAACTTGCAGCTCGCCATAGTAGGATAGTAGTCGTTATAATCCAGAAATCTTGCATAAGCCTTTCCGAACATATGCACTTCGATGTATTTGCTGAATTCTCTGTAAAAAACGTTCCTTGCGCTTACACCTGTTGAAGGATCGTTGTTACTCACAATCCAACACACCAGTTTGTCTTTTTTGGGAATCACAAACTCCTCAGGTTTCTTCCTGGGGGTCAAGTGCATCCGTACAGGAATGTCCGCATCCTGTCTGTAGCTGAGAGTGAGATTGAACAGGTTTTCCAGACCTGGTATTTTTTTCGTGTTGGTCGGCGATTCCAAATGTAACCAAATCCACCTCTGGAACGGAGGACGAGGAGATGGAGGAAGGTTGGACAGGTCCCAGCTGATGCCCCTGTGATAAACCATAACAGCGTCTGCATCGCTGTAGAGAGATCTATCATCCGTCAACTGACAGTTATCAATATTGTATAACTTTTTGCAGTCACTCAGGTCAAACCTATAATTTTCAGGCCAGGTCCACAGCAGAAGTATAGGTTTGTCTTCTACTGCATCAGTAATAGAGCTTTTGCTTTTGACACAGTTGTTTTGATCGGGTCTAGGAAGTGGAGGTGGACATTTCTTTGAAGGTGAGAACCAAGAAAACATGATTACCAGAAAGACGACACCTGCCAACGTAACTATTAGACCCAGACGACACAGCGATGAGCCATTTATCCTTGACATTGTCTGATCTAAAAAGAATATTGAAAAGGAAGTGATCAGCCTCAAACACAAGTATAATACGATATTTAAAGGAATGTTACACTCATTTTCAAAAATAATTTTGAATGAAATATAAGCTAGCACTGTTTCTGTTCTGTAAGAAACACATCAGTGAAAAAGTTATTTCATTGGCTAAAACATTTGACTCATACGTCAAACTGTACAGAATGCTTGCTGTAGTAAACTCCTCTTTGCCGCTTTAAGAGCCCTTCATTAACAGAAAATGTGCAGTTCTTTGTAGCATATAAAGACAACTCCGCGCCAGAGGAGGAAGTAAAGCCGGGAGTAGCCTATCTAAAATGAAATCGCCATCAAAAAACATACGAAAATCAGCGCCGACAATCTCGCGGTCTGCTACTCACCCACAGAGTTCGAAATTCGAAATTCGGCACAGGTGTTTTGCTGAATTTTACTTCCCTGTCAAATGATTACCCCCTTGTTTAAGCCGCTACCTGGTTGCCTAATGCTGCCTTCACGTGCTCTCGGAATTATCGTGTTTCCTAGGTAAAAATTGCACATGAAGTGAATGCACATGAATACGATGAGCTCGTAATCGTCAGTCAAATTTCCGATAGCACGTGAAGGTAGCATATTTCTAACCCCAGCCCCATCACCACACCGAATCCTAAACCTACCTATACTGGGCACTCAAGAGGCGTAAAAATCTGGCGGGGGTCCAAATTCGGCAAAATATTACATATGCACGGCAAAACTCATTTTAACGTATATATTTCACGAGATTACACACGCGTACTACTGATACGCATTCTCATCTCATGTGATCAGGTAGCAACAACGTCATGTCTCTACCTGTGTGAGTCCATATAGCTAGCCTAGCCTATTCAGCCAGGTGAAAAAAAGTACACTTCTATAATGTAGGCTACCTAAAGTGCTCTATTTTCGTGCACTAATATTGTACTTAATATGCTAAAAATTCTTCTTTAGTACTTCTTAAGATAATCTTAAGAACATCTAAGTGTACTCAACTGTGCTATTTTGAGACACCATGAAATATAAAATAAAATGTGCTTTTAATATACTATCTCTGTATTTAAAAAATGTATTTAGATACCACTTATAGTGCATTTGAACCCAGTACATTTGAACTAAATATATTCTTTAAATACAGAGATAGTATATTAAAAGCGCATTTTAGTTCATATTTCATGGTGTCTCAAAATAGCACAGTTGAGTACACTTAGATGTTCTTAAAATTATCTTAAGAAGTAGTAAAGAAGAATTTTTAGTATAATAAGTACAAAAGTAGTGCACGGAAATAGAGCACTTGTTATAGAAATGTACTTTTTTTCACCTGGGTGAATAGGCTAGGCTAGCTATATGGACTCACACAGGTAGAGACCTGACGTTGCTACCTGATCACATGAGATGAGAATGCGTATCAGTGGTGTAATCTCGTGGAATATATACGTCAAAATGAGTTTTGGCGTTCATATGATACGCACTTAATGGCGTGTATATAATACGCTTGGTACTCTTGGGTAGGATTAGTGTGTGGGGTTCGTGCGTATTACACTTTACATACAGTAGGCTATATCTAGGATTGGGAAAAAATACATCAAAATGTATTTTAAAATAAAATATCAAATACCTTAATTTTAAGTGTATCCAAATAAACTACAAAATACAGCAGCCACACCATGTGTCAAAATAAACTACTGTATTTTTAAAAATACTTTTACAAGAGAGCATGGAATTTCTTCGCAAACCTTCCATCAGCTGGCCTATTTGATCGATCCCTTCACCATTACACTGACTCAGCTGATTAAGTAATCAATGTTTGATAGTCATGCAATAAATCTGACATGCAACCAGTTAAAGGCACAATATGTTGGACTTTTGGTTTAAAATATCCCAAAACCGCTAGAACAATGTTATATATTTTGTTGACTTGTGTACTTACATTATTCCAAATGTTTCCAAGAATGTGTCCATGCGTCGCCTATCAATGTTATCATACCCGCATTACCCTCAGTTTCCGGTTTTATTTTTCTCAGTTTAGTATATTATGTGATTTATTACACAGGTGAGCAACTGTTTGGATACATTCATCGACAGAAAACTCATCATGTTATATGGCTCAACACAGTAAGTTTTATATTCTTACTTTGACTACCTTCTTCCATGGATCAGTTTTCTGTTCTGAACTCAACAAGTCTCTGCAAATTATTGAGTAAGCACCAATCAGAGGCCGCATTTTTATGATGTCATCATGTAGACTTCTTACAAAGTATTTTGCAGTATTTTAAAACTACAAAAATACAAAACACTAAAGTATTTTGATACAAAATACGAAGCCATTTTCATCAACCCTATCAAATACAAATGACAAAATACTATTTTATATTTGAAATACGTATTTTTTATTTATTACATTAGATTTGTAGGTTGTGAATTATTTGAGTTCCCCATCAAATTACATGACCAAATCCAAAGTTCACATACTTTTTTTTTTTTTTTTTTTACAGCAAAGGGTTGTCAGAATGCGTGTGCAGATACTTCTTATTGCCCAAGTTCAACAATAAAGAGTTAAAGTCAAATATCCGGGACAGAAAGATATGTAACCAAAGACAAATGCAAGTGTGTCAAACACAAAGAGTAAAAATGAATCAGACAAAAGAGACAATTGTAGTCTGGGAACATACGATACATGGTGAGTAACACAGGCAGGCAAATACAGGATACATAATCAAATTAGGTGAGAACATTAGCGAAGTCAGAACTCACTTCTGCTGGAGATATGGTGATTGTGCTCAAAAATATTCATTTTTTTTATGTTTAAAATTATTTATAAGACAAATTTAAACATGCTTGTTTTTTTTCTAACAGCACCCCAGGTGAAAAAATACTATAGTAATTTAAATACTATAGTGTTTTTGAACAATACTAATTTGTTGTGGTAATTCTATAGTTGCTGTGATAATATAACAACTATAATAATATAAACGAATTATTTTACCCAATACTGTACTAAGTTTTCTACAACTATATGGGTATATTATACTACAATATACACTACCGTTTACTGTAGTAAAAGCTAAAGTATACAGTATACAGTATTTATTACAATTTATCAGTTCACTATAGTTAATACTACAGTATGCTGTAGCATTCATTAACAAAGTGTTGTAAATACTATTATATACAGTATACTACAATTTACTACAGTATGGTTCAAAACACTATTTACTATAAATTACTATAGTATTTTTTTCACCTGGGACCAATAAAGCAGTACAATGTTTTTAAATAAAATCTGCTGCTATTTCAAGACAAACACATCTTTCTCTGTTCACTTGCATGTGCCAGTGAATGTAAATCTTCTTTGCAAATATACGCTTTGCATTTGTGGCAAGTGGTGCTCATTTTCTTTAGAGGACGCCATTTTGTTCTTGTTGTACTGCAGAATAATTTTACCTTTTTTGCAACATGAATTTGTTAGCTCTCTCTGCTGATCTTAATATTGTATATATACTATTGTTCATTATAAGTACATTTATAATTACACTCTAAAAAATGCTTTTGTTTCGGGTCAAATATGAACAAACCCCACAAGTGGGTTTACATTTTGTAGTAGACATGAAAGTGTTAATGGGTTTTTTGCTTATGTCACGTGATCATGGTTGGGGGTCACGGGGTTGCGTAAGAAAGGGAATATTAGCAAAGACTATAGAATAACACAAGACCTGTCACTCGTATTGTTTTGAATGGGAGAAAGTGTAACGCGCAATATGGCTGAATAAGTCCCGCCTTCTAAATAAGAGCCAATCGCCGACTGGTAAAGTCATCGCGTCACTTCAGCGGCCGTTAGAATCATAGACATATAATAAACACTAGACGCCCTATTGGCCGCTGGACCGTACGTCAACGGCGCCGCCATGTTGTGCGGGGCAACGTTCGCATTACGCTCATAACTGGAACTGAGAAAAATGCCTGCTTCATGTGCTGCTTGGGGCTGTACAAATCGCTGCACAACTGAAAACCGGTCTCAGGGAATAACCTTTCACAGGTAAGACTGAACATTTGTTTCTGGTTGTATTTTCATTATATAATTGATAGTAGCTGGCCACCGGAGTCAGTCAGACTAAAATAGCTAGCGTTGTCACTAGTTAGCTGTGAAAGTTGAGACGTGAGTTTACATGATTTCTAATATAGTTTTAGCTTATGTTATTTTATAAACTAAAGTTAAAATATGCATCTCTATTTTATTAAAACCGACTTTTATGACAAGTACTCGTTACGGCTAGGTGACTGATATTTTGTTCATCTTAATCTAACCCTTAGGTTAGTTAGCTTTTCACACATTTAAGGTTTCACAAAGACAACGAGTTGAGAAGTAGCTAGAAGGGAAGTTTACCGACTCATCTACATTATTTAAAAGTTTGCCATTAAATGGTGATTTGTTTATATTTTTATTTCTTTTTCAGCCCATTGCAACCAGGGCTATAGCCTCAAGGAAAGCTGAGGAGAGCCTGTCAGTGGACTGTTCTCACCATTTCCAAGAGACTGATGGAAAATTATTATTATGTTGTTATTATTATTATTATTATTATTATTATACCAATACTATATTATTATTATTGTAGTCACTATTTAATTTACTATTTTTATTATTGTCTATATTATTCTGCAATTGATATTACATTGTATTTGCGATTATTATTATTATACCACTATTATTATCAATCTATTATAGTTATGATGTTATTATTGTCTATATTCTGTAAATGATACTACATATTCTATTGCTATTATTATAGTATTATTATACTATATGCTATTATCAATATATTATTATATTATATTATTGTACTTATACTATTTTATAAATGTTCTATTCATTACTATTTTATTTGCTGTACACTGTTTGTTTATTGACAATATTATATACTACATAAACTATTTCTTATTGTGTATAACAAACTATTTACTATTCTCAATTTCTTTATTTGCATTGCACTGTAGTTGTACCATCATATGTATTACCATAAAGGATCCATCAGTTATCTTTGTTGTTGTATGTTTTTGGAGTATCTTTCTGTAAATATCTGTATCATTTTAGTGCTATAAAATACAGAAAGCAGCCCGTGTGATTTGTATTTGATGATTTGTTTAATTTTATCAATGGTGGTCAATTCTAAGCTCAAAAAAAGCTAAAATTGCGTTAAAGACAGAAAATCCCTTTTTTACAATAAGAAAACTTTATTTAATTTAATGTGAAAATTAAATTATATCTTAGTATGGGCGTTTTCACAATTCTTATGCAAGAATAAAGCAGTCAAATACATGACAAGCCTGAGCTTTGACTATTTTTTAATTAAAATAAATATTTTATGTCTAACTATAGAGATCTTAAGTAACTAGAACTTTTTGTACACCACGTACATTATAAACCACTGAAATTGGTTGATAAATGTAAACGTTATTTTTGTTTTTATCCAGAAAAACCGCAGCTCGTCCGTTACTTGTGTTTGTTAACAGCGCAGTCTTGCCCCGCACAATATGGCGGACTCGTTGACGTATCGCAGCAACAGTCCAAAGCGGCCAATAGGGCGTCTAGTGTTTATTATATGTCTATGGTTAGAATCACCGGTTTCTATAGAAACAGTCAGACTCGCGCCGCATTTAGGTCTGCGCATGCGCATAAGCTTGATCCAGCCTGAAAAATACAGTTTTTTTTTTTTTGTCACGATTCGAGCGTTTAGAAACTAAATTTATGAGCCGGTTGTTGTTAGATTTCATTGGTGATTTCAAATATGAAATTTAATCGTAAGGTTGGCGAACAGTTTTGGAGAATTTGATGTTTCCCCATTCAAAGAGATAGGGCATGATGCCCAGGATGCCCGAGAGGCGTTTCAAAGATGGCCGCCGAGTGAAATGACTTGTCTTAAAGGGACTTTGATATTAATCACCACTGATTAACGGCAGGGAGAGGGGATCAGCAGGGACGATGTATTTCTTTGTTGACCACAAAAACTTTTATACCATCAAGAAATCAGTCTGTGCAATAAAAAGAAAAGCAATCAGAAGAGCTTTTTTGCCTCACTTATATTTTATTTATGCGCCACCAATGCAGTCCCTGCCTTAGTCTCTCAGCGGCTTTTAAAAAAGGACATAGTAGCCGCTATACATTTTTTAATTACATTTTAAACCCAGCAGTTGTGTTTGCCCATATTTGACCCAAACATGGGTTGAAACAACCCGACATTTATTAGAGTGTAGGCCTACATAATGATTTATCTATTATTAACACCTATTTCAGTATTCATTGTTTACAGTACATGTATAAATGAATATATTTATGAAGATGTTTTGAATTACCTAATAAAGAATAGCCTATGTATTATTGTATTGGAATCAAACTCTATGGCAGTGTCAAAATACACAAATTAAAAGCATTTTTTTTTTTAATGTTAAAGAATTGTTTTTATAGAAATAAAAATGTTATTGTGCTGCTCATTCTGATGGAAACATGGAAACCTGCACTGTGTT
Source organism: Ancherythroculter nigrocauda (assembly GCA_036281575.1). Classification (NCBI taxonomy): domain Eukaryota; kingdom Metazoa; phylum Chordata; class Actinopteri; order Cypriniformes; family Xenocyprididae; genus Ancherythroculter; species Ancherythroculter nigrocauda. The sequence goes on along the minus strand of VTFQ01000021.1, from coordinate 3,087,841 downwards.
TACTACATCAACTGTGTAGAAAACTGACAGAGAAGAGATTGTTTTTGGGTTTTTTTTTTTTTTTTTGTTTGGGGTTTTTTTGGCGCACAAAAAGCATTCTCGTCGCTTCATAACATTAAGATTGAACCACTGCATTTTAACAATAGGCGTTTCTCAAAACCAAGTTCGCAAAGTTCGCACTTGCGTCCTTGTAGTTAAGGACTTGGCAATTTCGACTCAGGAGAACGAACTCCCGTGGTGTTTTATTTGTTATAAAACACCACTCTGCCTCTTTTCGTTTTATTTAAAAAACAAACAAAAACATATTAATAGCCTCAAGCAACGAGTGATTGATTATTATAACAAAACGAAATATTAAACAACACTTCATCTTTTCGTATATATTTAAAAAATATTAAACGTAATACTATTTGTGCATACTCTGATTATCTTCACTGTAATGATATGAAATAGGCTATAACATAAAACACAAGACTGTCTCTTTTTGTTAAATGTCAGTTTTAATGGTCAATAATAGCCATTATAAAAAGGTATAAGAATAGGCTATACAATAAGAAATAAAGCAAACAATTCAGTCAAGCGTACAAAATCAGCGCTTTAGTAGGATACAAAAGTTAAATAGCCATAAAGTTATGAAACGTCACGCTGCCCTCAGCCAAAACGGAGCCAGCGGCAAATGTCAGAAGGACTAGCCGAGGTAAGGCTGCTCTCGGCTGGGTACATGAGCGCTGAGCGCCCGGTGATCGCCTGGATCTCACAACTCCGACAATTTTCAGGAAGGCGCTATCTTTATCAATAAACCACAAATTTGAGCTTTAAACCAGCACATTCTCGCCTGAAAAACTCTTAAAACTACATATCATGACATAATAACAGTGATATGTTTAAATTATGCGGGTTTTCTCCTTTAATATTGACGCTTGGTTAGTGCGAGAAAGAGTATAAAGAGTATCCTGAGAATACAGAGGAATACACCGAACAGCGCATGCAGGGCAGAATTAGGCCAATACCCTCTATTAATCCACATTGAGAAACGAACCATCAAATTTTGGAAACATCTAAAAATGAGTGACCCCAACTATTATCATTCTAGCCCTTAAAAACCATTAAATGAACATTGAAAAAAGCCCCCTGATCAGATGGTCCTGAGGCTGCAAAAACAACACGACTAACAACAGCCAGCCTCAGGACACTGACACCCCCATCCACAGAATTTGGCCCAGCCAAATTACAAAAGCACAAAAGGACCTATTGGACAGAAACAACAGAAAAACAAAGTAAACCTGATTGTTATTTGGCCCTAAATAGAGACTACACCACAGCAGAATATCTGAGTACAGTAAAAGACTGTAAATTAGAGAAGAATAATGATACAGATACAGACAGAACTGGCTGCCCAGAGAGAGCCGCATCCGCCCGTACGGTGACCTGGGAGAAGTGGATACAGAGCAACACTTCCTCACCAGCTGCCAACTATGAGGAAATCAGAAAGACATTTTATCCAAAATTTGAAATACTTTGCCCTAACTTCATAAAAGTAAACAATAAAACACAACTTCAACATTTATTAGGTGAAAAAAGAGATTGTATCCTACTAGCAGCAAGATACATTACCTGTCACAAAAAGAGGGAGGAGTCGACTAATCAGTAGGCCTAATGCGCTCACACACACACACACACACACACACACACACACACACACACACACACACACACATGCACGCACGCACACATACGCACACACACAGAATTCTAAATTGTTCATAGAATTCTAAATGTTGATTGATTAATCGTTCTGCTTTTTATGTTTCTATATGTACATGTGATTCACTGTATGTTGATGATAGAAATGCTTTGGCAATACTTTGTAACAATTGTCATGCCAATAAAGCACTTTGAATTGAATTGAATTGAATTGAATTGAAAAAATAGTGTGAGATGCATTCTGGGATACCTGGCTGTCTCAAGTCCACACAAATCACCTCTCAATGCTTCCTCGATAAAAGGGGCGGATCAAGAACACATCTGGGGATTTGAACTGTGGCTAGATGCGAACTTTGAATTGGAACAGTACTTGGGCAGCGACTGATGACGTTTCACAAGTTCACAAGAACACAAGTACAGAAAAGTACGCATATTGAGAAATGGCTATTGTCTTTAAAATTCAGTCATTAATCATTAATGTTGTTCCACACCCGTAAGACCTTTGTTCATCTTCAGAACACAAATTAAGTTATTTTTGATGAAATCTAATGGCTCAGTGAGGCCTCCATTGCCAGCAAGATAATTAACACTTTCAGATGCCCAGAAAGCTACTAAAGACATATTTAAAACAGTTGATGTGACTACAGTGGTTCAACCTTAATGTTATGAAGTGACGGGAATACTTTTTGTGCGGCAAAAACAGCGACTTTATTCAACAATATCTAATGATGGGTGATTTCAAAACACTGCTTCATGAAGCTTCGAAGCTTTATGAATCTTTTGTTTCGAATCAGTGGTTTGGAGCGTGTATCAAACTGACAAAGTCACGCCCCCCAGTGGTGAACCATTGAAATTTCGAAACACTTATGAGTAATGAATGAAGCTTCGTTTACTGAAATCACGTGACTTTGGCAGTTTGATACGCGCTCCAAACCACTGATTCGAAACAAAAGATTCATAAAGCTTCGAAGCTTCATGAAGCAGTGTTTTGAAATCGCCCATCACTAGATATTGTTGAATAAAGTCGTTATTTTGTTTGTTTTTTTGGCACACAAAAAGTATTCTCATCACTTCATAACATTAAGGTTGAATCACTGTAGTCACATGATCTGTTTTAAATATGTCTTTAGTAGCTTTCTGGGCATCTGAAAGTGTTAATTATCTTGCTGTCAATGCAGGCCTTACTGAGCCATCGGATTTTATCAAAAATATCTTAATTTGTGTTCTGAAGATGAACGAAGGTCTTACGGGTGTGGAACGACATGAGGGCAGGGGCGGACTGGCCATCTGTGTGATCTGGAGAATCACAGAACGGCCGGTACTCCAGGACGGCCGGCGGGCCGGCCCACCACCCGCCATGCACGCAGTCATCACCTGTTTTTCCCCCCACTAATCTGTTTAACATTCCAGTACTGTAGGTGGCAGCAATGCACCTTTAAGTTGGATGCCAGCTGCACTGGCCGTGGCCGCCAAGTAAGGAGAAGAAGTGGAAGAGTAGTTGCTACCTGCTACCGGACATTCACATATCGCGTCACATAAGCGGCCGCGCCGCATTCTCCTTCTTTCCAGTGCGCTTTCGCTCCAGTGGCGTCTGTCGTTGCTGTGCAACCATGAGCCGCGCTCTCAACCGCTTCTATTATGAGCGCGCTTGCCTAAATTACAGTAAAAGCACTCGACTTTAAGTCACGAGCGTTGATTTAAACCACCGAAACGCGTCCGATGCAACCATTAAACGTTACCGATGCTCAAATGGCATCTTGGACAAATGTGTCTCAGCTGTGTGAGCACAAGCGCTGCAGGTGTCAGTCAAGAAACAGAAGAGTGTACAAATGCATTCAGGGATTGAATTTGTTCAGTACAGTGTTGTTCAGTGCAAGATTTTAATGTAATTTAAGCTAACATAAAGAAAGGGAAAATACTTCCACTAGATGTTAAAAAGTAATAATGTATCTAACAATGAGAGATTTTTATAAAGTTGATATAAAGCTCCAGTTTTTTGTTTATTTCTGATCCCTCCATGCCACAAGTGTTGCTGGTTTTGTTCCTAAATTACTGATTTTTTATTCCATGCACCTTGTTGGATGTGAGAAGTTGCACCAGACTATTGCAATTAATAGTATTATATTAGTAGTATTATATTAGTTTATTAGTAGTATTATATTAGTAATAGTATTATATAATTATATTACACTCTGTAACAATGAGAGAGACACTGCTGTTTACATTTAGTATGGTAAATAAGATATTTATAGTATACGTATAAAAATATTTTAGTAGGCCTAATGAAATTTGAAGTAAATGAGAAATAATGCGGAAAGTAAATTTTCTGAAATGTTGCGTTTTCTTGCGCTTGAATGTTAATATGGCCCTCCTATGAGGTGTCAATCACAGAAACGGCCCCCCGACAATTTGAGTTTGAGACCCCTGCTATATGATTATTCAAGTTAATCTAGAGTAATATGCTTTTAACACAACATCTAGTCAACATCAGTGCTATTGCTATAATTTGGATGGTATAGTATCATGAGCCACGTCAATTAAAGTCTTGTGACACTCATGCCAGGCGTTATTGTTATTGTTGTTGTTGTCGAGTTTCCGCACGCCGATTGCTTTGGGCCAGGCCTAGTCAAAGTCCAGGGCCGTTTTTTAGTCCCAGTCCGTCCCTGCATGAGGGTGAGTAATAAATGACAACAATTTCATTTTTGGGTTAATTAATCCTTTAAAGACTTAATAGGCTATTTATTTTTAAACATTTGTTTACACTTTGTACAACAGGCTACTTCTAAAGTATTTTGATTTTTGTTGTAATCTTATGTTAATTTCAACATTTGCTAATGCATTATTAAAATCAAAAGTTGTATCTGTTAATATTAGGCTATTTAATGGCTGACATGAACTAGCAATGAACAGTTGCATAAAATGTTAACAAAGAATAACTACTGTAAAATAAAAAGAATAACTACTGCTGATATTTCACCAATATCAAAAGCATTAAACATAGGCTCTTCTGTATTTCCAGTTATCGTGGATCATTCATTTCAACATTTAATCTGCTTGCTGTTTAGTTTCTAGGCCCATTTTTATATGGCAGTGAGACCTGCTAGCCAAAAGTTGTATTTGACATTTAATTTTGTTTACCTATATTTTAAAAACAATTCAAATAATTTTTCTTAGTCTTCTTCAACTCATATTTAAAACAACATGTAGTTTAAAGTTTTTTGCTCTAGAGATTTTTTTGCTTTAACCACAATACTTGCTGGATACCCTAGTGAAAGAAAGTGTACTTTATTGTATTTTAAATATATTCCCCTTTTCTATAGTACACTGCAAATATACTAACAAAAAATGTACTATCTTTAAATATATAAAAAGTATATTAGCATCATATTTTCACAATACAACTTTTAACACACTTTAAAATAATTGTACTTTAGTATATTTTCTAAACAATATATTTTAGAAAAATATACTTGAAGTGTAAGTTCAGTTTATTTTTTAAAAGTGTATTTATTTGCACTTTATAAAAATATATTTGAGGTATATTTTAACTGTGTGTCATTGTAACAATGCACTGAAAGTATATTTAAAAATATATATTATTTAATATCCTGAAGTTGTAGTGTATCTAAAGTTAAATTTGAGTATATTTTTAAGTTTACTTATTCATCCTTGGAATTCATTTTATTACTTGTGCTTATTTATTTCAGTATGACTAATGCATTAAAAGCCCATTTAATATATGCAGTGTAGCCTATAATTTCCAAATATGTGTAAATATGTTTAATAAGTTTACACTGGCAGAATCATTTTACAATCATACACACAAATCTATATTGAACAACACACCAGCAGCACAAGTAACGTTGCATGCGGAAAAAAATATGTTGAGTGGTTAAACTTGAGACTTCAAATGAATTCAAATGTCTCTTCAACTCAAGTACAATCAGAGCTGCTGATGTCGTCTGAATCCCCTCACTCAGTCACTTAGGTGAAGTATAATGTCGCAATTTGTAGTATTGATTCAATGTAGGATTTAGACAGACTATTGTAAACGTGAATAAAAAGACTTTATATCTTTGGTATATTCTGTTAACAGATGCTGTTCTTCACGAGTTTCTGCGGTCACACTGGTCAAATATTTTTTTCTTTAATGAAAAGCATGGTAAGTTTTGCTGAATGTATGTTAAGTTTAAATAAAAGCATTGGATTTGTTAATGAAATATGTCTCTTCATTAGTGATGTTGCTACATTTTATTTATTTTAATGGCCTTGAAAACAAATGCATTCAACTTTGGGAAAATGTCACCTAAGTAATTTGTTAAACTGTATTTAAATAGCAGCACAATTATAATACTGTATTGTGTGAGATTATGTAATTCAAAGTACAGTAGTCAACATTTGAAGTGGATCAAAAAAGTTCAGCAAAGTTGTCCTAAGAAGAAGGTTTTAGGACAACTTTGATTAAAGGTTTTGATCCGCTTCAAATGTTGACTATATTATACAAAGTATAAGTAATAACAAAGTGTATTGTTATTAACTGCAAAGTGTGTCATTTTTAGTATTTTAAGGTACTGAGCACACAGTATATACTATTACCTGTAAAATAATATATTCATTGTATATTGCTTGTGTGAAGACACTCGTAATTAATTTATAATGTACTTAAATCACAACTAAAGTGTACTTATAACACAAAGTGTACTTGTACCACAAATAAAGTATACTTATAATGCAAATAAAAGTATACTTATAATACAAAGTATACTTATAACACAAAGTGTACTTGTACCACAAATAAAGTATACTTATAATGCAAATAAAAGTATACTTATAACACAAAGTATACTTATAACACAAATTAAGTACACTTTAAAATCACTAATCAAGCATGTAATTAGTCCCTACACAGGCATATACTTAAACCCCTGGTTTCACAGACAAGGCTTAAGCTAGTCCTAGACTAAAATGCATGTTTAAGCTGTTTTAACTGAAAGCAACTTGTACTGACATATCTTAAAATATGTCACTGCCACTGTTTTGCCTTAAGATACACACCAGCAATGTCTTTTTCTAGGGTATGTTTAGAAAAACTACTTAAATATCCTAATTGAACTACGGTCTAATCCTGGTTTAACCTAAACCCTGTCTGTGAAACTGGGCTAAAGTGTACTAAGTATACTTGAAACTGGTCCAATTTAGCACACAAAAGTACACTAAATATTCTTAAAGTTGTGTTTTTATACAACTTAATTACAACTAAAATATATTTAGTACAAAATTAGTTGTTTCAAAATAGCACACTTTAAGTTAACTAATCATTAACCCATTTAATCCCAAATTTTTCCCAGAGATGACATATATGAATTTGTATGGTATTTGTAAGGATATTAAACAATCAATGTCAATTATGTAAAAAAAATATTGAAAAGTCTATGAAAAATTGGGTTTTATGTCCGGTCACAAAAGTGACCGGTGGTAGAACACAGGGAGTCTAGGTCTATGGCGTCAATGCATTTACAAAATGACAAACCTCCAGCAATTAGTTTAAAGATTGGGTTAAATAGATGAAATTAGTGTTTTATTCCATTACAGTTTTTCTCAGTCGCTTTGGTGCATTTCTCACATCACTGTTTACATTTGCACAACAGTTAGTTCAACCTCCACAACATTTAGTCATTTGTGCACATCATAGTAGCAGTTTCTCATTCCTTTGAACAAATTGCAAATGCTTTTGGACATGCATCAATTGCTTTCATATAACTCTCTGCTGTTTTATAACATTATCATTTGCTTATGTCATGTCAGTCAAAATTAACTATACTTGTGAATGCTGAATAGTCATTCCATATAAAACTAATAGTCCTCATTTCATTGCTTGAGTCATTACATACAAAAATGTTGAACTAGTTGTCAAAATCTGTCAAGCAAATTTTGCACATTTTTTAAAAACTTTTTTTCCTGAAAATGCACAAATGACTAAATGTTGTGGAGGTTGAACTAACTGTTGTGCAAATGTAAACAGTGATGTGAGAAATGCACCAAAGCGGCTGAGAAAAACTGTAGTGTATTGTAGTGTACAGTAGTGTTACAGTAAAGATTTGCTATATGTACTGCAATATTGTTTACAGTTGTGCACAGCTCTACCCAAAGGGAGTTTATGTTTGTTGCAAATAAGGGTGTATTTTTTTCTTTTGCACAATGCTGTGAACAAATTAGAATTGCAAAGAGCATATGCAGTAAAAATGTGAAACATACATATTCAGTGTCTTGTACTCAGTTACCTCACTAAATACAGTAATGTGTAACTTTACTGTATTTTTCAAATGGCTGTGCAAATAGTATATAGTGCTGTCTTGAGCATTTTCAGGTAGTGTCACCAAGGTCTGACTTTTTTGCATTGGAAAACATTGACAGAGTAAACTGTCATGATGAAAACATGACAAAGCCATTTGACTATCTTGTTCTTAAACAATGGTGTCAGGACTTTTCATCTTGATGACACTGACACTTTCACTGACATGAATACTTGCTTTTGAGGAATGACCTATCCATTTTGAGCAAGTGACATGCTTTTGCAGGTTATCAACTAGGTTTTGCAGTTTGTACTAATTGTTTTGAGAACTGCATTAACTGTTGTGCAAATGTAAATAGTGATGTAAGAAATGCACCAAAGCGACTGAAAAAAACTGTAATAAAGAAGTAAACATTGTCTGGCTCAGTTTCAAAAAGGACAAAATAGCATATGCAGCAGTACGGCACAAATAATCAATAAAATTATGACAAAATTACATAAATTGTAGGAAATTGGAATATAATTATTAAAAACTTATTTATAAACTGAAATAAATAAGTACAGATAGACAGACAGATAGATAGATAGACAGACAGACAGACAGACAGACAGACAGGCGGATGGGCGGGCGGACAGACGGACTGATGTCACCAAGGATCAAGTAAATCCAAAACATGACTTACGGTCAGTATGAAATACAGTTTATGAGAATAACATATAGGGGACATAGACTCCCTGTGTTATACCACCGGTCACCATTTATCTGCAGTCTGACAACAGAATAAACCATGTATTAATATAATTTCAATATGTATGTATAGATAACCCTTTCATGATGATGTGCACTCAATCACCAGAGCACCAATACCAGCGCACTCAATCCCCGGATTACTAATCACCGCCACCTGTTCGTCATCAGCACCATCATCAACCGCTCCATAAAGGACTTACACTCACACACACTCCTCGTCCGGTCTCGTTTGCACTTCACTCACCTGAATGCTTACCTCAAGGACTCCATTGATCTACTTACCTGTCTCCAACGTCTCCAGTGTTCCTCGTGTGCTACTCCGTCTGTGTGTGAGTGTTCCCCGTCTCCAGTCTTCAGCATCATCCTTCTCTCCTATGGACATAGAAGGACAGTATCACCTCTCTGCTTCCCACACTTCAGTATTCATCAGTCTTATTCACCTGCATAACCATTTGACTCTGTTGAACATCAATAAATACCACTGTGTGTTTTATTCCTGCCTCCGTGTCCCTGTACTGTAACAGGTACAGCTATGGTTTTGGGCAAATCTTGATGAACTGGTTTGGGTGTGTTTGGTCATGCCTAAATGACAGGAGGAATGGTGTCATAGATATCTGTATACTGAATTGTGATTGGTATGTGTCATACATCTCTTCTCAAGCACTGGTATATCCTGCAGGTGTTACAAACCCCAATAATTACATTTTTTTTTTTTCACAAAAATGTAGTTGAATTTGTATCTATCTAATCATCTGTGTTCAATCCTGTTCCTCTAGTTTAACTCCAGCCCTAATTAAACACACTTGAACTAGCTATTCAAGGTCTTACTAGGCTAGAACTTCAGGTGTGTTGAGGCAAGTGGGAGCTAAACTGCAGGGCAGTGGCTCTCCGGGAATGAGTCTGGACACCCCTGTAATCCTCAGAAGTTGGCTTTATATGTGACGCCAAACTACATTTTATTCAGGTGAGAAACTGAATTAACTGCATTCATTTAAAAAATGTAAATTTAAAAAAAAACCCTGAAGTTTCAGGGTTTTTAAAAAAAAATTTTATTAAGGCAATGATTCATTTTCATCTCACTCTAAACTTTTACTATTATTGTGGAATTTTTCTTTTGCTATTTGTGCAACTGAAAACACAAAAAATATATTTAATGAAGTCTCTCATACATCGCCATAAAAGTTTACCCAACTACGACGACTTCAGCTTCTGAGAAACCCGGAAAAGTGAAAATGAAGGGTCTAATTTTAAAAAACTGATTAGTCAAATACTAAATTCTTTTATTGAAAAAATAACTTGTCAGTTATTTTGGTATTTTCAACTCAAACTATCAAGTAAATGATATTCAGAGATTTTATTAAGTTAATCATTATTACTAAACCACTGAATTATTTTTAGTAGTCTCACAGAGCTGTGAACTGATTCTAGTCTTTTTATTGAGGAATTTGTTTGTTCTTGTGTGTGAAAGCAAATATTGACTTTTTTTCAATAATTCCTTTCAGATCCAAAAATGTCAAGGATAAATGGCTCATCGCTGTGTCGTCTGGGTCTAATAGTTACGTTGGCAGGTGTCGTCTTTCTGGTAATCATGTTTTCTTGGTTCTCACCTTCAAAGAAATGTCCACCTCCACTTCCTAGACCCGATCAAAACAACTGTGTCAAAAGCAAAAGCTCTATTACTGATGCAGTAGAAGACAAACCTATACTTCTGCTGTGGACCTGGCCTGAAAATTATAGATTTGACCTGAGTGACTGCAAAAAGTTATACAATATTGATAACTGTCAGTTGACGGATGATAGATCTCTCTACAGCGATGCAGACGCTGTTATGGTTTATCACAGGGGCATCAGCTGGGACCTGTCCAACCTTCCTCCATCTCCTCGTCCTCCGTTCCAGAGGTGGATTTGGTTACATTTGGAATCGCCGACCAACACGAAAAAAATACCAGGTCTGGAAAACCTGTTCAATCTCACTCTCAGCTACAGACAGGATGCGGACATTCCTGTACGGATGCACTTGACCCCCAGGAAGAAACCTGAGGAGTTTGTGATTCCCAAAAAAGACAAACTGGTGTGTTGGATTGTGAGTAACAACGATCCTTCAACAGGTGTAAGCGCAAGGAACACTTTTTACAGAGAATTCAGCAAATACATTGAAGTGCATATGTTCGGAAAAGCTTATGCAAGATTTCTGGATTATAACGACTACTATCCTACTATGGCGAGCTGCAAGTTTTACCTTTCCTTTGAGAACTCCATCCACAAGGACTACATCACGGAGAAGATCAATGGGCCGCTTGCTGCAGGTACCGTCCCTGTGGTTTTGGGTCCTCCCAGAAAAAACTATGAAAACTTTGTTCCTGGCAACGCATTTATTCATGTGAATGACTTCCCAGATGCAAAGTCACTAGCAGAACATCTGCTTCAGCTGGACAAGGATGAAGAAGCATATGGCAGGTTCTTTACCTGGAGGAAACATCTCACTCCAACTCCTCATTTAATACTACAGAACCAAGAGTTTGTTCTGGCTATCTGCACTGCCTGTGACTATATAGCAAGATACAGAGAATATAAAGAAGCTCACGATATTTATGAATGGTATTTCAACTAAAGAGAAGTTATGAGAATATTTTCTATGAATTATTTTTGATACTGGAGTTTTAGTATTTAGTATTTTGATGATCAATCTGTACTGATGGATGGTTGTAGCTCTTTTCAGATGATTTAATTTTATATACTCTCAATCAAATAATATAAAGAGACATTTTGATGGCTACAATACACTCCAAAAAACTTGGGACAGAGGCATGTTTACTACTGTGTCGCATCTCCTTTCCTTTTAATTGCCCTTTGTAATCATTTAGGAATTGAGGATACTAATTGTTGCAAGTAGAATTTTTGCCCAATTTTGAAATTTTGCCCATTTTTATAGAAATAACTACTATAAAAATGACATTGTGCTGCTCACGTGAACAGCGTCAGCCAATAATGAGTCGGCGTTCTGATGTAAACATGGAAACCTGCACTGTGTTTACTACATCAACTGTGTAGAAGACTGACAGAGAAGAGATTGTTAAATAAAGTTGTTATTTTTGGGTTTTTTTGGCGCACAAAAAGTATTCTTGTCGCTTCATAACATTAAGGTTGAACCACTGCAGTCACATGGACTATTTTAACAATGTCTTTAAAGGGTTAGTTCACCCAAAAATGAAACTTCTGTCATTAATTACTCACCCTCATGTCGTTCCACACCTGTAAGACCTTCGTTCATCTTCAGAACACAAATTAAGATATTTTTGATGAAATCCGATGGCTTGCTGCATTGCCAGCAAGATAATTAACACTTTCAATGCCCAGAAAGCTACTAAAGACATATTTAAAACAGTTCATGTGACTACAGTGGATCAACCTTAAAGTTATGAAGAGACGAGAATACTTTTTGTGCGCAAAAAAACAAAATAATGACTTCAACAATATATATACAAAATGACATACAAGGTTTACAATGTTAAGTGGTCTCTTAATGGTCTCTTAATTTTTTCCAGAGCTGTATAGATATATGTATGTATATGTATATATATGTATACTGTCACATATATTACATGCTTTTATGAATGCTTTTGGACAAGGACAAGTAGAATATCATATGCAGTTTTAACAAAGTTGAATTATGTAACCTTGTATGTCATTTTTACTCTTCAAAGTGTACATTTGCAGGTGCTGATTATAATTGATTAATTTAGTGCCCACAAAGAATAAGTATAAACAATTTATAAAAAGTAGTATATAGTGATCTAATGTAGAGTGATTAAAAATTAACCACAAAATATAACACGCAGAAATATTAATAATCTACCAATGCTCAATGTTGCGCAACAACGTTGCTACAGCCCTGAGTACAGTGTTCATATTAGGACATCCTCACACCTCAGTCATACAATGAAAAGGCGTCATGCCTCAGACTAAAAGGCTTCAGTCACTGGACAAACTGGTATTGCGCCTCAGAATGAAAGGCTTCGGGTCAGGAAAAATGATGTCAGGTGTCAGGTCTCATACAATTAGGCATCGAACTAAACAGCCTCAGACCAAAAGGCTTTAGACGAAAAGGCATCGGATGAAAGGGACTCAGACAAAAAGGCATCATGTTTTTGTTTTTTTTGTTGTTTTTGTTTTGTTTTGTATAGCTTAACTTTCTATTGGCTTTTATCCCATCATAATGCCGTCCTTCAGTTGTCTTTTTCTTTACTGTTACTATTCCCAAATTGATGAAAGGTGTGTGTGCGTGGATATTAATTATGCAGAATCTATCTGTTGATGGTAGGCTATTCATGTAGGCTATTTATGTAATCCCTTGGCGAATAAGAAAAGAAAAGAAGAGAAAAGAACATGGCGATTTTCACAATGGTCTGCAGAAAAACAGCAACGGGCTGAATGAAAATTTAAAATGTGATGTATTCCATTGTTATTCTTATGTATTTGTTTCCTTTTTATGTAAAGCACTTTGAATTACCATTGTGTATGAAATGTGCTAAATAAATAAAATTGCCTTGCCTTGCCTAATCGACTTCAAATAGCTCGAAATATATATATATATTTTTTACCTCTCTTATAAAAATGAACCATGGTTTTACTAGAAATAAAACAAAATGGTTATTGTAGTTAACCATGGTAACCACAAATTAACCATGGTTTTGCTACACTATAGTTTAAGGTATTTGTAGTAAAATTATTGTGTTATGTCCAAGGATGTAATATCTTTTATTTATTTTACTTTTTTTGTATTATGTGGGCCTTAGCCCACTAGGTGGCAGTAGTGGTGGTTTTCTTTCCCTTTTCTTCATCTCCTTCTTTGTCTGAGCAGGTACAGCCAGGTGAGACTGCTTATCATCTGCTGATTGATCCTAGAGGTATTTTGTTTGTCTGATTCTTTTGGCTTTTCCCACTTCTGAAGATATTTTATACTTCCTACACTTTTTGTTATAACAATAAAACTGATTGTATTACATTTCTTGTGTTTTGGCATGTAACTTTTGGAGCCAAGTTTTGCTTAATGCTTTAGTTACTGTTATCTGTAATGTTGCTTCCCCTATCCTAGACTGGGAGGAACGTAACATGTTATAAAAATAGTAGCCTTTCCGACAAAAAAAAAAAGTTAACACACTTTTAACCAAGGTTAATTTTCTTATGTGTTCACGATAGTTTGCAATGCAAGCTAGTTGCAATGTATTTTTGCAAACATTTTATAGCCTACATGCAAATAAAACTTGTGAATAATACAAATTTACTAAAATAATCTCAGGGGGATATTTTTTATATATATATATAGTTTTTTTTTTTTTACAGTCTATGGTTTTATATAACTTTAGTGTAACATTTAACAGAAAACTGCATGCACGTGACATCACATTGAGGCGGGGCAATTCGCTTCTTTCTAAAGTTCGTTTCGTCTGATGCTTTTTGGTCTGAAGCTGTTTAATACGATGCCTAATTGTTCGAGACCTGACGTCGTTTTTCCTGAGACCTGAAGCAATTCAGTCTGAGGCATGACGCCTTTTCGTTGTATGACTGAGGTGTGAGGAAGTCCTAATATGTGGCGTCTTACAATTCTACTTTGTCACAATGTTGTGGGCACTAGACAGCGACGTTGTCATAGTAGAAATGCAACGTGCCACAGACGTTGCCATAACGTAAATGTGTTTGCTGGGTAACGCGCTGCTTCCTTGTAGCTTAAATGACAACCAGCAGCTCGGATTACATGCAGTCAGATCGCATGCACAGTCGCACTCAGAATCATTGTCAGCGCTATCCTGTTTCTGTTTTGAAGTAACTTAAAACCCAGCTTCACTATTGTTAGGAAATACTACACAGACGTAGGACAAATTCACACACGCATTCGTTCTCACGAATGGATTCAAATAAATTCTATCTGATAAGTAATGTAAAGACTCAGATAACTGATGAAAATAAACAGTTAAAGAGTTAGTTCACCCAAAAATGAAAAAAATGCCATTAATTAGGCTACTCACCCTCATGCCGTTCTACACCCGTAAGACCTTCGTTCATCTTCGGAACACAAATTAAGATATTTTGATTACAGTTTTTGTGATTGCTTTAGCACAATTATAAAAACAAGGCTAATTTTGTCAAAACACTACACACAATTCACAGATCCACACACACAAGTAGCAGAACACCTCAGGTCTTTTGCAAAATGAAACACTTCATTCAAAACTTTACATTCATTTAACAAAACCCAACTTTGACACCGTATGGAACACACATGATTCATGCATTCTGATTCTGTTCGATTCATTTACACACTGCTGTGCTCAAACTTAAACACTTGTAACTTTTATACTTTTCTAATGATATAGTCTGGTTTTTATTTTTTTCAGAGATATTGTTAAAGTACATGAATATATTGACAAAAAAACAAACAAAACAAACAAACAAACAAACAAACAAAAAAACACAAGACCAGGGGCCTGTACCATGAAGCTGGATTAGCTGGCTAGCCAGGTAAGTTTCAGATTAGTTTGCGCCAATCCTGGGTTTTAGGTACCATGAAAGTAACTTGACTTTTAGCGGTGTTCATCGCCATAGTAACTTATGCTCCACGGCTAACCTGCTCCGGGGCAGGTTATGTTCTGGGTTAGAGATTTCAAACTGAAATTGGACCAATCAGACGTAAGCTAAGTGACACTGACACACCCAACGCAATAAAATCACTCCCCCAGTTTCTCTTCCTCCAAATTAAAGGTCATTATATAGTAAAAACAATTAAAAATTACAATAGTAAAAATTTAACGATGAAATTGTCTGGTTTTAATTATATAATTTATATATGATTTGTATAATTATATGATCTATATTTTTATTAATCCATTACACACACACAAGTTTAGTGTAACAGTTATTAAGCACTTAGTTTCATTGAATATTAATATATATAGATCATATGTAATATATGCCTAAATTAGGTGTAAATGTACTCTTTAAAAATTACTACATGTGACCTTGTATTTTTAAGTCTCTATCGCTATATATTATCAACTAACTTCACAACTTTCACTTGCACTGATAGAGAAAGATCATTTCTTTTATTTGTCCTCTTTCACAGACAAGTATTTTCCATTAGTGTAAATGCATTTAAATTCTTCATTTTCAGCAAAAGAGTTTTGAATCACGCTGGCTGTCTCGCGAGAAGTGAATCACAGTTTATTTCTGTTGCAAGGCATGTGATTGGCTGTTTGCCACTGATGTCATGGATTCATGTGCACGCGCTCCACAAACTCAGGATCAAAGCCTGAGTTGACAAAGAAAGTTGATGATCAGCATCATGGTACCAACAAAGCCGGATTGGAGTGGTTTGGTTTTGTCAACTCGAAACTAATCCTATAACCCTGAGTTTGTTCAACTACCATCATGGTACAGGCCCCAGGCCCCAAATTGACAAAACCAAACCACTCCAATCCGGCTTTGTTGGTACCATGATCCTGATCATCAACTTTCTCTGTCAACTCAGGCTTTGATCCTGAGTTTGTGGAGCGCGTGCACATGAATCCGTGACATCAGTGACAAACAGCCAATCACATGCCTTGCAACAGAGATAAACTGTGATTCACTTCTCGCGAGAGAGCCAGCGAGATTCAAAACTCTTTTGCTGAAAATGAAGAATTTAAACACATTTACACTAATGAACATACTTGTATGTGAAAGAGGACAAATAAAAGAA
>VTFQ01000021.1:2953859-3066359 GCA_036281575.1 Ancherythroculter nigrocauda | reverse complement strand
CAGCTTCATGGTACAGGCCCCAGTAGCTACTGCATATTGATGAAAATATTTATTTCTCATCAGATTGTAAAACCATTCAATACATCCATGCCTTTCCAAAGGTTACATTTTGCACTGAAAATCAGAACATATTCTAAATACACGAACAAAAACATTTTAGGAGACAAAACAAAGCATGATTTTAAATGGAAAAAAACCCAAAACAAAACAAAAAAACACCTAAGCATCATCTCTGGCCTAGCTGGGAGGTTTTGGAGTGAAAATTGTGGATGCTAATGAAACCAGTTTTGGTCCAGAGCAGATGAAATTTGGGAAATTTGCATTGTCATATGACAATGTATCTCATCTGCTCTGCATCCATTTGGTCTTCTGCTGTGACGATTTTGTGCAGTCTGTCTAAAATGTGAATATGTGGGCCGTGCTGTAAGGGCCTAAGTTGGCATGCTGGTGGAGGACCACATTCATGCGTGATTGCAACATATATTGTGACGTTAACACCACGTTGGCCCGGGACATTCAAAATGATGTTTCTCCCTCTCCCTCTTACTGCAACATTGCCTTTTATTTTGTTGAAGACACATAAACTCACCTTTTGCCTTTTTATAGTACTTGCACCTGATTGTTGAGTTTACAGATAAGCACCTAAGTGTCTGAACACCTGACAGCCGTGTTTGATCAATAGGTTTATAGGTGTGGTATTTTGGAAAGCAGTGTCTTGAAATGGCAAAGAAGTGACATTATGTTAGATTTCTGTGTCTAATGTAGAGAAGTGTGTTTAGTGTTGTGCAAAACAATGTGTGTAGTGTTTTGCAAAAAGTGTGAGGCTGAGAATGTGCTTATAGTTGTGCAGATCTGGGCTAAGGTTTTTCTCCTTGTGTGTAGAGTTTCAGTAACTGTGTGTTATTTTTAATTTTAGTGTGTAAGCAATCGTAAAAAACTGTAAATCAGATGCATGGCTCAGTGAGGCCTGCATTCACAGCAATGACACTTCCTCTCTCAAGATCCATAAAGGTACTAAAAAACATATTTTAAACAATTCATGTGAGTTCAGTGGTTCTACCTTAATATTATAAAGACAAGAATACTTTTTGTGCACCAAAAAAGAATGCTTTAACTATGATACTTGCTGTTGCATGTAATGGTTCTGGGCAAATCTTGATTAACTGGTTTAGGTGTGTTTGGTTAGATGACTAAATGCTGGGAGGGATGGTGTCAGTGATATTTGTATACTTGGCATTGGGCCCTACAGGTGTTACATACAGTGCACAGCATAAATGAATACACCCTCTGAACAAATACAAAAGATGTATTTTCTTTATGATCGCTAATACAATTCATGGAAGGATGCAAAACTAAAATGTATTAAACATATACATAATAAAAACTGAGAAATATATGTCATTAATAGCCATAAAATAAGTAAATTAGTGAATTTTGTTTAAATTAAGGATTGCAGAAATGAGTACACCCTAGATTTAATTCAACACATTTATAATATTCTAGCACTTAGTATGCCTTCCATAATTTTGAATATACTGCTCTGACCCTTCTTGGCATGGAGTGTACAAGTTCATGACAAATTGTCATCACATCTGTCCTGTTTAACTCCTGGATGATGAGCTCCTTAAATGCCCTGATCTTTAATGGGGAGTGTTGCTCAACTCGTCCCTACAGAATCCCCCACAGGCGCTCAAGAGTGTTAAGACTGAGTGCAATACATGTCCACAGAAGGTTTTTCACCTTGGGAGAATGCATATCCTCATTGTCATGTTGAAAAAATGCCCAACAATGCAGGAAATGAGGAAAGGGTAACATGTTCTGTTTCAAGTTTGTGTATTAAATTACACAGTGGTGTGTGAATTCATGACAGCATTGATAAAGCATAACTCCCCCACACCTTCAGCACTCATACATCCCTATATAACTTTGAACTTTATACCACTGAACTTTACTGTGGGAACCAGGCACCAGTCATTTTGCACTCTGTGAGATAAACAGTCACTCTTTTGCTGGCTCTGAGACATTTTCCCCTGCTCTTTGTCTAGCAAAAAAAAAAAAAAAAAAAAAAAATAAATAAATAAATAAAGCTCATCACTAAATGAAAGTTTAAAATGAAGGCCTTATGACAAGGGGCCTTATAACAAGTCCATTGTTTTGGATGGAAAAAAACAAATGGAAATAAGTAACTCTTCCAAGTGCTTCCATTGTTGTCAGCATTAAGTCTGAGAATGATTCAGTGGGCTATATAACATTTTTAATTGTCAAGAAATTACTTCTCTTTAAATGTTTTGGTTCAACATACTTACCTGTTGATCAAACATTGCCTTAAACTTACACCAGATTTCCTTTTATTTCGTTTTATTTAGTAACTTTTAGGAGGGTGTAGTCATTTTATCACCTTGATAAGAAAATCTTATTTTCCTGAATAATTTTGACATGCTTCTTTGGTAATTGATTAAGCAGACTTGCTGGAATACTATATCTCTAAAGAACCCTAACATGTCTTCTAAGTAATTTAGTAACTGCTGACTTCAGAAGTGAACTATACACCAACAACCAACAACTCTCTTCTATATTTCTGACTAATCATCTAATGCAGGGGTGTCCAATCCTGCTCCTGGAGTTTAGCTCCAACCCTAATTAAACACACCTGAACCAGCTAATCAAGGTCTTACTATAGCAAAGAGTATAGAACCCAAGAGACGACACTTCAATACTTTTTTGCTAACAGCAACTAGATGGCGCTCCAGTAGTGCGGCAGCCATTATGGGGTGAAAATACTAACTGGACCATAGAATCCTTCACATCTTACACACCCAAAATCTGCGAATTTCACTGCCAAATCAGAAGCGCAGTAGAACAGTTTTTTTTAAATTACGTCAACAGTAAATTGTATGGCTGCTACAGTAAATGTTGTATTGCCTAATATATGTTTTATTACCAGTTGTGGAATCCAACCATTCACCCATGTGAGGTAACGTAGTTAGCCTACTTTATTGAGTATTTCCATTTTATGCAACTTTACACATTTATTAATAGTAAATTAATAATTAATCAATTTCAAATCATCATGTTTGCAGCGAACAATATATTTCAGACTTAGTGGAGTAATATAATATCTAGGTCTGAATTGAAATAGCTATATTGTACGTTTTAATGGATCACGCTACAAACATAATGATCTTATAATACATGATGCATTGCTGTGTCCGTTATCACATAATTCACACTTTTGCTTTAACGGACATTAGACAACACTGCAAAATCAAGCTGTTATATTCATATTGTCCAACATTCCCAATTTTACTGATGCATGGTAATAATTCAGTGTTTATAAGCCTTTTAAATAATTTTAACCAAAACTGACATGGGTTTCTATTGAGCAAAGGTTTTGTGGAGAAAAATAGTGGAAGAAATAAACAAAGTCTGTATAATAAACCGTTAAAAAAATTAAATGATCACTAGTCTAGTGTTTGTACGTTATTCTGTGTTGTCATCATTCAGGTTTTCGGCTAATTTCAGCTTTAATGTACGTTTTTTTAACAAAGCAGCTGATATTCCCATTGATATCTATTGGACTGCCGCATGGTTTTCACCCCAAAATGGCGGAAACGCAGGGCAGCTGCTGGGCGCTGGTGTTTCAATGGAACGTTCTATTGACTAACGCTTCTTGTCAGTGTATATTCTTTGACTATAGACTAGAAACTTCTAGGTAGGTGTGTTGAAGCAAGCATCTGCTGGGTTTGCTGCCAAAAAGCTCTTTTTTTTTTTTCTTTTTTTTTTCGTCTGACCATAGAAGCCGGTCCCATTTTAAGTTCCAGTCATGTCTGACAACTGAATATGCTGGAGATTATTTCTGGATGAGAGCAGAGGATTTTTCTTGAAACCCTCCCGAACAACTTGTGGGGGGTGTAGGTGCTGTTTGATAAATTTTTTTAGGCTTTCTGAGACTCAAGACTCAAATAATCTCTGCAATTCTCCAGTTGTGATCCTTGGAGAGTCTTTGGCCACTCAGACTTTTCCCCCTCACTGCGCATTAGGACGATTTAGACACCCGTCCTCTTCCAGGCAGATTTGTAACATCTTTAGTTAATTGGAACTTCTTAATTATTGCCCTGATGGTGGAAATGATTTTCAATGCTTTAGCTATTTTCTTACAGCCACTTTCTATTTTGAGAAGCTCAACAATCTTTTGCTGCACATCAGAAATGAAAGCTCTAGCGTAAGTTCTGTCGGGAAGACTCTAATGTTATGTCATTTTTTAGTTTAGATCTAACCAATCATTATCTAACACTTGGAGTATAAAAGATCTGTACGCAAAAAACAAAAAACTTAAGTCACTGAAATAAGGCCAAAAAAAGTATATTAAATCTGTGTTCACAAGACTTCTGGGTATTGGAGGTTGTAGACTAGAGTTTTTGCTTCAGAATTATGTAAAAATTATGCTGCCTACTCCTTCATATAAAACAATATATTGATTTAGTTTTTGTAAGACACTTTTTGTCAAGAAACACAGTATGCGTAGATGCGTGAATGATCATGAATAATGGATCATTTACACCTGAGAAGACAAAAGAATCACATAATAATGACCTGAAATGACTTGCATATTAATGAGGCCTTTCAGTCAGGTAGGCTGTGAAAAAAACCCCTCTGTAATAATGTCTCAGCTCATCATAAACAGCAATACTGTGAAATATTATTACAATTTAAAATAATGGTATTCTATTATATTCTTTAAAATATAATGTATTTCTGTGATGCAAAGTGTCTGAACAATTATGTTACCTCTATGGCATTTCATATAGGCTTTTAGCTTAAAAGCATGCACATTTGGAGAAATATTGATGGATTCTTATATATTTATGTCAATTTTCTATACTGAGGAGTAATATTTATTCAATATTTATTGTCATCACTATGAGTGCTGGATACTGTGTTTTCAATTCATACTTGCAGCCGGAGGGCGCTCTGTACACCTTTAGGCCACAAATTCATATAAAGAAGAAAAGGGACCAGGAACTAACGGCATGTCTTCTAGAGATCGCTAACCATGGCTTTAACATCCAAATAAACAATTTTCAAGACAATAAATACACGATTGAGACAATGCATACAAGTATTGCCTCTGAATTTGCCTCTGAATAGTGCTCCCTCTGTGGGCATGGCCGCATTAGCGGATAATGAGCTGAATCACGGACTTCTGACATGGCTCTCTTTTCATACAGATTACATAAACACAGAATGTTTGTTTTCGATTTGACTTGCACGATTTAAACACATGACATTTCAACGTTTTTTTAGACATAAGTGTCATTTTTTTGTCATTAGTATTCATAAGTTACAGTTCATTTTCTGAGAACTATCAGATTGGACTTCCTTCAGAGGGAGACGAGAGATCACGCACCATGTTAGTTTTCTTTATTTTACAAAAAGCACAACATTGTGTTTTTACTCTGAGTGAACACAAATAAAAGAAGACATTCTATAGTTTCAATTGATATATTACTTATGTCTCTATGACAAGAAATGACAGAGTATTTTAAGTCTGTTTTGCTGCAATGTGAAAAAAATCCTGCAAAACGCGCCAGCGCGTTTTCAGACCTCAGGGAATTAAGACCGTCCTCCTGGTTGCATTGGCTTCACTCAAGAGGGTAGGGGACCTGCATGCATTTTTGGTCAACGAATTGTGCCTGGAATTCAGGCCCGGTGACTCTCACGTCATCCTGAGACCCCTGCCCGGATATGTGCCCAAGGTTCCTACCACTCCCTTCAGAGATCAGGTAGTGAACCTGCAAGCACTGCCTTCAGAGGAGGCAGACCCAGCCCTACAGTAGCTTTGCTCTGTCCCGTCCACGCTTTGCGTATGTACGTAGACAGAACGCAAAGCTTCAGGACCTCAGATCAGCTCTTTGTCTGTTACAGAGGCCAGCAGAAGGGAAAGGCTGTCTCCAAGCAGAGGATGGCCCACTGGATAGTGGATGCCATCACCCTGGCGTACGAATCCCAGGGCGTGCCTTGCCTGCTTGGGTTGAGAGCCCACTCCACCAGAGGAGTGGCCTCTTCCGGGGCGCTGGCTCACAGCACCTCGCTGACGGATATCTGTAGAGCTGCGGGCTGGGCGACACCTAACATGTTCGCTAGATTCTATAGCCTACGTGTAGAGCCGGTATCTTCCCGTGTACTCGCTTCCACTAGCCAGTAGAGGCTTTGAACCCAC
This sequence comes from Ancherythroculter nigrocauda, assembly GCA_036281575.1. Classification (NCBI taxonomy): domain Eukaryota; kingdom Metazoa; phylum Chordata; class Actinopteri; order Cypriniformes; family Xenocyprididae; genus Ancherythroculter; species Ancherythroculter nigrocauda. The sequence goes on along the minus strand of VTFQ01000021.1, from coordinate 3,060,139 downwards.
TCTAAGGGTCGACTTGCAATGCCACTCCCACCCCCTGGGCTGGATACGTGCATCCTTTTACTCCAGTCACGTTCCCCGCTTGGTGAACCCTGTCGAGTTCCTCCGCCTCCCCCTTCGGCTCGGACATTGCGGAGTGTCTGATGCCAGGCCAACATCCGTCACTGACGTTGTCTGTTGGCTGGGTTCCATATGTCGCGATCCCTCTACGTGAGCGGTCCCATATGTGTATTTGTCCTTGGTCAAACTCCCTACGGTGAGCCCGTGTCTTTCCCTTAGCAGAGCCAGCTCTGCTGTCACCTGTCAGATGAGTCTCCCCCTACCCAGGTGGAGCCATCCCAGGGACTCCATATGTGTACTGCCCCCCGGGCCAGTCCATATGTGTATTCTCCACGTAAACTCCTCCCCCATTGGGTAGGTAGTGGCCTCTGCAGCATCCCCTACGGGTTCGCTTTCCCAGTGTAGTCTAGTTTACTTAGTGGGTATGTCGGAACAGCAGTAGACTCTCTCGGCGTAAGCTCGCCCCCTTCACCGTCCCAATTGGTGCGACGGGTGGCTAGAGCTTGCGCTGGGCACTGGAAGGGGTTTCGTAACTGTGGCACTTTATTTGGGATCCCAATTCGTCGGTCACTACTGACGTACGTCGAACGTGACCGACTGAAAGGGAACGTCTCGGTTACGTATGTAACCCTTGTTCCCTGAAGGAGGGAACGGAGACGTACGTCCCGTCGCCACAGTTTCTGTACCCTCGCTGTTGTGCGGAAACCAGTTGTCTCCTCAGCGAAAAACAGAGTGCGATTGCATCTGCTTCCTATTTATATACACCTGTCGGAGGCAGTGCGCATTATGCAAATATCGCACGCCAATTCCATTGGCTTGTTTTAGTTCACTCGAAGCTGATAGGGCTCTCTAGTGATATCCCAATTCGTCGGTCACTACTGACGTACGTCTCCGTTCCCTCCTTCAGGGAACGAGGGTTACATACGTAACCGAGACGGTTGTTTAAGAAACGAAAATGTAGCAAATTAGCTCAAAATAAATATTAATAATTAATCATAACTAGTTATAATTAATTATAAATATTTCAATCAGTTAATAAAATTAACTTAATGTAAGAAAATTAATATTACAATCAATTAACCTGTTGTCCAATGAACACACAGTGTTAATTGTTTATTAATTCTAAGAAATATTCATTTCCAGGTTATGGGAAATAACAATCTTATTGTACAGTACTACTCAGAGCCTGTAGTCAGGATCTGCATGAATAGGGACTCCAGTATATGAGCGTGAAACACAGACAACTTTGCGTGTGACATGAACAAGACTTTATTAACTAGACTAAACACTTAACTACTCTAACATTCACACACACACACACACACACACACACACACACACACACACACACACACACACACACACATACATGCATACAGTTTACCAAGGGAAAGAGAGAGCTAAAGCAGAGTACAGGAAGTATGAAGTTACAGCATTGTTTGACATTCAGCAGATCAACAGCCTTGAGCAAACCATCAGTTTAGTTCTAACACGCCCTTCTTTAAAAGGGGTAAGGATACTCAAATATCAAATAATGAGACTAAGTTTGATACTTGCATGTCTCACCCATTTAAATTAAAACTGTTCTGATGCAATTTGTGGAGGCTCCCGTTGAATCTTTGCTGATATTGTCTTGATGAAAGAAAACCAGTTGGATTCAGAGGATCTTTGGTGAATGGAAGGTCTAGGCCGAAGCCTGGCACAAGCTTGGGGTTCCTTAGAAGCTTCTAGCTTCTTACAGCATCATCTTGACATCAGCATTTGTCAGTAAAAGAGAAGGGAGTTTGATCTTGTGATCAGTGAATATAAGGTGTGAAGATGTCACACCCTCTTGAGGTGTCTGAGCCAATAAGGAGTTGCCCCCTCGGAGGGAAGTTTTACAAGGCTTTGTTCTGTAGCAAGATATTAGACACTGGATTGGATGAATGAGAGAAGAACCTTCTAGATTCTTATAATACTAACGTGTCACAGAGTTAGTAACATCTAACATAAATTACCAAATAGGAAATGAAAGTTGGAGTCCGTAGATACCAAACATGCTACCAATGTGATTTCAGTAAACTATAAATTTCAGCTCTGGAATATTCATACCAAAATAGTTCAAAAGAGAAAATTAATACACAGAATAAAGCCTATAAAAGGAAAGTCATGAGATGGGAAACTTGGATACATGTTTTTACATTTCCCAAGTGGTTATATAGAGAATACATAGGATTAAGAGAGTTTATTTGTCACTAGTCTCTACAACATTCTTTCTGATCGTAAAAGTACCGTGTATCTGTAACAGGACACCTAGTTCTGACTGTGTGTTTGCTACATTTGGGATGCTGGTTGCAGTTTAGGGGGATGGGTTCACAGAACTTTGATAGAGTGAGTTATGGGTAATTCATTAAATATAATGAATAATTGTGTGACTGATTTGTACAGATGCTACAAAAAGCTACACACTCATCTTTAAGGGATAAAAGAACCGTTGCCAACATATGCTAGAAACATAATAATCACTGTAATAATGATCCATTCATAGATTCTTAAGTATTTGCCTATTAAAATCCAAACAGCGACTTTTTATTGGCTGGGCAGTGTATATACAGGTTGCGATTTGATTTGCGCAGCTCGGACCAATAATAGACAACACGACAGGTGTTCAGAGCAGCAGGCCGATCTAGATCACACCACACCATTTCTACACAGCGCTGTGAAGAAAAGGCTTGAATTCACTGCAGAATTAATAACATCACTGTGAAATCTTGTGAGAAGCATTCACATTCGTTGCAGATTTCTGTTAAACCACAGGTATCAGATGAAACAGTATAATATTTTCATGTTTAAGGATTTTTTTGTTCCTAGTGATAAAGTGTGTTTTTGAGCTGTTTAATTTATAAAACTTCAATTTAAAAATGAAAGTAGCGAGAGTTGACATGCTGGTTAAACAGTTGGCGGGTGGAAAGTCCAGTGGTGGGAGATGGAAAAAGGAAGATGCCCATTCTCTGCTGAGTGCTCATGTGGCTGTTTGATCTGATAACTGTGGTTTAACAGCGAATTCTGCGACGAATGTGAATGCTTCTCACAAGATTTCACAGCGATGTTATTAATTCTGCGGTGAATTCAAGCGCTTTCTTCACAGCGCTGTGTTATCTGGAAACCATGATAAACATTGTGCCACTAACACCAACTTGTGGCAGAAATTGTCTTAAGTTTTCGAGTGCTTTTAAAGGGTTAGTTCACCCAAAAATGAAAATTCTGTCATTTATTACTCACCCTCATGCCGTTCCACACCCATTAAACCTTCGTTAATCTTCAGAACACAAATTAAGATAATTTAGTTGAAATCCGATGGCTCCATGAGGCCTATATAGGGAGCAATGACATTTCCTCTCTCAAGATTCATAAATGTACTAAAAACATATTTAAATCGGTTCATGCGAGTACAGTGGTTCAATATTAATATTATAAAGTGACGAGAATATTTTTGGTGCGAAAGCCATTATTGTTACACTTTAAAAATGCTGGGTTAAAAACAACCCAAGTTGGGTTGAAAATGAACAAACCCAGCGACTGGGTTGTTTTAAGTTGGGTTAAATTAAGTTGGGCAGGCTTGTCTGGCTTAAAATGAACTCAAAATAGGTGGGAAATAAAAAATCAGACACATGATTACTAGAGGCAACAATAATAATGAAAAGGTGAACATTTATTCATAAACAATTTAATAAATGTTTATTGTTTAATTACTATTAATAAATATTAATTTCCAACATATTTTGGGTTCATTTTAAGCCAGCAATACAGCAATTTTTACACAATAGTGAAGTTAAATAAAACTTCCCAGCAGGTTGAGCAAACATTTAACCCAACTGCTGGGTTAAAACAACTCAGTTGCTGGGTTTGTCCATTTTCAACCCAACTTGGGTTGTTTTTAACCAATCCTTTTTTTAAATTGTAATAATAGTTGCAACTTTCACTCTTAAATGTGCATTGAAACTTGCAGGCTCCATGGACCATATTCATAAAACATCTAAGGCTAAATGTAGATCTTAACTGGCTGAGTTAGATGGTGATTGACATGAAACAGTAGAATATTGTTTATAGCTACTTATAAGTTTTTATTCTTGTTCTGTATATGTATATTAGATATTTTAGTATTCTTATGCTTGGCTTGACTTTGTTTTGGTTTTTAAAAAAAGGGTAGCTCTTTAAAAAACAAGTTTGACAGCCACTGGTTGATATGTTGCTTATGTGTCAGAAAACACAAAACACTGCATGGACCACTTTTGGTGTTATATGTGATGGGGGATCTCCCAAATGAGGTGCCGGATCAGATTTCGGAGTTCCCGTTTATCTTGTTCACCTTGTTTCCCTTTGTGTATTAATACCCTTCTGCTTCTCTAGTTGGTTTTTCAGTCATTGTTTTTCACTATATCTTGTTCCTGTCCTGAATTTCCTAGTTTGCTCTGGCTACCCGATGTTTATCTTGTGGTTTGGTTGTCAGTAACCTTAACTGCACGTGGATCCGGTTTCAGCCTGTTTCTTTGCCTGCCTGATGGTTCCCGGGTTACACTATGCAAGTCCAAAAAAACACACGGACAGACGGGCCACCAATATGTAATGCTTCTCCTAAGCAAGGCAGGCTACACAAATAAAGTTTGTCCTTTTCCCTCCTAAAAGTGTGTTTGAATGGGTGCAGACACAAGTAATACCACAGAAACCAAGAATAAATGCCAAGCCAAAGTGTATTAGAAAAGAAGGCAAAGATATACAATATGTACAAAAATGCATGTATGTGTGTGCTTTGGATTGTCAGTACCAGTCCAATGTTTTGTGTGTGTGTGTGTGTGCGCGCTAAGTACTTAAATGTTATTTATTACTGCTGCCATTTAAGGAATTTATTATTACTTAGGGAAAACAAATGTTTTTAATGAAGATGTTTCATTGATATTCAGAAATAAATTGAATATCCTCTGTATACGTTTGTCTGTGTGCTTTATTCTTAAAGTTTTATTTTATCAGAAATGATCAGAAGTAACTTAAGCTTTTGTAACTTATAGCTGCTATAGAATCCAGTTCCACCAAGCTGAGAAACCAGCCCAAAAAAAGAAAAAGAAAGAAAAATCAACTCAGCTAAGCTGGTTTAGTTTTATGGATGAGGGCATGTGTTGTTCTGGCTTGAGGAAATAGAAGACTGTATATTTGCAATGCCAGAGGTATGTAAATAATGTAAAAAGGAATGCGGCAGTGGAAAAATGGTTCATGTACATTTATGTTGTTAATTATTTATAAGTCAAATAATCAAATCAAACATATTACAATGTACTTCTTATTCATGTGTACATTTTGAACAAACATCCATTGAATTAATGCCAATCTGCTGACAAACAAAAGATTCTAATAAATGTACTTGTGCTTGTAACAGTAATGTAATTTAACACCCATTAGCAATGATTATCAAAACCCCTCTATGAAATATCCCTGTTTGTAACAAAATCTGATGTGACCTTATATTAATTGAAATACCACTCATAGAGATCATGAAATTCTCTATATTCTCTGTGTCTTGATATATAGTCACAGGCAGTGCAAATAGGCAGAATAAACTCTTGGGTTTGTTGTATTAAATGAGGAGTTGGAGTAAGATGTTTCCTCCAGGTAAAAAACTTGCCATATGCTTCGTCGTCCTTGTCCAGCCGAAGCAGATATTCTGCTAGTGACTTTGCATCTGGGAAGTCATTCACATGAATGAAGGATTCGGCGGGAATAAAGTTTTCATAGTTTTTTCTGGGAGGACCCAAAACCACAGGGACGGTACCTGCAGAAAGCGGCCCGTTGACCTTCTCCGTGATGTAGTCCTTGTGGATGGAGTTTTCAAAGGAAAGGTAAAACTTGCAGCTCGCCATGGTAGGATAGTATTCGTTATAATCCAGAAATCTTGCATAAGCCTTTCCGAACATATGCACTTCGATGTACTTGCTAAATTCTCTGTAAAACTGGTTCCTTGTGCCGACGCCTGTTGAGGGAGCATTGTTACTCACAATCCAACACACCAATTTGTCTTTTTTGGGAATCACAAACTCCTCATTTGGTTTGCTCTTGGCGATCAAGTTCAACCGTACAGTAATGTCAGCATCACGTCTGTAGCTGAGAGTGAGATTGAACAGGTTTTCCAGACCTGGTATTTTGTTTGTGTTGGTTGGGGATTCTACATGAAACCATATCCAGCTCTGGAATTTAGGACGAGGAGATGGAGGAAGGTTGGACAGGTCCCAACTGATGGCTTTGTGAAAAATGAGGACAGCATCTGCACTGCTAGTGAGGGATCTATCATCTGTCAAACGGCAACCATCGATATTGTAAATTGTTTTGCAATCACTCAGCTCAAACCTGTAATTTTCAGGCCAGATCCATAGAAGAAGAATAGGTTTATCATCTGAGATGCTGCTGCTGTTCCTGCCGCCGTTCCTGCCATCGTTCCTGCCGTCGTTCCTGCCAAAATAATTGTCCCAGTACTGTTTCAAATCAGGCAGTGGAGCTGCACAGTTGTTTGGAGTTGAGGTCCAGTAATACAAGACAGTCACAGAGATGAGACAGGCAAACGCCACTATAGAAATCAGACGAGGCACTGAATATCCTTTGAAATTTAGGCTTGACATTTTGTGATCTAAAGAGAAACATGAAAAGAAACTTTTCAGTCTTGTACCCGGCAAAAAACAACAACAACAACAACAAAATAAGAAAAAAACTTGGAACACGGAAAAAGGAACATCAGACAGAATGCGAAAAAGAAACATCCAACAGACAAACAAGAGCAATAAAAGAACAAGCAGAACAGGATAACCTCAAATCAGCCATATCCGACCACTGCAAGAGAGAAAAATCACATCATGGACTGGGTTAATGCCAGGGTCATCCGTGCTGAAAGTAACAAATATCACCGCTGGATTAGGGAGGCCATTGAGATTAGGAAACGCGCACCAAGGACTATGAACCGGGACGAGGGAGCCTACACCTTATCCCACACCTGGGATGTAGTCTTGGAGAAGGCGTCAGACAGTAGGGGGTGCAAGCTCTCCCTACTGTCTGGCAAAACAACATAAGCAGCCTACAAGACATGTCACAGCAACATCATGTGACGCTTCTGACGAAGGCTACAGGAAGTAGCCGAAACTAGTAAAGCAGGTAAACAAACACTCCTGTCTGACTAAAAGAAACCTAACACAGACAAGAAAAAAAGGCATGTAGAAATAGTTTCTGATTAAACATTACTTAATTTAATTAACTGAAAGCTATACAATGGCTGTAAGGTTTGTTTTCGTTCATGACATTTTTATTAAATAAGTTGATATTTAATTATTTAAAATAAATAATATTTAATAATTATGAATTGCAAACAAAATCATCTTATTTGCTTATTAAAGCCATTTTGATTGTAAATTTGGAATTCATTTAGGTAACACAATTCCTCACCTCTTTTAAGATCCCCTGAGAGATATTACCAGCTCTGTGTCACAAAGTAGGCTACCACAAAACGGACTGTAAACGGAGTAAAAAGCTACAAATGGTGTTGAAACTAGCTTGCACTCTCTGAAGGACTTACCAGTACGTACAGGACCAATCATAAATCAGTATGCAAATATAAAACATAATATTTGTCAAGTAATCTGTTGCATCAACTGCATTCAAACCAGTTGATCAAGGTTACAGTGTGTTAGGTGGGGGGATGGATATCTAGGTTGGCAACCTAGATATGATTATTTTAATACTCATTATTTTAAAATATGATTATTTTAATACTCAGTTAGGCTAAACTGTGCAAATTAAAGCAGTGTTGGACAATAAGGACTGCCTGATGGCCCGGGGCCAGTGTGAACGACGCTTAGGAGAGTTGACGCGCATGATCAGGCCAGTGCTGCATCGCCATGAAAGTTTCCAATGTAGACATTATATTACTGATTATAATAAATGAAGGGACATGACATTGAGGTGTCCTTGAGCAAGGCACCATCCGGGTGTTTGTGTCCGCTGTTTGCAGTATACAGTATGTGTTCACTACTCACTACCCCTAATGTGTGTGCACTAACTTGGATGGGTTAAATGCAGTGAACAAATTCTAAGCATGGGTTACTTCACATGTCACTTTCACTTTCACTGCAACTGGAAATACAGTTAAAAATACAGGTTAGCCTATAACAGGGGACTTAAACGTATAGTTGAAAAAAAAAAACATCTGGCATATTCTTGGTTAAAACAACCAGATTTAATTCAAGTTCAGTTGAATTTCGATCCTGCACACAGCACACTACTTACTGCAGGGATATTGAGGCCACACCCCTGCATGCACTGTGAATTGCTCATGATCACATGCACAGAAAATTTCTAGAATCCTGGACACTACAGTATTTTATATTTCATTTTACATTTTGAATGGGACATTTTTTTTTTTTAAATTACATTTTAAAAAAGTCATTTTTTAAATTTGCATTAGTTTGCGTGTGTGTCTGTTAATGATTAAATGTTTGTACATGATACAGTTAGTAAAAAATTACCCCAAATTTCCCTTTTTTTTTCATTGCACTCAGATGCAATGAAATGTTTTGCAAAAAGACAAAGAATATGTTAGATACAGTCTCTAAATATTTTGTCTTTTTTTTTTACCTTATTGGAATCAAAACAGGTAATCATTAAGAATTAGAATTGATAAGCGGGATCGGAATCACTAAAATTGAAACGTTACCCAACCCCAACTAGCAGTTAGCCAAAGGGATAATCAGTCTTACTTTTCACATTCAAATTAGACCAATCTACCTTTTTATGTAACTGTAAGAAAAAAAAAAAAAAAGAAGACTAGGCAGGTCAATGCAAGTTCATTTATATAGCATATTTCGTACACAGTGGTAATTCAAAGTACTTTAAAAGGAATTAAAATAATAAAAGCAGAGAATAAAATGATTAAATAAAAGTTATAAAAAGAATTAGGAAAAATTAAAAGGTTACATAGATAAGATAAAATGCAATCAGTCAGATGTACAGTGGCTGAATCTCTAAGTTCAGGTGACCCTGACTAACTTGTTGGACTAGTCTAAGCAGTTTATGCAGCCATTTACTCGAACTTCTTTTTTTACCTTATTGGAATCAAAACTAGTAACTAGATGAGTAAAGTTCGTAGACAAACGTACTCGGTTACTAACGTAACCTCGGTTCCCTGAGATACGGAACGAGTACTGCGTATGGGGAAAAGTCTCCCTTTTTCCCCGTCACTGAAGCCTTTTTCAATAACGCAGTGTAACTGCATCGTCATTGGTTCACTCATGAGAAGTTGTTGAACCAATGACGGCGCGGCATAGCTGCGCGACCTATGGCGAGAAAGCGCGCGAATATTCCCGCCAAAAGGGGCGGGGTTTAGTGCTATATAAGCGGGCATTTCGCCATAGGATTTCAGGCCATATCGACTGAAGCGACGACCCTGAAGCCGCAGCCTCGTGGCACGGCAAGTAACGCAGTACTCGTTCCGTATCTCAGGGAACCGAGGTTACGTTAGTAACCGAGTACGTTCCCTTTCGATACTTCACTCGTACTGCGTATGGGGAACAAATTCAACCGCGACTGGACAAGTTTGGGATGCCAGGGGGGTCCACGAAACTAGTGAGAGGGCCGAAGCCGTCGAACCCATAGTTACACTACAAGAGGAGATAACTCCTGAACCGGTTTGAGGCGGGGCTCGAAGAGGCCACTGCATCACACCGATAGGACCTGAGCTTGCAAAGTCGGAACGTCCAACTGGTAAAATCTGACAAAGGTGGACGGCGAGGACCAGCCGGCTGCCTCACAGATGTCTTTGATAGAAACTCCACTGGACCAGGCCCATGAAGAGGCCATACTTCTAGTGGAGTGTGCAGATCACCGACACGCTTCACCGATGCTAAAGCCAGTAGCAGAGCGGTCTTAAGCGTCAGGGGCTTGAGGTCAGCTGAGCACAGTGGCTCAAAGGGATGTCCTTTGAGAGCCCTGAGGACCATAGATAGGTCCCAGGTGGGAACAGTGAGGGGGCGAGGAGGATTCAATCACCTAGCACCCTTCAAGAAACGCACCACTAGGCCGTTTCTCCCCACTGACTGGCCAGCGATAGGAGAGTGAAACGCTGTGATGGCTGCTACGTAAACTTTGAGCATTGAAGGGGCTCGCCCTGAATTCAAATGCTCTTGGAGAAAGGACAGTATCGGAGATACGTCACACTCCGCTGGATCTATGTTGCGTGCAGAGCACCAATCAACAAAGATTGACCATTTCTGGGCATAGAGACGTCTCGTAGATGGAGCTCTCGCCTGAGAGATGGTGTTCAACACGTCCCCGGGGAGGTTAACCGGCTCCCGTCGAGGGACCATAAGTGCAGAGCCCAAAGTTCTGGCTGTGGGTGCCAAATTGTCCTGTTCGCCTGAGAGAGAAGGTCCCGTCTCAGAGGAATGGGCCACGGGGCTCTCGTGGAGAGCCTGAACAGCTCTGAGGACCAAACCTGGCTCCTCCAGAGTGGGGCCACCAGGAGGACTTTGTGCTCGTCTTCCTTGATTCGTCTGATAACCTGAGGGATCAGAGCGATCGGGGGAAATGCGTAAAGAAGGGTGCTGGGCCAATGGTGGGCCAGCGCGTCGTCCTTCTTCGAGAAATAAGTTGGGCAATGAGAATTGTCTTCTGAGGCGAAGAGGTCGACCTCTGCCTTTCCGAAGAATTCCCATATTGTGAGAACCGTCTGGGGGTGGAGCGTCCACTCGTCTGAGGGGACATTGCTCCGAGACAGCATATCTGCTCCCAGATTGGTTTTCCCAGGAATGTGTGTCGCCCTGAGCGACAGAAACCTGGGTAGAGCCCATTCCAGAAGACGCTTCGCCAGTGTGCATAAGCGGCTGGACGAAAGACCTCCCTGGTGATTTATATACGACACCACCGTCATGCTGTCCGATTGGACTAGGACGTGGCGTCCCGTCAGGTGAGCCTGAAAGAAGTGAAGGGCACGTATCACTGCCAGCATCTCTAGGCAGTTGATATGAAGATGGCTCTCCTCGTGTGACCACGAGCCGAAGGCCGGTCTGCCCTCGCAAAGAGCGCCCCAACCCAATTGGATGCGTCCATCGAGAGCACCGTCCTCCGCGACGCCGCCTGAAGGGGTACGCCACGCTTGAACCACTCGGGGTTCAACCAGGGCTTCAGGGCTGATAGACAGGCCTGATTGACCTTGAGACAGAAGCGGCCATGCCGCTAGGCATGGGGGGGGACCCGAAACTTCAGCCAGTACTGCAGAGGCCGCATCCGAAGAAGGCCGAGCCGTAGAACTGGGGAGGCAGAAGCCATCAGCCCTAATAGCCTCTGGAAGGACTTCAGAGGAAGGTAGGCTTTGTTTGTGACGGAAGCCGCGAGCTGCTGAATGGCCAGAGCGCGCTCTGGCGAAACTACTGCCGTCAGGCGGACAGAGTCGAAAACTGCTCCCAGGAACAAAATGCGTTGGCTGGGAAGCAGCGAGCTCTTGGATAGGTTGACCCTGAGACCCAGGCATTCTAGATGGCTGAGGAGCACAGATCTGTGAAGTTCTAGCTCTGCTCGCGAGTGGGCCAGAATGAGCCAATCGTCGAGATAATTCAGAACACGGATTCCCATCTGTCTGAGTGGGGAAAGAGCCGCATTTATGCACTTGGTAAAAGTGCGAGGAGCCAGGGACAGCCCGAAGGGTAGGACCGTGTATTGGTAAGCCACACCCTCGAAGGCGAATCTCAAGAACCGCCTGTGGTGGGGGGCTATCTGGATGTGAAAGTAGGCATCTTTCAGGTCCAGTGAGCAGAACCAGTCCTCGTGACAAATCTGTGCGAGGATCTGCTTCAGCGTCAGCATCTTGAACTTCCGTCTCACGAGGGAGCGGTTCAGGATCCTGAGATCTAAGATGGGTCTGAGACCGCCATCTTTCTTGGGGACCAGAAAGTAACGGCTGTAAAAGCCTGACTCGCTCTCTGGAGGAGAGACTATTTCTATAGCCTTTTCCTGAGAAGCGCCAAGACTTCGGTTCGGAGAACGTGAGCGTTGTCCGAAATCACCGAAGTTTGAAGCACCCCGCCGAAGCGTGGGGGTCTTCGAGCGAACTGGAGCGAGTAGCCCTGACTTATGATCCCTAGGACCCACTTTGACAGCCCGGGGATGGCCCGCCAAGCCTCGACCCGGGTTGAGGTTAACCGGCTCCCGTCGAGGGACCATAAGTGCAGAGCCCAAAGTTCTGGCTGTGGGTGCCAAATTGTCCTGTTCGCCTGAGAGAGAAGGTCCCGTCTCAGAGGAATGGGCCACGGGGCTCTCGTGGAGAGCCTGAACAGCTCTGAGGACCAAACCTGGCTCCTCCAGAGTGGGGCCACCAGGAGGACTTTGTGCTCGTCTTCCTTGATTCGTCTGATAACCTGAGGGATCAGAGCGATCGGGGGAAATGCGTAAAGAAGGGTGCTGGGCCAATGGTGAGCCAGCGCGTCGTCCTTCTTCGAGAAATAAGTTGGGCAATGAGAATTGTCTTCTGAGGCGAAGAGGTCGACCTCTGCCTTTCCGAAGAATTCCCATATTGTGAGAACCGTCTGGGGGTGGAGCGTCCACTCGTCTGAGGGGACATTGCTCCGAGACAACATATCTGCTCCCAGATTGGTTTTCCCAGGAATGTGTGTCGCCCTGATTGACAGACACCTGGGTAGAGCACATTCCAGAAGACGCTTCGCCAGTGTGCATAAGCGGCTGGACGAAAGACCTCCCTGGTGATTTATATACGACACCACCGTCATGCTGTCCGATTGGACTAGGACGTGGCGTCCCGTCAGGTGAGCCTGAAAGAAGTGAAGGGCACGTATCACTGCCAGCATCTCTAGGCAGTTGATATGAAGATGGCTCTCCTCGTGTGACCACGAGCCGAAGGCCGGTCTGCCCTCGCAAAGAGCGCCCCAACCCGAGTTGGATGCGTCCGTCGAGAGCACCGTCCTCCCCGACGCCGCCTGAAGGGGTACGCCACGCTTGAACCACTCGGGGTTCAACCAGGGCTTCAGGGCTGATAGACAGGCCTGATTGACCTTGAGACAGAAGCGGCCATGCCGCCAGGCGTGGGGGGGGACCCGAAACTTCAGCCAGTACTGCAGAGGCCGCATCCGAAGAAGGCCGAGCCGTAGAACTGGGGAGGCAGAAGCCATCAGCCCTAATAGCCTCTGGAAGGACTTCAGAGGAAGGTAGGCTTTGTTTGTGACGGAAGCCGCGAGCTGCTGAATGGCCAGAGCGCGCTCTGGCGAGACTACTGCCGTCATGCGGACAGAGTCGAAAACTGCTCCCAGGAACGAAATGCGTTGGCTGGGAAGCAGCGAGCTCTTGGATAGGTTGACCCTGAGACCCAGGCATTCTAGATGGCTGAGGAGCACAGATCTGTGAAGTTCTAGCTCTGCTCGCGAGTGGGCCAGAATGAGCCAATCGTCGAGATAATTCAGAACACGGATTCCCATCTGTCTGAGTGGGGAAAGAGCCGCATTCATGCACTTGGTAAAAGTGCAAGGAGCCAGGGACAGCCCGAAGGGTAGGACCGTGTATTGGTAAGCCACACCCTCGAAGGCGAATCTCAAGAACCGCCTGTGGTGGGGGGCTATCTGGATGTGAAAGTAGGCATCTTTCAGGTCCAGTGAGCAGAACCAGTCCTCGTGACAAATCTGTGCGAGGATCTGCTTCAGCGTCAGCATCTTGAACTTCCGTCTCATGAGGGAGCGGTTCAGGATCCTAAGATCTAAGATGGGTCTGAGACCGCCATCTTTCTTGGGGACCAGAAAGTAACGGCTGTAAAAGCCTGACTCGCTCTCTGGCAAGAGGTTGAATGACATCGGCTGACAGCCCGCCTGAGGGGGGGCTGTACACCGAGGGGAGTGGAAGAGGAAATTTGCCCTTTATTAGAAAAGGTAAAAATGTGTTCGCCGTGAAAACGGCGGTTTGTGTCGACACAACATTTGTGGGCCCATCTGTAACACTGAGCATCATTCCCACGCCCGGATGTGAACGAGGCGGAGGGGAAACTGCGCAAAGGAGCTTTGGGGGTGGTCTGGCCGCAGCGAGACATTCCCCCGTCCTCTTCCTTCCTCTTAAATCAGGATGACTTAGGCGTCACAGGGTCCAGCGCAATCTTGGGCCGGGGTCCCTGGCGTCTCGGGAAGGAGCGTCTGGCAGAGCGAGAGCGCTGGCGTTGCTCCTTTGGCGGTGCTGCCTGGGAGGCAGAGGGGGCAGGCTTGCTCTGCTGAGCCGGCGCAGGCCTGGGTCAGCTTGAAGCAGATGCGGAGCTGGAGCGTTTTGGCAAGAAGTGTCTCATGGCCTGAGACGACTTCTGCGCTGCGGTGAATCGCTCGGTGAGACCCTCTACCGATGGCCCAAAGAGACCGGAAGGCGAGACAGGGGCGTCTAAAAAGGCCATCTTATCCACGTCCTTGATCTCGGTCAAGTTGAGCCATAAGTGGCGCTCTAAAACCACCAGGCTGGCCATGGACCTTCCAATGGCCTGGGCTGTGGCCTTCGTGGCTCGCAGGGCTAGGTCAGTGGCGCTGCGGAGGTCCCTGAAGGCGGGTGCATCAAAGCCGGACTCGTCCATAGAGCGGAGAAGCTTGGCTTGAAACACTTGGAAGATTGCCATAGTGTGGAGCACCGAGGCAGCTTGGCCTGCAGAGGCGTAGGCTCGCGAAGCCAGGGTGGAGGTAGTCCTGCAGGGCTTTGAAGGAAGGGCCCTCTTAGATTTCCAGCCCACAGCCGTGGGAGGACAGAGGTGAGCTGCCACTGCTTCATCCAGGGGCGGCGGGTGCTCGTAGCCCTTTTCTTCAGCACTGTCCACAGTGGTGAGGGCTGAACGGTGCGTGGTGTGCAGGCGGGCAGAGTAAGGAGCGCGCCATGACTTGGTCAGCTCCTCGTGTACCTCGGGGAAGAACGGGGCAGCACGTTGACGAGGGGCCTGGCGTCTTCCCGGCAGGAACCACTCATCCAGGCGGCTCCGTGACGGCTCTTTCGACGGAGCCCAATCCAGGTCTAGCTCCTCCACAGCTTTAGAGAGGACGCGGAGAAGTTCGACGTCCATGCCCGAGCCGTGTTCAATGGGCTCCAGCGGAGGCGGGGGGGCGGGGTCGTCCGACTCGCCAGCCCAGCCTTCTGCTTCGGAAGCCGCGAGAGACATAGACTCATCTAGCGGCTCTTCATCCGATCCACCGAATGAGACGAGGTCACTTGCGTATGCTGAGGGACGCTGCTCAGGGTGGGAGAATCTGACGGGCGACTGCTCTCTGGCGGGAGAGGGCGAGGCACGCGGGGGCTGGGCTGACGTGAGCTCACTCGACTCCGGGCGCTGGGTCGCTCTACCCCGCTGTCTCTTCCTCGCAGGCTCGTGGCGGGAAGGGGACGGGAGGGCGCAAGCGGCGGGACTGCCTCCGGCAAAGAAAGCAACCCGCGAGCTCAGAGAGGCCAGGCTCATGCACTCGCAGTGAGGGCATGAAGCGTCAGTGAGCGCGGCTTCCGCATGGGGCTTACCCAGGCATCCAACGCACTCGTCGTGTCCATCGTTGTCCTGCAGAGGGGCTCTGCAGGTGTCACAGGAGTGACGCGGCATTTAAAAATGCCGGCGCCGTGAAAACGGCGATTGGTGGGCTCTTTTAGAGCGGCGAGGGCCGCGGAAGCTCTTTTAGAGCGGACAAATCCGCTAGGAATGCTCTAGAGAGCGGTTATAGAACCGCGACGAAAACACTCTCAGAGGGGGCGCCGGATGGCGGCAGGAGACGGCTGAGGCGGCGGCCGGAACGGGAAGCAGGCGGCGGGCGTCTTGAAGACGGCGCTCGGGGCAGTAGTCCACGAGGGCGCCGGCGCTGTCGTAGTCCGGCGGCTCAGCTGGGTCCGCTGCGGGGCCTCTTCAACGGCGGCGAGAGCTGCTTCTTCCAGGCGGCGAGCTTCTTCGGCTTCAGTGCGGAGATCAGCGAAGAGATGTGTAGTCGTCGCTGAAGGAGAAAGGACTGAAATCCTATGGCGAAACGCCCGCTTATATAGCACTAAACCCCGCCCCTTTTGGCGGGAATATTCACGCGCTTTCTCGCCATAGGTCGCGCAGCTATGCCGCGCCGTCATTGGTTCAACAACTTCTCATGAGTAAACCAATGACGATGCAGTTACACTGCGTTATTGAAAAAGGCTTCAGTGACGGGGAAAAAGGGAGACTTTTCCCCATACGCAGTACGAGTGAAGTATCGAAAGGGAACTTTAAGTTGGCTTAGCCAGAAGGTTTGGAATAGTTTTAAAAGCTTGAAGTTTGAAGCTTTTTAGTTTGAAATAGGTTCGTAAAGCCATGAGCATCAACAGTAGTGAAACATCCGCGATTGTTGATAGAAGGCTTGTTCGAGATGCATCGGAGCAGCGCGGACCGATTCGGCGGGTGCCGCGGGTCCGCGGGAGCGTTTGTAGAGCATACGACTCCTTGTACTTTTGGATCGTTCTCGCGGAGCTTTGATGTCATGCGCCGATCGCTTTGCGAGAAGCCGATGCATCTCAAACGAGCCTGGTGTATAGACCTTATTTTCCAGAGAAACATGCGCGCCACCATCTTTAGAATATTGTCTTTGAACTTCCGTTTTTGCGGCAGACCTGTACATTTCTATGGCATCGCTGTTGAAGAATAATTAGCTGGTGAAGTGGATTTACGTGTTGTAGAGTTAATGAAAGTTATCATGAGCATTGTTATGTTTAAAGCAGATGTCTTAACAAATGTCAGTAGACCGGGAAGATATTAAAATGAGCAGTTCATTCATAAATACATAAGATCGCTGTGGAAATACAAGCCGGAAGTCAAAAGACAACGAGCGCAGCGCTGAAAAGGGGCGGGGCTACATAAGGTCTATAGAGTGCCTCAGGGATGACGCATTTTTGTAGGCAAAACCCAGAAGCGAGTTAGCATTTTAGGACTTCCGGTTCCAACGCCGTAAAGTCTAAGGGTTTTTTGAATGGGTTTTTGCTAAATCGCCTGAAATAAGGTCTGTGGTTAACAAAACCTCTAAATACTTTCATGTTTTGATGTATGACATAAAACACACCAGTTATAACCCACTTGTGATTTTTTAAACTTTTACTGTGTCTTAAAATCGGCGGTTGCCAACAAATTGCTAAAAGGGACTACTTCCTTTGGCGGGGACTTTAGACGTCATCATTAAAAACGGGACATTTGGACAGCATTTCTCATGAAAAAGTGGATAAGTATTCATAACAGCACAGATCATAATCAGCGAGCATGTTTATAAATAAAGTTGTTTTCTAAATAAAGTTTGAGGAAGCTTGGTGGTGGTGACATTAATCCGCGACCATGGTGTGCTGTAGTCCGTTTATAGCCTGCTGTTAGCCTTTTATATCTGACGACTTTATTTAGGCTTCAAAATCTATAAATGTTGTGTTCACTTGTGAAAATTATCTTGATAGACAAAACGTGTAAGTGTCAAACCCTTCGTTAAACACAGAGCTTATTTTCTGCGATTTTCCAAAAGTCTATGGGAAAAAATGCATAGGCTTTCAACCGAGGGAACCCGTGCGCCGCTAACTTCTGGGTTGGCCTACAAAAATGCGTCATCCCTGGGGCACTCTATTTGTGTTTGGCGCTAGCTTTGCTGTGAAATATGAGACGTATACAGTGACGCAAGACCTGGCTCTGTGGTGGCTCTCTAGCCTGTGGAAAGGCAAACTGGTTCTTAGAAGGCTCGTCAGTTGAACCAACTCCAAACTGGCACTAGCACCTGGTTCGTGCTGGTGGAAAGGGGGTAATGGAGGCGCGGTATGCACGGAGGGGAGGGGCTGTGCGCGCGCGAGTATGTGAGAGAGACGCGTGAGTGAGAGACGCAGGGAAATGAAATGCAGCTGAACGTTTGCTCTATGAAAGACATTGACAAAGACGAAAACTAAGGACATTTAATCTATAATTTTATTTTAGTTAGTTTTGCCAAACACACATTACAGTTTTGGTTAGTTATCGTTTTTTGTAATGCCTCGTTTTTATTTTTATTTCAGTTAACGACGATGTTTTTTCCCACCTAGTTTTCGTTTTTTCATTCGTTTTCGTTAACGATTATAACCTTACTCACCTTTCCGACAACGTTAAGTCGCCTCACCCGACAACCGCGACGAGCTCCTTCTAGTGCCGCTCATGCAGGCTCAGCTCAGGTGCCGGTCTATGGAAAGCCGTTTTAACATTTAAAAGTTAAGTTCGACTATCCGGAATTAACGTTGTAGATATCACCAACGTCTTTCTGACTAGTCGTACTTACATTTTGGATAGTTGGAATTGTCATTCGAGATATCTGTAACGTAATTGTGACTAGTCAAAACGACAGATAGAGATATATGTAATGCAGTTTTGACTAGGCAAAACTGAATTACAGATATCTGCAATGACGTCATTGAAAACGACATACAACTCGTCACACATCTTAAATGACAATTGCAGATATCTGTAATTCAGTTTTGCCTAGGCAGAATGAAGGTTAAAGATATCTCAAACGTCATTATGACTAGTTAACAGGCGCGATTTTACACCGGCGGCGACATTCGGCGCCTGTTCGCGGCGCCCAGCTACGACTCAGAAAAAAATATAAAACGATGTGTTCGAATTTGTCGCGGCGCTGAGCTCCGCGTCCGGTGTGCATGGCCCTTGAGCGGCAGCATTGGTTTTCAGCGTGAATGTCGCGAAAAACACACAAAACACATCCAAAACGGGAAAGAGCTTTGCGACTGACTGTACAAATAGCTTTGATACAGAACCTGAGGTATATATTTAAAAACTGCAGAAAGCAACAGGGAAAAAAGCAAATGGATCACTGCAATTCACAGAAACAGCTGGACTCCAGGCAGAGAAACATGGATTTGCAGTTATCATTTTGTGTCAAAATGTTGGATTTTGAGGTAAAATCATACCGTATATATTGTATTGTTATATATTAGTCTGACAACTCATCAATTAAATATTTACCATCTTATATTCTGCATAATTGGGTGTTTTTCAATAAACAACACTGACAAAAACTATACTATAAAACTATATATGTTTTAAGGCTGGACAATATGACGATATAGCATTGATATAAGTGATTACGCGGATTTAAACCTACCTATATTGTAGTTATATAAAATATTCACAGGAAGATTTGCTTTGTGTATTTCCCCGCCGTCGAAATCAGACACATATAAATGTCAGGAAACACGACTCCAGGCTGCATGTCAATATCCATGGATTAGGTTTATTTGACAAGTTGTAAGGAACACATTCCATTCCATCCTTTAGTGTAATCGTTAGTTTTACTCGCGTTTTCGCAGTTTCCCCTGATAAATCCAGTCACGCAGCAGGTTCTTTTGCCACTCAGTCCAGCTGAGGGAGCGCGTTCCGGCGGGAAAGTGACGTCGATGCATACCCTTTATATCCTGCAGGTGTTACAAACACCAATAATTACAATAATAGAGGGTATGCATCGACGTCACTTTCCCGCCGAAAGCGCGCTCCCTCAGCTGGACTGAGTGGCAAAAGAACCTGCTGCGTGACTGGATTTAACAGGGGAAACTGCGAAAACGCGAGTAAAACAAACGAATTACACTAAAGGTTGGAATTGAATGTATTCCTTACAACTTGTCAAATAAACCTAATCCATGGATATTGACATGCAGCCAGGAGTCGTGTTTGCTGACATTTGTGCCTGATTTCGACGGCGGGGAAATAAAGCAAATCTGCCTGTGAATATTTTATATAACTACAATATCGGTAGGTTTAAATCCGAGTAATCACTTATATCAATGTTATATCGTCATATTGTCCAGCCCTAAAACATATATAGTTTTATAGTTTTTGTCAGTGTTGTTTATTGAAAAACACCCAATTATGCAGAATATAAGATGGAAAATAATTAATTGATGAGTTGTCAAACTAATATATAACAATACAATATTATTTTACCTCAAAATCCAACAATTTGACACAAAATGATAACTAAAACATGTTTCTCTGCCTGGAGTCGAGCTGTTTCTGAGAATTGCAGTGATCCATTTGCTATATTCCCTGTTGCTTTCTGCAGTTTTTAAATATATACCTCAGGGTTTGTGTCAAAGCTATTTGTACAGTCAATCACAAAGCTCTTTCCCGTTTTGGATGTGTTTTGTGTGTTTTTCGCGACATTCACGCTGAAAACCAATGCTGCCGCTCAAGGGGCTGGCACACCGGACGCGAAGCTCAGCGCCGCGACAAGTCTTTCAAATTCGAACGCATTGTTTTATATTTTTTTCTGAGTCGTAGCTGGTTTAACTCCAGCCCTAATTAAACACACTTGAACTAGCTATTCAAGGTCTTACTAGGCTAGAACTTCAGGTGTGTTGAGGCAAGTGGGAGCTAAACTGCAGGGCAGTGGCCCTCCGGGAATGAGTTTGGACACCCCTGATCTAGTGTAATCCTCAGACGCTGGCTTTATATGTGACGCCAAACTACATTTTATTCAGGTGAGAAACTGAATTAACTGCATTCATTTAAAAAAATGTAAAAAAAAAAAAAAAAAAAAAAAAAAAACCTCAAATTGTTTAAAACCAATAAAACTGAAGTTTCAGTTTTTTGTTTTTTTTTAATTAAGGCAATGATTCATTTTCATCTCACTCTAAACTTTTACTATTATTGTGGAATTTTTCTTTTGCTATTTGTGCAAATGAAAACACAAAAAATTTATTTAATGAAGTCTCTCATTCATCGCCATAAAGGTTTACCTAACTACGACGACTTCAGCTTCTGAGAAACCCGCAAAAGTGAAAATGAAGGGTCTAGATTTTAAAAACTAACTGGTTAGTCAAATACTAAATTCTTTTATTGAAAAAAAACTTGTCAGTTATTTTGGTATGTTCAACTCAAACCATCAAGTAAATGATATTCAGAGATTTTATTAAGTTAATAAAGTTAATTATTACTAAACCACTGAATTATTTTTAGTAGCCTTTGTCTCCCACAGAGCTGTGAACTGATTCTAGTCTTTTTATTGAGGAATTTATGTGAAAGCAAATATTGACTTTTTTTTTTTCCAATAATTCCTTTCAGATCCAAAAATGTCATCATTGTATCGTCTGGGTCTAATAGTGACGTCGGCAGGTGTCGTCTCTCTGATAGTCATGTTTTCTTCTTTCTCACCTTCAAAGAAATGTCCACCTCCACTTCCTAGACCTGCACAAAACAACTGTGTCAAAAGCAAAAGCTCTATTACTGATGCAGTAGAAGACAAACCTATACTTCTGTTGTGGACCTGGCCTGAAAATTACAGGTTTGACCTGAGTGACTGCAAAAAGTTATACAATACTGATAATTGTGAGTTGACGGACGATAGATCTCTCTACAGCAATGCTGCTAGAAAACAGTAGAAAACAATAGAAAACAGTTATTTTAAATTGTAATAATATTTCACAATATTACTGTTTTTACTGTATTTTTAATTAAATAAATGTAGCCTTGGTGAGCAGACGAAACTTCTTTTAAAAACATTAAAAATCTTAGTGGTTCCAAACTTTTGGACTGTACTGTATATATATTTTGCTACACTATAGTTTAAGTATTTGTAGTAAAATTATTGTGTTACGTCCTAGGATGTAATATCTTTTATTTATTTTACTTTTTTGTGTTATGTGGGCCTTAGCCCACTAGGTGGCAGTAGTGGTGGTTTTCTTTCCCTTTTCTTCTTCTCCTTCTTTGTCTGAGCAGGTACAGCCAGGTGAGACTGCTTATCATCTGCTGATTGATCCTCAACTAAAGGAAGCGTGTATAAATCCTGGCTGGTCTCCAGAGAAGACAGAGCTTGTTGACCGTTGGTTTGCTTTGTTGCTGTTGATGTGTATTACTGTTGCTGTTCCTTTGTGATTCATTACCAAGCTTATTTTATTTCCCTTGTCTGTTGTTTCCTATTGGGATCTGTAAGACTTCTGTAAGACTGTTAGACTAAATCTGTAAGACTTATTTTTATTTATAACTTTTTGTTAAAAGCTTGTGTAAATTGTGTTCCATTGATGTAGACACCTTTCTTGCAGACTCCAGTTATTGTTAAACTGTTGAACTGACCTTTCTCTTGTAAATGTTGTACATAGCCCAAACTAGGAAGTTCTAGAAAGTGGGTGCCACTTCTTATATTTTTATTTGGAAATTGATTGGTTTTCTCTTGTTTAAAGTAGAGAGGGAGCCAGGGAACTATCCTGTTGTTTATTTCCTTTTCTTTCATTGATGTAAGTGTAGATTAATTCTCTATAGTAAGAGGTATTTTGTTTTGATTCTTTTGGCTTTTCCCACTCCTGAAGATATTGTGAGATTTATTTTTATTGTTTTGTAGTATGTATTCAGTTGTTATATAAGGGGTATAATCTGATTTATGTAAGTGACGTAATGCGCGGTGGATTGGCGCGATGACATGCGCAGTGGGGGTCGAGAGAGATAGATACACAGGAGATGTGTAGAGGTAGAAGTGTGTGACGCGAGCTGCGAGTTGATTTCATGCTTGAAGGCTGACAAATAAAAGTCAGTAAAGTTCCACATAAAGTGTATGCCTGCATTATTTTGACGAACCCATTCTAAAGAGACTGGAGTTTCCTTATATGATCTACAGCCCCTCTTACAATATTTTATACTTCCTACACTTTTTGTTATACCAATAAAACTGATTGTATTTGATTGTGTTTTGGCATGTAATTTTCGGAGCCAAGTTTCGCTTAATGCTTGTTAATGCTTTAGTTACTGTTATCTGTAATGTTGCTTCCCCTATCCTAGACTGGGAGGAATGTAACATAGTTATAAAAATAGTAGTTTATCAATCCGACAAAAAAAAAAAAAAAACGGTCTGATGCTTTTTTTTATTTTTTATCTGAGTCCGTTTCGTCTGATGCCTTTTGGTCTGAGGCTGTTTAATACGATGCCTAATTTTACGAGACCTGACGTCGTTTTTCCTGAGACCTGAAGCAATTCAGTCTGAGGCATGACGCCTTTTCGTTGTATGACTGAGGTGTGAGGAAGTCCTAATATGAACACTGTACCTGTGGCGTCTTACAATTCTACTTTGTCACAATGTTGTGGGCACTAGACAGCGACGTTGTCATAGTAGAAATGCAACGTGCCACAGACGTTGCCATAACGTAAATGTTTGCTGGGTAACGCGCTGCTTCCTTGTAGCTTAAATGACAACCAGCAGCTCGGATTACATGCAGTCAGATCGCATGCACAGTCGCACTCAGAATCATTGTCAGCGCTATCCTGTTTCTGTTTTGAAGTAACTTAAAACCCAGCTTCACTATTGTTAGGAAATACTACACAGACGTAGGACAAATTCACACACGCATTCGTTCTCACGAATGGATTCAAATAAATTCTATCTGATAAGTAATGTAAAGACTCAGATAACTGATGAATATAAACTGTTAAAGGGTTAGTTCACCCAAAAATGAAAATAATGTCATTTATTACTCACCCTCATGCCGTTCTACACCCGTAAGGCCTTCATTCATCTTCGGAACACAAATTAAGATATTTTGATTAAATTCTATCAATTCTATCTTAATATTATAAAGCGACAAGAATACTTTTTGTGCACCAAAAAAAAATAAAAAAAAATAACGACTTTTCAACAATATAGTGATGGGCGGATTTTAAAACACACCTGAACCAGCTAATCAAGGTCTTACTATAGGCTAGAAACTTCTAGGTGTGTTGAGGCAAGCTGGAGCTAAACTCTGAAGGGCCACTGACCTGCAAAAAAAGTACTTTTTGCAACCTTCTTTTGCCAAGATAACAGCTCTGAGTGTTCTTCTATAATGAGTCTGATGAGTTTGGAGAACACCTGACAAGAGATCAGAGACCATTCCTTCATGCAGAATCTCTACAGATCCTTCAGATTCCCAGCTCCATGTTGGTGCTTCTTCTCTTTAGTTCACTCCACTCATTTTCTTTAGGGTTCAGTTCAGGGGACTGGGATGACCATGGCAGAAGCTTCATTTTGTGCTCAGCGACACATTTTTGTGTTGGTTTTGATTTTGTTTTTGGATCATTGTTCTGATGGAAGATCCAATCACGGTCCATTATTGGATTTCTAGCAGAAGCGGTCAGGTTTTCATTTTTTATCTGTTGGTATTTGATAGAATCCTTGATACCATGTATCTGAACAAGATGTCCAGGACCTCCATCAAAAAAAAAAAAAAAAATAGGCCCACAACATTAAAGATCCAGCAGTATATTTAACCATGGGGTTCTTTTTATCCATGTGTGCACCAAACCCATCTGGTGGGTTTGCTGCCAAAAAGCTCTTTTTTTAGTTTCATCTGACCATAGAAGCCAGTCCCGTTTGAAGTTCCAGTCGTGTCTGACAACTGAATATGCTGGAGACTATTTCTGGATGAGAGCAGAGGATTTTTCTTGAAACCCTCCTGAACAACTTGTGGTAATGTAGGTGGGGTTTGATCATTTTTTTTTTAAGGCTTTCTGAGACTCAAGACTCAGCTAATCTCTGCAATTCTCCAGCTGTGATCCTTGGAGAGTCTTTGTCCACTCAAACTTTCCTCCTCACCGGCATTAGGACGATTAAGACACATGTCCTCTTCCAGGCAGATTTGTAACATCTTTAGTTGATTGGAACTTCTTAATTATTGCCATGATGGTGGAAATGATTTTCAATGCTTTAGCTATTTTCTTTCAGCCACTTTCTATTTTGTGAAGCTCAACAATCTTTTGCTGCATATCAGAAATGAAAGCTCTAGCGTAAGTTCTGTCGGGAAGACTCTAATGTTATGTCACTTATTAGTTTAGGTCTAACCAATCATTATCTAACATTTGAAGTATAAAAGATCAGTACTTACACGTGTCTGAGTTCGCAGATGCTGACGCCAACCTCCACCTCCATCCTCCCCACCACCACCAGGATGGTCCCTGCCTTTATCTCCAGGCAGGAAATGCAGAGCCTACAACCCTCAGGATGTATGCTACGGATGGGGCATACGCCAAAGAACTTTATCTCAGAATATTTTGCTTGCTGATTGTTAATAAATAACATTGTTACATTATTTTGCCTCCTGGGTCTTTCTGGTAGAACTATATTCTTTGGTTTTTCTCATTGTGATGAATGATTAATGGAATTTGGCCTTTGAGTTTCCTCATGTTTATACTCCTGTGGAACAGGAAGTCATGGCTGGACAATTTCATGTTCATGATCACCCTGGTGTGCTAAAAATAAAAAATGTAAATATGAATGGCAATATACTTCAGAGATATTTTACTCCTAAATTCTAGGGGTGCCAATAATTGTGGCCAATATGTTTTGGAGAAAAACATTTATTTAATTGTCACACCAAGCAATCTTTGTATCGGTTTCTAACCAAATCTTGAGAGAGCGCAGCTGACATGCCCAGAAATACAGCTGGAAGTTTGGAAGTGTTAAACCACCTTTATCAGGCCTTCTCTGTAACGTTTTGAGTTTAATTCTTGGGCGTTTCTTGTTCCAAATGAATTTTGTAATCAAGGAGTTCATTTCCTTAAAAAAGATTCTATAAGGAGAAAGAGGGTTCATGGAAAACAAAAATAAAAGTCTAGGAAGGATATTCATTTTGATGCCATTAATTTACAGGGCGGTTCTCCATTAAAGTAGTTTTGTTTAGTGCGGTGTACAAGAAATTCTGCCCTTTTTAGTAAAATTGCTTTATAATCAGTTCTTAAATTCCCTAAAATCCTACTCTTCTTTTCCGTAAAAGTTTTTTTTAAGGTTCTTCTCTAATAATTTAATCTGGCCCTCAAGGTGAGATAATTCTTTTGCTCTGGATTTATTTATATAAGAAGCAAAAGAAATACAGTTTCCTCTCAAAAAGCATTTAATTGTTTCCCATAGTATTTGTGGATTAATAAGTGAGCATATGTTTTCTTTAAGAAACAAAGTCAAATTGGAACGTAGCTGCTTAACAAAGTCTTCGTTTTGCAAAAGGGTTGTATTAAAACGCCACCTTTTTGGACTACAGCGGAGTGATCTGAGATCAGAATGGGTAAGATATCAGTGTGGTTTACGCATTGAGTAAGGTATTTAGAAATTAAAATATAATCTAACCTAGAAAATTATTTATGATGTGCAGAGTAAAATGTATAGTCCCTACAGTTCTCATTCTTTACTCTCCAGATATCACATAGGTCATTATCCACAATAAGATCATTTAATGACTGAGAAGCCTGATCCCCATGTAGAGTAGAAAAAGATCTATTAATTAAGGGATTGCAGACTGCATTAGCATCCATGCCAACAACTAAATTGTAATCAGCAAAACTAAGGAGGAATTTGGTAAGGGCTGGGAAGAAATCTGCGTCATATTTATTAGGGGAATAAACAGAGAAAAAAACAATTTTTAAATTATACCATGATCCCAAAGCATATGTAAACCACCCATTTTCATCTCCCCCCGTTTCCTCTATTAGGAATGGGAATCTTCTGTTCTGAAGTATAACAACTCCTCTAGAAGCACTATTATGAGACGAGGAAGCTATCAATTTATAATGTCTATTCTGACATCGAGTTGCGACGGAGGCCTTAAGGTGGGATTCTTGTATAAGGGCTATGTCAGCTCGCTTGCGATGTAAATAATCTAGGCATTTTGATCTTTTTATGGGAGAATTCAAACCATTGACATTCCACGATAACACATTAAAATCCCTCATCCTGGAACAATATAAACAAACGAAAGGCTAAGGTAACCATGGCGACCATACACATCGATAAACCCACCCCTTCGAAACACATAAATAATATTACAAACAAATATTGCAAACCCTGGTATTTCTAACAATGCAATGGTTAAACTAACCAAAGAACCAAATAACACACTAATGTAGGCAGCCTGCAGAGAGGTAAAACACACCCTCTTGCCTGCCTGGAAAGTAAAACTATTCGAGGCCATACACTCGAACTATGTGGATATACTCAGCTACCAGCGTCCAGCACATCCAGGGGTGTATTCCAGAAAGCAGGGTTAACTTACTGTCACATATACCCTGAACTCTCGGTTGATTAACCCAAACCTTGCTTACTCGAGGTATGCTGGTTCCAAAAATGTGTCCGGGAGTAAGTTCAGCCAAACCAGAGTATGTTCCCGGTTAACACACAAGACATTCTCAACAGAGCAACGAATCGATGATTCACCATGGAAACAGACGCTAAGAAAAAGCGCGCCATTCTACTTCATTCTTCTTCTTTTGTTTAATGGCGATTTACATAACCTACTTGGTGCACATCACCACCTACTGGGTGGTTATGCAATCATTTTTTATCTTAATATTGTTTGTTTGATGCTAATTATTTAATAAGATATCACATATATGATATGCATTTTATTATAGAAATTATAGCATAGAAAATGTCCTGTTATAAAGGATAAAAAGCAGATCCATGTGTGAGATGATATAATATGATATATTATACAATATATGATATTGTATATTATAACATTGTGTATATAACTGTAACTATATAACAAATTTAGATACATTAATATAACCATATTGATAATATAATAAGCATCTGAATTCCTCTTAAGCTAACTAACCCTTGAACATAACCTGCTCCGGAGCAGGTTATGTTCAGAGAGCAAGTTGCTATGGCTACTTACATACCCTAAAAGTTACCTCCATTTTTGGAACCGAAAGTTGAGGTTATCCGCTTACTTACTCTTAAACATACCCAGGTATGTCACATAACCTGCTTTCTGGAATACCCCCCAGATGTCCATCACAGCGATACATAAACTTATATCCCTACTTAAAAAGCTAACACAGAAACCAAAAAGGCCATGTGTAGTCCTTAGACATCTCTGCAGATGAGGCGGTATCCGTCTCCGTAGTGGTGCCTAGCGACGTGACGAACCTCTCAAGGTCTCCCGGGGATCTGAAAAGCAACTGCTCCTGGCCGTTTCGCACTTTGACTAACGCAGGGTAGAGCAGGAATGACACAATGCCTAGTTGTTGGAGACGTTTTCTTCCTTCAGCCATGGCTTTCCTTTTTTGAGACGTTCCCTTGCTGAAGTCTGGAAAGAACCTTAAGTTACCCCCTTCGTAACTCAGCGATGACGTGTTTTTAGCTCCCTGCAGGATCGCCTGTCGGTCGTTGTAGCGGAGGAGCTTAAAGATCAAAGTGCGCGCTTTTTTCCTGGAAGAATCCTCGTTCGCGTACAAACGGTGCGCTCGTTCAATCTCAATCGACTTCCCTTGAAGGGCCGGTATCCACTTCGGAATGTGGGTCTGCAAGAACTGGATTGCATTCCCTCCTTCAGCTCCTTCGCGCAGCCCCACCAGCCTTAGATTGTTTTGCCTAGACTTATCTTCGTACAGAGATAACTTCTCCTGAAGCTCTTCTAGGCGGGACTTGCTAGCAATCGATTCATTTTTAACATCTCGGACCGTGGCCTGCATGTAGTCAAATCTGTCGTTGAACAATTTTACGTCCATTTCCAACGAGTCCAGACGCGTAGAAATCGTTGATATCTCTTCACGAACAATCGCCGTTGTTGTGAATGGAGACTCAGGCAGGGATCCATATGCAGCATTTTATTAGAGTAGAGTGGTCGTACAGGCAGGGTCAAAACAGGAACAAACGGGAACAGTAAGGAACAGGCAGAATCGTAGTCAGGGAACAGGCAGTAGATCGAGGCAGGCGGATATCATACACAGAACGGTATACCAGGCAAGGGTCAGGACAGGCAGCAACGGGTCAAGAAACAGGAACAGGCAACAACAGTAACAGAAAGGCAGACAAGATAGAAACGCTCGGAATTGTACACTGGGGAAACAATACTTCGCGGTGAGGTGGTGTGAGTGGAAGTCCTTTATAGTCCAGGTAACAAGCTGCAGCTGGGTGTGGTGATTAGTGAGGAGTGTGTGCATGGCTGTATGTGTCGACAGGTGATTGGTGTAGAGTGAGCATGTGACTGGCGAGGGGAATGATGGGAAATGGAGTCCGGAACTAGACAGGGGCAGACGGTGATCGTGACATAGCGCCCCCCTCCCGGAAGGCGCGTCCTCGCGCCGTAGAGGACACCAATAAGGGAGGGGGGGTGGGTGCATTGGAGATGTAGGCAGATGGAACAGGGTCTCCAATGCAACCCCAGGAATTCAGGCAGCCACGGTGGGTCAGGTGCCACGGGTATCCATGGTGGATCAGGAGTGTCAGGAAGCCATGGCGGGTCAGGTGGCTCGGGCAACCACGATGGGTCAGGTGGCTTGGGCAGCCACTGCAGGTCAAGTGGCTTGAGCAGCCGCGGAGGGTCAGGTGGCTTGGACAGCCACTGCGGAACATAGTCCATAGTTGACCCCAGCGGGTCAGAGTCCATTAGTGGCCATAATAGTTCAAAAGCCCATGCCACCAGTGGTCGGGCAAGGACCCCACCCACAAGCTCCCCACCCTCAGGTATACTGCCCCCCCCCAAAAAGTTCTTAGGGATTTCCGCGGGGTCCGTCGCAGGTTCCTGGGCAAGGAGTTCGAGTGGAGCCGGCAGGGCCAGGCGTGTGGGTGAAGCTGGCAGGGCAAGACACCTGAGTGGCGCTGGCAGTGCAAGGCGTTTGAGCGGCGCCGGCAGGGCTGGAAGCTTGGGTGGTGCCGGCAGAGCGAGGAGTTCAGTAGATGCCGGCAGGGCGAGGAGTTCAGGTGGCGCCGGCAGGGCAAGGAGCACAGGTGGCGCCGGCAGGGCAAGAAGCACAGGTGGCGCCGGCAGGGCAAGGAGCACAGGTGGCGCCGGCAGGGCAAGGCGCTTGGGCGGCGCAGGAGAGACCACTGGAATGGTCTCCAGACCCACAGCGGTCTCTTGAAGGGCGTCTGTGTCTTGAGAAGAGGAGGACGCCTTCTTCCTCCTCCTCCTCCTCCTCTTCTGAGGATGAGGCAATGGTTCACTGGTTGGAGCGTATTCTGGAGCGGACTCAGTGGCTGGAACACCCCCTGCATCCTTACGCACCGAGGGGGCGGCCATCTTGCCCGTGGGCACTGGCAAAGCAGCCATATTGTCCATAGCATCCAGGGCGCTTGAGTCCATGGCAACCGGCGAGCTTGAGAGCGTTGCAGCCGGCGAGCTTGAGAGCGTTGCAGCCGGCGAGCTTGAGAGCGTTGCAGCCGGCGAGCTTGAGAGCGTTGCAGCCGGCGAGCTTGAGAGCGTTGCAGCCGGCGAGCTTGAGAGCGTTGCAGCCGGCGAGCTTGAGAGCGTTGCAGCCGGCGAACTTGAGAGCGTTGCAGCCGGCGAACTTGAGAGCGTTGCAGCCGGCGAACTTGAGAGCGTTGCAGCCGGCGAACTTGAGAGCGTTGCAGCCGGCGAACTTGAGAGCGTTGCAGCCGGCGAACTTGAGAGCGTTGCAGCCGGCGAACTTGAGAGCGTTGCAACAGGCGAACTTGGGAGCGTTGCAACAGGCGAGCTTGGGAGCGTTGCAACAGGAGAGCTTGAGAGCGTTGCAACAGGAGAGCTTGAGAGCGTTGCACCAGGCGAGCTTGAGAGCGTTGCACCAGGCGAGCTTGAGAGCGTTGCCACCGGCGAACTTGAGAGCGTTGCCACCGGCGAACTTGAGAGCGTTGCCACCGGCGAACTTGAGAGCGTTGCCACCGGCGAACTTGAGAGCGTTGCCACCGGCGAACTTGCGTGCGAAGCGTCCGGCAGGCTTGAGTGCGAAGCGACCGGCTGGCTTGAGTGCGAAGCGACCGGCTGGCTTGAGTGCGAAGCGACCGGCTGGCTTGAGTGCGAAGCGACCACCGGCCTTGAGAGCGAAGCGGCCGGTTGACTTGAGAGCGTAGCAGCCGGCGGAGGCTTAGGAATGCCAGCCGCTCGTGCTGAAATCAGCGGTGGATCAGTCACACTGGAACGCAACCCTCTCCACTCCCGGACTGATCTAGAGACGTGACGTGACTCTGGGCGATCAGCGGCGACGTGACTTTGCTCTGGGCGATCAGCGAAGGCGTGACGTTGCTCTGGGCGATCAGCGAAGGCGTGACGTTGCTCTGGGCGATCAGTGAAGGCGTGACGTTGCTCTGGGCGATCAGCGAAGGCGTGACGTTGCTCTGGGCGATCAGCGAAGGCGTGACGTTGCTCTGGGCGATCAGCGAAGGCGTGACGTTGCTCTAGGCGATCAGCGAAGGCGTGACGTGGCTCTGGGCGATCAGCGGAGACATGACTAGGTTCAAGGTAAGTAGTGCTGACCTGACTTGGTGTTGTTATAGTGGTGACCGCCATTTTGTGTGTGTCATCTGGTGTGGCGGCCATTACACAACCAGACGAGGAGTCGCATTCCTCCGCGACACCCACAGTAAACGGAGAGCCAATAGTCAATAAAGCAAAATCCATAAAGTTACTGAGTGATGAACGCGGTCCCTCTTGACGTAGTTTGTTCTGGAGTGGTTGGTTAACGCCATCACAGAAAAAGTCTACTAATGCACAGTCAGGCAGATCAGAATAGTAAGCAATGTCCAGATATTCACCAATATATTCCTCCAGGGAACGTGTACCCTGCGTACTCCACAGCAACAGTTGAGTAATGTCCATACCGTGCAGATGCTCTCCGGGGAAGCTGCTGGATCGTAGTGGTGGCGAAGTATTCTGTTGTGAATGGAGACTCAGGCAGGGATCCATATGCAGCATTTTATTAGAGTAGAGTGGTCGTACAGGCAGGGTCAAAACAGGAACAAACGGGAACAGTAAGGAACAGGCAGAATCGTAGTCAGGGAACAGGCAGTAGATCGAGGCAGGCGGATATCATACACAGAACGGTATACCAGGCAAGGGTCAGGACAGGCAGCAACGGGTCAAGAAACAGGAACAGGCAACAACAGTAACAGAAAGGCAGACAAGATAGAAACGCTCGGAATTGTACACTGGGGAAACAATACTTCGCGGTGAGGTGGTGTGAGTGGAAGTCCTTTATAGTCCAGGTAACAAGCTGCAGCTGGGTGTGGTGATTAGTGAGGAGTGTGTGCATGGCTGTATGTGTCGACAGGTGATTGGTGTAGAGTGAGCATGTGACTGGCGAGGGGAATGATGGGAAATGGAGTCCGGAACTAGACAGGGGCAGACGGTGATCGTGACAGCCGTCATGCTTAACTTTATGGTGCTCAGTTGCTTGTCTAGCATCTCGGCAATGGCGTCATGAAGGCGCTCGTCGTCTTTCAGCTTTTTCTTAGCAGGTGAGTGAATTAATTCCCGTTTGGATGCCATCTGGAATGTCTCTAGAACAAGGGAAGTACTTGAAACTCGGCTAGAAACTTGGTAGGGAAAAATAATTTAGAAAAACGGACATCTGAGGCGGACCGTCGATATCATGCAGCCATCACCGTTTGTCGCGCATGCACATCCCCCGTAATCCTTTTATTTTTAATATTTGGCTTTTTTGTGTGCCCACCCTGTACAGCTATGATCATCTATTTGGCTGAGCTTTCTATGTTTTGTTATGGAAAAAATGTAAAGAATATAACTGCAAGCAGCAATTACGGGGCCAAGCACAAATAAGGCACAACCAACCAGCCAACATGGCTGTGAGCATCAGCCCAAGTGCATCAGTGAGCAATTAAATACCTTTTAAGATCATTTTAGGCAAAAGAGCTGAAAAATCCACAAATACAGTCAATGATAAAGATTTACTGGTTTATCACTTTTGACCAATATGTGGCACTGTGATTAAATTAATGAGGTATGTTCAGAGTGAGGTGACAATGACACTCACAAAGTTTGGTGTCAATATGTCAAAGCATTGCAGAGATACAGCCTCAAGAGTCATTTTGGCATTAGGCCTCTAATTTGTTGCTGTGGTAAATGAATATGGATTCATCTATCAACACGAAATCCATAACATTTTACCAGCATGGTCTGAAGATGATACATTCGATTTTGATGAAAATCGGACCAGCAGTCTAGGAGTAGTTTGAAAAAGTATGTTTTTAAAGAAAATCAAAATGACTCACAGGAAGTTTGGAAGACTACACAGAATCTAATAAGACCAGTCTCATTAAAATAGGCCACATTATTTAAAAATATTAGCATTTTTAAAAAAATTCATTATAACATTTGACCACAAGGAGGCGCTATCTCAAGACCTATTTATGCACATCCTGAGTTTCGTAATGGTACATCAATGCATTCATATAATATAGCATTTTATATCATAATACTGTATTGTAGTTAATGGAAATGTCATGTTTTGTTCAATTATAGCACCACCAAGAGGCAGAATCCAACCAATTTTTTTGTGTCCTCAAGGGTGACTCCATACATGTGTGTGTCAAATTTCATGCAAATATCTCATTTCATTTTGGAGTTATAGACATTAATATGTATGAGATCATAAAAAATGACCCATGGACGACTTTGTTTTGATTTTTTTGTCACTTCCTATCAAAATTTTGACATTTGGGTTAAAACATTTAGTAAACCAGCTTAGGTTCCGTGTTTCCTACGCTGGTTTCGTCTCGATTGGACTAACGGTTTTGAAGATATTCACAATTGTTTTTTAAGCGCTAAATCACCACGCCGCACAAACCGTAAGTCAAAACCTAGCATGTTTAGTATCGTTGGACTCTGCAAGGATTCAGGAGTCTAAGGATATGACTCCCGTGAAAATAAGTCGACCAGATCAAAAGTTATAAGCATATGAAAAAAAATTATCCACTAGGTGGCGCTGGTCCGAAACTTCTCAGGCTGCTTCAGGGCATTGTGCTGATGACCCACATCGAGTTTCATAATGATAGAACTCTTATAATAGGTAGAATTAGAAACATAATAATCACTACAATAATGATCCATTCATAGATTCTTAAGTATTTGCCTATTAAAATCCAAACAGCGACTTTTTTTTTTTTTTTGGCTGGGCAGTGTATACAGGGTGCAATTTGTAAAACAAACAAACAAACAAAAAAAAAACAGTATTTGCCTCCTCTCTCGTGACTTTCCCCCATTCATTCT
This sequence comes from Ancherythroculter nigrocauda, assembly GCA_036281575.1. Classification (NCBI taxonomy): domain Eukaryota; kingdom Metazoa; phylum Chordata; class Actinopteri; order Cypriniformes; family Xenocyprididae; genus Ancherythroculter; species Ancherythroculter nigrocauda. The sequence continues at coordinate 3,026,107 of VTFQ01000021.1, read as the reverse complement.
TAATTTCCCCCCACAAAACCCACCACACGCTATAGGGGTCTAATGATTTTATATGGTTTTCTATGAAAGCAAAGGGAGGCATGTCTCCTGCTGTAACTCTACCTGCAGGTGTCACTGTTGGACAGTGTTCCTTAAGAAATACGCATGACTTGCGCTCTTTTTAATGTCATAATTTGTAATATTTGTGTTGTTTTATATGTAATATGGATTATTTTCTCATCCTATTTTTTTTGAGGAGGCACTGCCTCCCTTGCCTCCTTGGAGGAAACACCCCTGATATATATATATATATATATATATATATATATATATATATATATATATATATATATCAGTCCCTTCGGGATTTAGCGATTCTGTGCTTGCTGAATTTATCGCAAAATCAAGCAAACTCCGCAATATTCGGAGGAGCTTGCTTTTTTTTTTCTTAATTGCCACAGATTTTGGGCTTAGACACGTCCCGTGACGTCATCGCAACATGCAGCTCAGACCATGCAGTTTGATTTGCGCAGCTCAGACCAATAATAGACAACGCGACAGGAGTTCAGAGCAGCGGGCCGATCTCGATCACACCACACCATTTCTACACAGCGCTGTGAAGAAAAGGCTTGAATTCACTGCAGAATTAATAACATCACTGTGAAATCTTGTGAGAAGCATTCACATTCGTCGCAGATTTCTGTTAAACCACAGATATCAGATGAAACAGTATAATATTTTCATGTTTAACGTTTTTTTTTCTTCCTAGTGATAAGGTGTGTTTTCGAGCTGTTTAATTCATAAAACTTAAAATAAAAATGAAAGTGGCAAGAGTTGACATGCTGGTTCAACAGTTGGCGGGTGGAAAGTCCAGTGGTGGGAGATGGAAAAAGGAAGATGCCCATTCTCTGCTGAGTGCTCATGTGGCTGTTTGATCTGATAACTGTGGTTTAACAGCGAATTCTGCGACGAATGTGAATGCTTCTCACAAGATTTCACAGCGATGTTATTAATTCTGTGGTGAATTCAAGCGCTTTCTTCACAGCGCTGTGTTATCTGGAAACCATGATAAACATTGTGCCACTAACACCAACTTGTGGCAGAAATTGTCTTAAGTTTTCGAGTGCTTTTAAGTGCTTCACACAACTTTTCCCAGCACTTCAAAGCTTTAAATACTGCCCAATTTGAATGTTATTTTTAATGTGATGTCCAAAACATTATTTGTTCATCCTTCATAGTTTGTCCTCATTTGTAAAACTAAAGGTTTCACGATGTAGGAAAGTAACACTTATTTAGAAATAAAAAAGACAATAAATTATCACTGTAGTAGATGCTGCAGAGGAGCACTTAGTGACTCAGTGACTCGGATCTCCTATCAAACGGCTAAACTGCTGAAATCACGTGACTTTGGCACTCCGGGTCACTGATTCGATTCGTAAAGCTCCGAAGCAGTGTTTTGAAATTGGCTCATCACTATATTGTTGAAAAGTCGTAATTTTGTTTTTTTGCCGCACAAAAAGTATTCTCGTCGCTTTATAATATTAAGGTAGAACTACTGAACTCGCATGAAATATGTTTTTAGTACCTTTATGGATCTTGAAAGAGGAAATGTCATTGCTATGAATGCAGGCCTCACTGAGCCATCGGATTTCAACTAAAATATCTTAATTTGTGTTCTGAAGATGAACAAAGGCCTTACGGGGGTAGAACGACATGAGGGTGAGTAATTAATGACAGAATTTTCATTTTTGGGTGAACTAACCTTTTAAGTGTAATTTAAGTTTGTATACAATTCAGTTAATTTTAACCTCCAATGTTAATGTAGTACTAACTGATTCCTATGTATATTTTAAAGAATTAGTTGAGAGATTTTTTTTCTTGAGAAAATTTGCCACGCACTGTACCTGATATACAATATATACAAAATAACTGATATAGAATCGAATTCCAGATTAGTGAATTGAAATGCATAACTATGATGACAGACTGGCAGGTAATGATGCAAAAAAGAAAACAAAGTCCAAACGGGGTGATACTGTGACATGATAAACCTCATCTTTCCATTATTGTTACACTCTAAAAATGCTAGGTTAAAAACAACCCAAGTTGGGTTGAAAATAAACAAACCCAGCGACTGGGTTGTTTTAAGTTGGGTTAAATTAAGTTGGGCAGTTTTATTTAACTCAACTATTGTTTAAAAATGACTATATGTCTGGCTTAAAATGAACTCAAAATAGGTGGGAAATTAAAAATCAGACACATGATTACTAGAGGCAACAATAATAATGAAAAGGTGAACATTTATTCATAAACAATTTAATAAATGTTTATTGTTTAATTACTATTAATAAATATTAATTTCCAACATATTTTGGGTTCATTTTAAGCAAGCAATACAGCAATTTTTACACAATAGTGAAATTAAATAAAACTTCCCAGCAGGTTGAGCAAACATTTAACCCAACTGCTGGGTTAAAACAACTCAGTTGCTGGGTTTGTCCATTTTCAACCCAACTTGGGTTGTTTTTAAACAATCCTTTTTTAAAATTGTAATAATAGTTGCAACTTTCACTCTTAAATGTGCATTGAAACTTGGTCCATGGACCATATTCATAAAACATCTAAGGCTAAATGTAGATCTTAACTGGCTGAGTTAGATGGTGATTGACATGAAACAGTAGAATATTGTTTATAGCTAATTTATTCTTGTTCTGAATATGTATATTAGATATTTTAGTATCCTTATGCTTGGCTTGACTTTGTTTTGGTCACATCAATTTTTTTTTAAAAAAGGGTAGCTCTTTAAAAACAAGTTTGACAGCCACTGATTGATATGTTGCTTATGTGTCGGAAAACACAAAACACTGCATGGACCACTTTTGGTGTTATATGTGATTTGGTGTTTATCTTGTTCACCTTGTTTCCCTTTGTGTATTAATACCCTTCTGCTTCTCTAGTTGGTTTTTCAGTCATTGTTTTTCACTATATCTTGTTCCTGTTCTGAATTTCCTAGTTTGCTCTGGCTACCCGATGTTTATCTTGTGGATTGGTTGTCAGTAACCTTAACTGCACGTGGATCCGGTTTCAGCCTGTTTCTTTGCCTGCCTGATGGTTCCCGGGTTACACTATGCAAGTCCAAACAAACACACGGACAGACGGGCCACCAATATGTAATGCTTCTAAGCAAGGCAGGCTACACAAAGTTTGTCCTTTTCCCTCCTAAAAGTGTGTTTGAATGGGTGCAGACACAAGTAATACCACAGAAACCAAGAATAAATGCCAACCCAAAGTGTATTAGAGAAGGCAAAGATATACAATATGTACAAAAATGCATGTATGTGTGTGCTTTGGATTGTCAGTACCAGTCCAATGTTTTGTGTGTGTGTGTGTGTGCGCGCTAAGTACTTAAATGTTATTTATTACTGCTGCCATTTAAGGAATTTATTATTACTTAGGGAAAACAAATGTTTTTAATGAAGATGTTTCATTGATATTCAGAAATAAATTGAATATCCTCTGTATACGTTTGTCTGTGTGCTTTATTCTTAAAGTTTTATTTTATCAGAAATGATCAGAAGTAACTTAAGCTTTTGTAACTTATAGCTGCTATAGAATCCAGTTCCACCAAGCTGAGAAACCAGCCCAAAAAAAGAAAAAGAAAGAAAAATCAACTCAGCTAAGCTGGTTTAGTTTTATGGATGAGGGCATGTGTTGTTCTGGCTTGAGGAAATAGAAGACTGTATATTTGCAATGCCAGAGGTATGTAAATAATGTAAAAAGGAATGCGGCAGTGCAAAAATGGTTCATGTACATTTATGTTGTTAATTATTTATAAGTCAAATAATCAAATCAAACATATTACAATGTACTTCTTATTCATGTGTACATTTTGAACAAACATCCATTGAATTAATGCCAATCTGCTGACAAACAAAAGATTCTAATAAATATACTTGTGCTTGTAACAGTAATGTAATTTAACACCCATTAGCAATGATTATCAAAACCCCTCTATGAAATATCCCTGTTTGTAACAAAATCTGATGTGACCTTATATTAATTGAAATACCACTCATAGAGATCATGAAATTCTCTATATTCTCTGTGTCTTGATATATAGTCACAGGCAGTGCAAATAGGCAGAATAAACTCTTGGGTTTGTTGTATTAAATGAGGAATTGGAGTGAGATGTTTCCTCCAGGTAAAAAACTTGCCATATGCTTCGTCGTCCTTGTCCAGCCGAAGCAGATATTCTGCTAGTGACTTTGCATCTGGGAAGTCATTCACATGAATGAAGGATTCGGCGGGAATAAAGTTTTCATAGTTTTTTCTGGGAGGACCCAAAACCACAGGGACGGTACCTGCAGAAAGCGGCCCGTTGACCTTCTCCGTGATGTAGTCCTTGTGGATGGAGTTCTCAAAGGAAAGGTAAAACTTGCAGCTCGCCAAGGTAGGATAGTATTCGTTATAATCCAGAAATCTTGCATAAGCCTTTCCGAACATTTGCACTTCGATGTACTTGCTAAATTCTCTGTAAAACTGGTTCCTTGTGCCGACGCCTGTTGAGGGAGCATTGTTACTCACAATCCAACACACCAGTTTGTCTTTTTTGGGAATCACAAAATCCTCATTTGGTTTGCTCTTGGCGATCAAGTTCAACCGTACAGTAATGTCAGCATCACGTCTGTAGCTGAGAGTGAGATTGAACAGGTTTTCCAGACCTGGTATTTTTTTTGTGTTGGTTGGGGATTCTACATGAAACCATATCCAACTCTGGAATTTAGGACGAGGAGATGGAGGAAGGTTGGACAGGTCCCAACTGATGGCTTTGTGAAAAATGAGGACAGCATCTGCACTGCTAGTGAGGGATCTATCATCTGTCAAACGGCAACCATCGATATTGTAAATTGTTTTGCAATCACTCAGCTCAAACCTGTAATTTTCAGGCCAGATCCATAGAAGAAGAATAGGTTTATCATCTGAGATGCTGCTGCTGTTCCTGCCGCCGTTCCTGCCATCGTTCCTGCCGTCGTTCCTGCCAAAATAATTGTCCCAGTATTGTTTCAAATCAGGCAGTGGAGCTGCACAGTTGTTTGGAGTTGAGGTCCAGTAATACAAGACAGTCACAGAGATGAGACAGGCAAACGCCACTATAGAAATCAGACGAGGCACTGAATATCCTTTGAAATTTAGGCTTGACATTTTGTGATCTAAAGAGAAACATGAAAAGAAACTTTTCAGTCTTGTACCCGGCAAAAAACAACAACAACAACAACAACAAAATAAGAAAAAAACTTGGAACACGGAAAAAGGAACATCAGACAGAATGCGAAAAAGAAACATCCAACAGACAAACGAGAGCAATAAAAGAACAAGCAGAACAGGATAACCTCAAATCAGCCATATCCGACCACTGCAAGAGAGAAAAATCACATCATGGACTGGGTTAATGCCAGGGTCATCCGTGCTGAAAGTAACAAATATCACCGCTGGATTAGAGAGGCCATTGAGATTAGGAAACGCGCACCAAGGACTATGAACCGGGACGAGGGAGCCTACACCTTATCCCACTCCTGGGATGTAGTCTTGGAGAAGGCGTCAGACTGTAGGGGGTGCAAGCTCTCCCTACTGTCTGGCAAAACAACATAAGCAGCCTACAAGACATGTCACAGCAACATCATGTGACCCTTCTGACGAAGGCTACAGGAAGTAGCCGAAACTAGTAAAGCAGGTAAACAAACACTCCTGTCTGACTAAAAGAAACCTAACACAGACAAGAAAAAAAGGCATGTAGAAATAGTTTCTGATTAAACATTACTTAATTTAATTAACTGAAAGCTATACAATGGCTGTAAGGTTTGTTTTCGTTCATGACATTTTTATTAAATAGGCTGATATCTAATTATTTAAATTAAATAATATTTAATAATTATGAATTGCAAACAAAATCATCTTATTTGCTTATTAAAGCCATTTTGATTGTAAATTCGGAATTCATTTAGGTAACACAATTCCTCACCTCTTTTAAGATTCCCTGAGAGAAATTTCCAGCTCTGTGTCACAAAGTAGGCTACCACAAAACGGACTGACGGATGTAAGGGAGTAAAAATCTACAAATGGTGTTGAAACTAGTTTGCTCTCTCTGAAGGTCTTACCAGTATGTACAGGACCAATCATAAATCAGTATGCAAATATAAAACATAATATTTGTCAAGTAATCTGTTGCATCAACTGCATTCAAACCGGTTCATCAAGGTTACAGTGTGTTAGGTGGGGGGATGGATATCTAGGTTGGCAACCTATAATTATTTTAATACTCAGTTAGGCTAAACTGTGCATATTAAAGCAGCGTTGGACAATAAGGACTGCCTGATGGCCCGGGGCCAGTGTGAACGACGCTCAGGAGAGTTGATGCGCATGATCAGGCCAGTGCTGCATCGCCATGAAAGTTTCCAATGTAGACATTATATTACTGATTATAATAAATGAAGGGACATGACATTGAGGTGTCCTTGAGCAAGGCACCATCTGGGTGTTTGTGTCCACTGTTTGCAGTATACAGTATGTGTTCACTACTCACTACCCCTAATGTGTGTGCACTAACTTGGATGGGTTAAATGCAGTGAACAAATTCTAAGCATGGGTTACTTCACATGTCACTTTCACTGCAACTGGAAATACAGTTAAAAATACAGGTTAGCCTATAACAGGGGACTTAAACGTATAGTTGAAAAAAAAAAAAAACATCTGGCATATTCTTGGTTAAAACAACCAGATTTAATTCAAGTTCAGTTGAATTTCGATCCTGCACACAGCACACTACTTACTGCAGGGATATTGAGGCCACACCCCTGCATGCACTGTGAATTGCTCATGATCACATGTACAGAAAATTTCTAGAATCCTGGACACTACAGTATTTTATATTTCATTTTACATTTTGAATGGGACATTTTTAAAAAAATTACATTTAAAAAAAAGTCATTTTTTAAATTTGCATTAGTTTGCGTGCATCTGTTTATGATTAAATGTTTGTATATGATACAGTTAGTAAAAAATTAACCCAAATTTCCAATTAATTCCCTTTTTTTCATTGCACTCAGATGCAATGAAATGTTTTGCAAAAAGACAAAGAATATGTTAGATACAGTCTCTAAATATTTTGTCTTTTTTACCTTATTGGAATCAAAACAGGTAATCATTAAGAATTAGAATTGATAAGCGGGATCGGAATCACTAAAATTGAAACGTTACCCAACCCCAACTAGCAGTTAGCCAAAGGGATAATCAGTCTTACTTTTCAGGTTCAAATTAGACCAATCTACCTTTTTATGTAACTGTAAGAAAAAAAAAAAATGAAGAAGACTAGGTAGGGCAATGCAAGTTCATTTATATAGCATATTTCGTACACAGTGGTAATTCAAAGTACTTTAAAAGGAATTAAATAATAAAAGAGAATAAAATGATTAAATAAAAGTTCTAAAAAATTAGGAAAAATTAAAAGGTTACATAGATAAGATAAAATGCAATCAGTCAGATGTACAGTGGCTCTAACTTCCTGAATCTCTAAGTTCAGGTGACCCTGACTAACTTGGTGGACTAGTCTAAGCAGTTTATGCAGCCATTTACTAGAACTTCTTTTTTTTACCTTATTGGAATCAAAACTAGTAATTATTTAAAAATTAAAATCAATAAGCGGAATCAGAATTGCTACAATTGAAACATTATACCTGATCTAGGAGAGACTTGCTACTGCCAATACATTCACAGACATTGCTGTGAACATGTAAGACATGCTGCTGCTGTAACATACATGAATTAAACCCCTAACAAAGCAGAAAACTGAGAGAAGGGCAGAGCCTTCAACACAAACATCTAACAGATCATTACAGGTGTACAGGAAATGCCAATAAGCTGTGGTGCAACAGCTTAAGAGGACTATTGCTATACATTGTAAAGCACTTTTCACCTTACACAGTTAATGGGAGATTTAGACAAGTACTACACGTGTGCTTTTGAGTGAGAAACAAGCTGCTGCATTGACAGATATGCATGATGACGCAGACAGGAAGGGATAGACAAACAACCCCCAAAACAGCAGATCTATCGCCAAGGCATATGTACTGCAATTTTTTTTTTTTTTTTAAATGGGGCCACGTATTTTACCATCTATGTGCGCCTTGGCTACCTTGCCTACCTTGCCGACCGCTTTAGCACTAGTGACCTAAGACATGAGCTGTGTCCCAATTCAGGGGCTGTGCACTTCGAAGTGCATGAAAGGGGTTGGGTTTTGGAGTTCAGGGTTGCCAGTTCTGCGCAACAAAACCATCCCAAAAGTAGCGTAATCACAGCACAAGTGTAAAAGTATCCCAATCCCAGACATGGCAACAATGAGCTGAGTGTCGTTACATGGCTAGTGGATGTGTGACAGACAGAGACAGTTGACGTTTATGTGTGCATTTTAAAGTTTTATGACTTTCTATTGGGTTTTTTGACATGCTCCACTGCTGGCGACGACGGGACACTGCACCAAAATATGTATGGTTAAACAATGTAATGTTAGTTTTATATCGTTAGCAATAGTTAACCTTGTTTGTTTTTGTTTTTTTTATGTTAAATTATGTTAAATTTATGTTAACTGTGAAAATATATACATTCATATTTATACATTTATTCCTTATTTAAGTCTGAATTTAAAGTACAGTGCTTTAGGATTTTATTCAACTGCACTCCATCTTAGAGACAAATATTGTATTTATGAAAAACAGATATTACAGTTTGATTTAGATATTGGTGAACACGGGGCATTGCTTACATTTATGTGAATTCACACAGAACTCCTGTCGTCACTGGCGCGCAATGTATTGTGGGATAGTGTAGACCGCGAAGTGTCTTGAAATCGGCGCTTCATTCCACTGGGAAACGGAGAGGGTGCACTTGAAGTCGCTCTCAAATTACGTCATCCCTCCTCGCGCCGCGGTGAATCGCACTTGAAAGGCTGCTTTCCCCCCACTTTTCTCAAGAACAGAATACAGTGCATAAAATGTCGATATAAATATTATTTAAATGTCACTTTGTCAATGAAACATATTTTGGTCCAGTGTCCCGTCGTCGCCGGCAGTGAAGCATGTCAAAACCCAATAGAAAGTCATAAAACTTTAAAATGCACACATAAACGTCAACTGTCAGCTGTCTGTCACACAGCCGCTAGACATGTAACGACGCTCAGCTCATTGTTGCCATGTCTGGGATTGGGATACTTTTACACTTGTGCTGTGATTACACTACTTTTGGGATGGTTTTGTTGCGCAGACCTGGCAACCCTCCACTCCAAAACCCCACCCCTTTCATGCACTTCGAAGTGCACAGCCCCTGAATTGGGACACAGCTTATGTGTGCCTTGGCTACCTTGCTGGCCGGCTTAGCACTAGAATACATGCTGTGTGTTCTCGTGAGCAAAGATATAACGTTGCAAGCTGATAGAAATGGGAAACAATGCCAAATATTTGAATGTTTGAACAGCAAGCTTATAGGCCACTGATGCAACAGCAACCAATCAGCTGTGCTGTGTAGATAATGATGTGATCGCTACCAAATGAGTTAAAGTGTTAGTTCACCCAAAAATGAAAATGATGTAATTTATTACTCACCCTCATGCCGTTCCACACCCATAAGACCTTCATTCTTTTTCGGAACACAAATTAAGATATTTTTTTAAAATCCGAAGATTAACATTATTTTCATTTTTGGGTGAACTAACCCTTTAAAGACCCATCAGCCTGCATCATCAGAGTTTCAAGCCAGAACTAGGTAATTTAGTGAAAATCCAGACTTTGGCTGTTGGTCTGCTGTGCATGACTGGGCATGTAGCAGTTCACTCCGGCACGCCCATGAAAAGCAGGGAAAATACATCAATCTAGCTGCAAGTCAAGACCATTATGAATGAGTGCTTGGTTCTCTAAGAAGAGTGAAAATCTTTTTGACTTGTTGGTTGAGGTTTAGTGACCTCATGCACCTTGGTACTTCCCCCTCCTCAGTTAACATGAAATAATCCATTGCGATTGAGTTCAGCAGATGACTTAACCCTTAAACAGGCAAGACTGGAAAATTATCAGTAAAAAATCATTTCATGTCACTTTTTATATCTTATGGACTTAAGTAAAACATATCCAAAGGAATTTTTGAAATATTTGATGTAGTTTGGATTTTATGAGTTGTAAATCCCAGGTTATGTTGCCTGTTTAGGGTATAAAAAATTATTATCCACAGTATTGATGATGAATGGTGTTTCAAAGTAAAATGGGCTCCCTGTACTGGTCATTGCATTATTGCGAATTCTGGGGTGATGAGTGAGGGGTCGGTTGTGGGTGGTGGGAGGGTCAGTAGAAATCTTGTTCCAGGACCGGGGCCCCTAGGGAAGACCCTTATAGGCCCTCCAGGCTTCTGGGCCCCCTCTACACAGTCCCAAATGTACAAATGTTAATTTTCACATGTAAAACTGATATTATTACATTTTGTTGTCTACATCTTTGCATTTTTAACTAGATATTTTCTTGCAGAGTTTCACACAGCTCATTTTATGGTAGAACAGGGATGTCCAACCCTGCTCCTGGAGGCCACCTGAAACACAAACTCGAAACACAAACACACCTGAAACACAAACAAATCTTACCAAAGTCTTCAGGAAAAGACTTTGGTAAGATTTGTTTGTGTTTCAGGTGTGTTCGAGATTTCTACTGGCCCTCCGACCTCTCACTAATCACCCTGGAATTTGCAATAACACAATGACCATTACAGGGAACACAACACCATTCATTGTCAATAATGTGGATAATCTTTTTTCTAAACAGGCAACGTATCCTGGGAGATACATACTTTTCAAAATGCGGTAAATAACAGCATGAGCAACATATAACTTAATTTTCTTTTTCAACATCTTAAGACAATGCTCACAATTAATATTAGTAGTTGTTTTGTATTTTTTTTCTGAAAAAAACAAACAAACAAAAAAACAGTAAGATTAATATATATTTACTTTTCACAAAATCTTAATGTCCTGCACCAATGGTGCCCATGTTGGATTTTGGTCAGGCTGACTAATTGATCACAGAAAACTTGAAACAAACCATGTGACCAGCATACTCAAGACAGACCATACTATGATAAATGTGTGGCAAGGGGGACGTGGTTCAGCGAAGTCTGCAGCAGGAGAGCGAGGCAGGAGACGTGCGGGGAGTGAGTGGGTTAAGCGCAAATAACAAACAGCTGTCTCTTGTTTCAGTAATTGCCGTGGAGAGAGTATAAGAATAGAATAGAATAGAATAGAAAACTTTATTGTCACTGTACAACTGTACAACGAAATTTAGTCATTCAAGTGCACCCACATACAAATAATACACGTAAATAAGTAATGAATAATATGTATTCTTTATGTTGAATAAAGAATATATTGCACATCAGAAATAATACAAAGCTCTTATTACAAGGAAGAAAAAAAAAAAATGCTGGAGTGGAAAAAACTACAAAAAACTTTCTTGCATATGTAGTGTAACATTATGCTAGGTGGCATTTAGAGCTTGAACAGCAATTGGAAAAAAACTGTTTTTGAGTCGGTTTGTCCTTGTTCTCATGGATCTATAACGCCTGCCTGAAGGAAGCAGACTGAAAAGAGAGTGACCTGGGTGAGATGTATTCTTTATGATGCTGTTAGCTCTCTTGAGGCAACGAGAACTGTGTAGCTCCTCCAAGGTTGGGAGACGGCACCCGATGATTTTCTCAACAGTCCTGGTGACCCTCTGAAGCTGTTTTTTGCACGCCACAGTGCAGCTGGAAAACCACACACAAAGGCAGTAAGTGAGAATGCTCTCTATGGTGGAGCGGTAGAAGGATACCAGCCGACTCTGAGTGATGTTGTTCTTCCTAAGGACCCTCAGAAAGTAGAGTCTCTGCTGTGCTTTCTTCACTAATTCTGTGGTGTTCATGCCCCATGTCAAGTCCTTTTCAATATGAACTCCCAGGAAACAAACGTCTGTTACCCTCTCAACACTGTCCCCGCCAAATGAATATGGGATGAATGTCCGTTTTTTTCCTCCTAAAATCAATAACTAACTCCTTTGTCTTTGACGTGTTCAGGAGCAGGTTGTTGTCTCTGCACCACACTGACAGCCGCTTCACATCATCCCGGTAGGCTGACTCATCACCCCCTGAGATCAGCCCCACTGCTGTAGTGTCGTCAGCAAATTTGACGAAGATGTTGCTGGAGTGGAAAGGTGTGCAGTCATATGTATAGAGGGTATAGAGCAGGGGGCTCAACACACAGCCCTGAGGGGAGCCAGTGCTGAGACTAAGAGCTGTAGAGATGTGGGGGCCTGCTCTGACCCTCTGTGTGCGTCCTGTCAGGAAGTCCTTAATCCAAAGACATATGGAGTTAGGCAGACCCAGGTCCAACAGTTTACCCACTAATCTGTGGGGGAGGATGGTGTTGAACGCAGAGCTGTAGTCTATTTGCCCTATAGGCATACTGATGTGGATCAAAGTTGGGGGGTAGAAATGATAAAATGTGTCTCCTCACCAACTTTTCGAAGCACTTCATTACCACAGGGGTAAGTGCTACTGGCCGGTAATCATTGAAGCTGGTAATGGATGATCTTTTGGGCAGAGGGACTATAATGGAGGATTTCAAGCAGGGTGGTACAACAGACAGGGATAGGGATTTGTTAAAGATTGTAGTGAAGATCCCAGCCAACTGGTCTGCACAGTCTTTCAGAACACGTCCGGGGATACCGTCAGGACCCACTGCTTTCCTGGGGTTGATGGCTCTCAACGTGCGCTTCACCTCATACTCTTCCACAGAGAGGGTGAATTTGCAGTTGCTGTGGGCCGTTCGGTGCTGTGTGGCTGTATTGTTTAATTCCACCTCAAAGCGGGCAAAGAAGAGGTTCAGCTCCTCTGCTAGCGAGGCGTCACCCTCAGCAGCTCCATGGCTGGACCTGAAGTTGGTGAGATACTGAACTGCCTGCCACACCTGCCTGCTGTTGTTACTATCCAGATGGTCATCAATCCTCTTCCTATAGTCCGCCTTGGCTCTTCTGATGCCTCTCTTCAAATTGGCTCGGGCTGTGCTGTAAAGAGCCCTGTCGCCAGACCTGAAGGCGTTGTTTCTTTCCTTCAGCAGCCGCTGGACCTCCCTGGTCATCCAGGGTTTCCGATTGGGATAGACCCGGATGTATTTATCCACTGTGACAATGTCTGTGCAGTTCTTTATATAACACAAGACAGTATCTGTAAACACTTCAAGGTCCTGGTGTTCAAAGATATCCCAGTTGGTTCTGTCAAAGCAATCCTGCAGCTGTTGAGAGGCTCCAACTGGCCAGGTTTTGACAGTCCTGGTGGTGGTAAGAGCAGTTTTCCTGAGAGGGGTGTATGCCGGGATTAAGAGCAGGGACATATGGTCAGACTGACCCAGATGTGGTAATGGTCTAGCTCTATAGCCCAGTTTTATATTAGTGTAGACCTTGTCCAGTATATTAGCTCCTCTGGTAGCACACTTTACATGCTGATGAAATTTAGGGAGCACTGCTTTAAAATCTGCATGGTTGAAATCCCCTGCAATTATGTGCACAGCGTCGGGAAACATGCTGCTGTAAACTAATGTTGCTGTACAAGTGTCCGAGAGCCGAGGTAGCATTAGCATCCGGTGGAATGTACACAGCAGTTATCATGACCACAGTAAACTCCCTTGGTAGGTAAAAGGGTCTGCATTTAACAGTCACACACTCCAGGTCTGGGGAGCAGTGACTGGCTACAGTCTCTATGTTAGTGCACCAGTTGTTATTAATGTACACACAAAGTCCCCCTCCCCTGCCCTTACCGGAGTCACTGGTACTATCATGATGTTGTACTGTGTAGCCTGTTAGCTCGATAGCAGAGTCTGGAATGGATGAATGTAACCAGGTTTCAGTAACAAGTAAAATGCAACTGTCCCTACTGGCAAAGTTCGTAGCAGCCAACAGTCTCAATTCATCCATTTTATTTACGACGGATCTTGCGTTGGTGAGGAAAAGGCTGGGAAGTGGTGGTTTGTATGGCTGCTTACGTAGCCTCGCTAGCACGCCGGCCCTGCAGCCTCGTCTTTGCCTCCTCTCTCGCCGCCGCCTCCGCCTCCTTCCTGCGGGGATGACAGTCCACGGAGAGCCGGGACTCCTCACTATATCCACCGGTATGTTGTGTGAGCTGAGAAACTCTGCTGTGATGCTACTCTCGCTCAAAACTCCTATCTTTAGGAGATCGTGCCGGTCATAGACATTGTTTGCCCAACAGAATGTATTGTGAATGAGAAGCACATAACCCACTAATAAAACAAAAAACTGAAACAAAACAAAACACCGAAAGTGAAAGCACTGAGCCGCAGCGTCTATGCGCGCCGCCATCTTAGATCGGATCGGATCACCATGCCAGGAGAAGCAGGAGCGAGGTCCAACCCGGCCGGTGCCCCCCTGGGCAGGACTCTGGGTGCCGAATAGGGAATCTGGCCATTCCCGCCCCGCCCCCGGGGGAGGAGGACTCAAGGAGGGCCGGGCGGACGGGACCTGGGTAAAGGGACAGGTCGAGAGAGAGAAGGAGGTGGAAAAGAGGGAGAGAGAGAAGCTGATGGGAGGGGTTCGCCGACCCCGGGGCACGCCACCATATGGTCCTCCGCGAGATGGATAGCCGACTCCAGCGACGTGGGGTGGTGGCACTGGACCCACTCGGCCGTTCTTCTTGGAAGCTGAGTGATGAATTGTTCCAGTACCACTCGGTCGATGATCATCTCCACGGCGCTTCCGTCAGCCAGCAACCTTTTGCGGCAGGAGTCCCGGAGCTGTTGGGCCATCACAAAGGGCCGACCCGCTGGATGATGGCCCTCTTCAGGTCATCGAAGACCAGGAGATTCTGCACCGGAAGCTGCTGTGCCGCTACCTGGGACTCCCAGGAGAGCAGTGGGACCAGGCGCATCAGCCATCATCCCGTCTAGTAATGCCTCCGGGTCGTCCTCAGGCCCCATCTTGTTGAGTGGGAGATGGGCGGGCACAGCTCGTTGGACCATGGCTTCCGGCCAAACCTCCTGGTCCATCCAGCTCCGGAACCTCTCGCGGTCTTCCTGCTGGGCTTGGAGGACGGCCTGGAACCGCCTCTCCTGATCTTGTTGCAAGTCCAGCAGGGCCTGGTGTTGATCATGTTGCATGACCGCGAGGGATGTAATCATCTCCGCAAATGTGCCAACACAAACAAAGGCGTTGGAGCATGACATAGATGTGGGCGAAGCCGTGCCTATCCGCCAACGTTTTTACAGAGTTCTGCTGAATAAATGTGACTTTTTAGAAAAAAAGGTCCAGTATCTGCTGGATAATAAACTGGCCGAACCCTTCTCTTCTAGCTGTTCCTCGCCGTGTCTGCTGGTCAAGAAATCTGAGGGTACTTTCTGTTTTTTGCACAGACTATAGAAAACTTCTTTCTTCAGACTTCTTTCTTCTACCAAGAATGGAGGATTGTGTTGACCAGGTTGGTGCTGCGAACTACGTAACTAAACTTGATTTATTAAAGAGCGTGTGGGTTATGAGCTTCGGCCTTCGAAACATGCCCACAACGTTTTTAAAGATTAATGAACAAAATAATCACTGGATTAGAGGGCGTGAATGTTTACTTGGATGATACAATCGTGGTAAGTGAAACTTGGCCAGAACATCTTAAACATTTGCGTCTCCTCCTCGTTCACCTCGCTCAAGCTAATCTCACGTTAAATCTGGCTAAATGCAAGTTTGCGGGGGCGACCGTTACATACCTAGGTAAGGTGGTGGGGCAAGGACAAGTGTGTCCAGTGCGAGAAAAGGTAAGGGCAATAGATGAGTATCCCATTCCTGCCACTAAGAATGATTTCATGTGCTTTCTGGGTCTGGTGGGGTTTTACCGCTATTTTTGCAAAAACTTCTCCATAGTTGTTGCCCCTCTACCCGACCTGCTTGAAGCTAAAGCACCGTTTGTTTGGTCCGAATCCTGCCAAAATGCCTTTAATACAGTTAAAATGCTGCTAACTTTGGCACCCGTCCTCATGGCACCTCAGCTAGAAAAAATATTTAAAATCTAAGTAGATGCCAGCAAAGAGAGAGCAGGTGCAGTGCTAGTCCAAGAGGACGATGCAGTAATCAAGTGCCCTGTTTTTTCTCACGAAAATTCAACAGTTATCAGCAGAATTATTCCACAATCAAAAAGGAGGCACTTGCTTTAATCTGGGCTCTCCAACACTTTGAGGTGTACGTAGGTGGAAACAGTTCACCTGTAATAGTGTACAGTGACCATAACCCACTTACTGTCACCTTGCGCATACACGCACATGTACATGCAGTCACAGAGAGAAAGCGTGTGAGAGAGTGGTTGAGTGAATGAGTGAGTTTTTGTCTGTATGTTAGAGGAAGAGTGAATGATGGAACTACTACTGTTCAACATTTTCATCATCGTTGTGATCCTCTTCCACAGGAGTGACAAATTAATGCTCCGTTTCTGCATCCAAAGGACATTTGATATTGCTGACGCTTGGGTTGACACATCTTCAGATCCAAAAAAATCACTGACTAGCCTTAGCCACTCTTGCTGACCAGCAGCAGAGCTTAGGTTAGAAGCCTCCAGTGAGTTTAACGCTTTGGCGACTTTGCTCTCTTTTGACAACGACATTTCTCAAAATAATAAACAGAACTACACACAGTATACTACACTACACAATACTTCTACACTACACAGTATTGAACTATCTTTCTGAGGAGATCTGCTAGCTTGTTTACACAGAGTGCTGCTAGTCTGACAGGAGGATGGCTGGACCGATCGCGTGCCGGTCAGTCGAAACGGGGCTTCCCATTGACAAATGATCAGCATTTATGTCACTGTTTGTGTACATTTCTAAGCTTTTTGATTGGTTTTATACAACGTTTAACACCATATTTGGAGAGCAGAGATTCCTGGAATATGCTCAGAACTGAAGAGAGGAGTTGAGAAAAGCAGTGTTCATTTCCAGCGAATTTAGAAAAACTTTGTCAATTTTAATAGTAATTTAAATACCTTTACTCAATTATCTGGACTACGAAACTTTCGGAGTCCAGAAATTTCCAGTGTTTCGGTCTCTAAAGCCGAGTTCAGACTGCACGATTTTCAAAGCAGTCAGGTCACTGTTCTTTTCACACTGCATGACTATCTTGGCCAGCATTCAGTCGCTGCTGTGTTCACACTGCACGATGGATCGGCGACAGAAGGTTTCACACTGCATGACTTTACAATAGGAAGAATCGCCGACAACTCTTGTCTGGCACGCAAACTACATTTTACAACCAAACACACGCGAAATGTGACAAGGAAACAACACGATATCACGCGTGCAAGACCGGAGTTATTATTATTATTAAAAATGGTAGCCCACAAGAAGCTTGCAATACGAATTGCCTGTGCACTGATTTGCAGCGAAAACAAGAAGAAGAAAAGAAGAATATGGAGGAGGAAATGTTTGGGGAGACTGTGGATTTGTGAGTTGGAGGTAAATACATAACTTTTCGTCTGCGACTCGTCGGCGATTCTCTCAGATCGTATCTTTGCTCATTCACACTACGTGATTGTCACTCGCATGAATGAGCACCGATTTGCCTGTGATTTTGGGCATTTGTCTGCGATTTCTCAAAACCTGTCGGCGAGCCAAAATCGGGGCTAAAATCGTGCAGTCTGAACTTGGCTTAACGCTTTTTCGGAAACTACAAAAATTTTCAGTGTTTTGAAATCGCCCATCACTAGATATTGTTTAATATTAATAATAATAATAATTTAAGTTTTATTTATATAGCGCCTTTCCAGAGCTCAAGGACACTTTACAGTGTACATAACAAGGAAGAGATAATACGAGTAGACAATAAGAGAAACAATAATGAACATGGAAGTATACAGAAAAAAAGAGTCAAGTACAAAATTACAAAACTGGACTTAAGAGACATAACATTCAGAGAAATATTAGTAATAATGCAGAGCAATCAATGAATCAAATCAAGAGGTATAACATTCAGAAAACAGGTGAGTTTTTACACAACAGAGTGAGCGAGGAAGAGAATTCCAGAGTTTGGGTGCAATAGTACTGAAAGATCTGCCCCCCATTGAAGAGAGGTGATGCCGAGGGACAACGAGAAGGCCAGAGTCAGAGGAACGTAGTGAGTGAGTTGGGGTGTAGGGGACGAGTATATTACAGAAATAAGGGGGAGCCAAGCCATGCAGAGATTTAAAAGTGAGCAGGAGAATTTTGAATTTAACACGGTGGGCAACTGGAAGCCAGTGGAGATCATACAAAATTGGGGTGATGTGAGCAGAGCGCTTGGTATGGAGTATTCTAGCAGCAGAGTTTTGAATGTATTGTAATCTGGAAATGGAGCTGGCAGGTAGACCAGTGAAAAGAGCATTACAGTAATCAAGACGTGATGAGACAAATGCATGGATGATGGTTTCAGCATCTTTGGTACTGATGAAGGGACGGAGTTAGGCAATGCGACGTAGGTGAAAGAATGCAGATTTGGTAATAGAGGTAATATGAGACTGAAAAGATAGGGTGGAGTCTAAATTTTTAACCGTATTGGATGTTTTGATGTGAGAACCAGCAATTTTACAGGTGAGATTGGTAGAAATATTGGTGGTAAGTGAGGGAGTTCCAATGATAATAATATCAGTTTTGTCCATGTTGAGTTTCAGAAAGTTTGAATTAAGCCAATCTTTTATGTCTTTAACACAAGCAGATATTTTGTCTGTTTGGGGAGGTAGAGTAGGTGTACAGATTGAGTATAATTGAATGTCATCAGCGTAAAAATGATAGTTGAGACCATGACGTTGTAGAATCTGAAAGTGGTATGATGTAAATTATGAATAATAATTTATTATTATTAAGATAATAATATTATTATTATTATTATTATTAAGAGATCATGCCAGTTCACACAGAACAGACACCTACTATAGGGAAAGATGAAAGTCTAGACCACAACCTGCATAGTGTAACTGTGAATACCACCATGAACCTGACCCCTCAATCTGAAGCATCTCAGATTGACTGACTGAAGTTTAATATGGTCTGAAATGTTTTTGTCTTTCGGCTTTTCAGCTTCCACTGATGTTTAAAGATCCCATGTGAATCTGTTATTATCCGTTATTATCCCATTTTTACTAATACTATAAATGTCTATGAATTTTCAATTTAAAACATTCGACTAATTGTAAATTGATATTGTTTATTGTTTAACAATTATAATTGTTGTTACAACACACTGTCCTCTAATTTAATAATGTTCATGTTGAAGTTTATTGACATGAGATGGAGTTTCATTTACTCATATTTCTGAGTTTCATAAATAAAATGTTAAAAATGTTAAAATGATTATAGTATGTTTGATGATTTTTAGTCCTATTAATTTTAATTGAATTAATTGAATGATGAATGCATATAAAATACACTTTTTGCTTTGACAAATTGTGGTGTGGTGCAGTTCGTCATATAGTGTGACTCTATATCATTTGGTGTGACAATCAGAATTCTGACAATAAAAAGACTTTTTTAGTTATAAATCATAAAAAAGGCAATTAAGCAAAAGAGAAACAGTACTATCAGCAAGAGTCACAAGCATTTTGTTAGATTTATAACAGGGTTTGTCAGAATTAATCTAAAATTTCTGGATGGATGGGCCATCTCAGGCCAAAAACGAAATTCAGTATGTGCTGGACTTGAGAACAAAACTCCACACTTTGGAGCGGCTATCTATGGAGAATTTGTTACAAGCCCAGCACAGACAGAGCCAACTGTATAACAGGGGGACTAATTTACGCAAATTTTCACCGGAAGATAAAGTGCTTGTATTGCTCCCCACTTCAAGTTCAAAATTACTTGCAAAGTGGCAAGGACCATTTGAGGTTTCACGGCAAGTTGGCGAGCTCGATTATGAGGTGATACGTTCCGATACGAGAGGAGCACGTCAAATTTACCACCTCAATCTCCTTAAAAAATGGAATGAGGCAGAATCAGTGATGTTGGCGATGGTGATTAGCGGAGAGGATGATCTCGGACCAGAGGCGAATGTAAAAAAACAATCCCTCGCTCTGGAGATCACCTCTCACCCTCCCAGCTCACTGATTTATCTAAATTACAAGCAGAGTTTGCTGACGTGTTCTCTCCCCTACCGGGGCGTACCGATCTCATTCAGCACCATATTGAGACAGAGCCGGGCGTGGTTATTCGCAGCCGGCCGTATAGATTACCTGAACACAAGAAAAAGGTAGTTCAGGCAGAATTAGGGGCAATGCTTGAAATGGGAGTAATAGAAGAATCCAGCAGTAACTGGGCGAGCCCGATAGTTTTGGTTCCCAAAACAGATGGCTCAGTGCGGTTCTGCGTGGATTATTGCAAGGTGGACGCAGTGTCGAAGTTTGACGTGTATCCAATGCCGCGGGTGGACGAATTGCTTGACCGGCTCGGTTCGGCTCGATTTTATTAGACTCTGGACTTAAAGAGATATTGGCAGATCCCCTTGTCGCCTTTATCTAAAGAAAAGACAGCTTTCACGACGCCGTTCGGATTACACCAATTCGTTACTCTTCCGTTCGGGCTGTTTGGGGCACCGGCTACCTTTCAGCATGTCATGGATAAAATTTTGCGACCCCATGGTGCATATGCTGCTGCCTATCTGGATGATATTATTATCTTCAGTAATGACTGGCAGCGGCATATGCAGCATTTGAGGGCCGTCCTGAGATCGCTGAGAGGCGCCGGGCTCACGGCCAACCCGAAGAAGTGTGTGATTTGGCGCGTGGAAGTAAGGTATCTGGGCTTCCATTTGGGGCATGGACAGGTGCATCCCCAAATTGATAAGACAGCAGCGATTGCGACCTGTCCGTGCCCTAAGACCAAAAAGGAGGTTAGGCAGTTCCTCGGGCTGGCGGGATATTATAGAAGGTTTGTACCTAATTATTCGGACCTCACCAGCTCGTTGACTGATCTAACTAAAAAGGATGCACCAGATACGGTCCAGTGGACGGAGCTGTGCCAGCAGGCCTTTACCCAGGTGAAGGCTGCTCTATGTGGCGGGCCATTGCTTCACTCTCCTGATTTTTCTCTCCCCTTTCTGTTGCAGACTGACGCGTCGGACAGGGGGCTGGGTGCTGTCCTGTCCCAGGAGATAAAGGGTGAGGAAAGGCCGGTGCTGTACATTAGCCGTAAGCTCTCAAAGAGAGAAGCTAAGTACAGCACTGTGGAAAAAAGAGTGTCTGGCCATCAGGTGGGCCGTCCTCACTCTCTGCTATTATCTCCTGGGATGGGAATTAACCCTCTGTTCGGACCAAGCTCCCATGCAATGGCTCCACCACATGAAGGATACCAACGCGTGGATCACTCGTTGGTATCTGGCTTTACAGCCTTTTAAGTTCAAGGTGGTCCACAGGCCGGGTGCTCAGATGGCTGTGGCCAATTTTCTCTCTCCGGCCTGAGTCGGGCGGTGGGGATATGTGGCGAGGGGGGCGTGGTTCAGCGGAGGCTGCAGCGGGAGGGAGCGTCAGGAGACGCGTGGTGAGTGAGTGGATTAAATCTAAATCACGAACACCTGTTTCTCGTTCTAGTAATTGGCGCGGAGACAGGATAAAATGCCAGGAGAAGCAGGAGCGTGTGAGAGAGAGAGAGACTGCTGACTGAGAAGCTGAGCCTGACAACACTGGAGTGAAGCCCTTTGTGGATATTATATTGAAGTCGGAGCGAAGCCCTTTGTGGATTATTTATTTTGTTGACGTGCACTGCACGGCCTTTTGTTTGAACATTTCTGTTGTGAAAATAAAGCTCAGTCAGCAGTCAAAGCCGACCCTGTCATCTTCCTTCCCCGAGAACTTTGAACATTGCTACAACATGATTATACGAAAAACATACAACTAAATTTAAGCAAAGAATACAATATGGGATAAAGAAAGAAAGAAAGAAAGAAAGATGATCAAAGACTGTCAAAAAGACAACCTAAGGATTTTGGGAGAGAACAACTTAAGGTTTTTGATGAAAACATTCCAGGATTTTTCTCCATATAGTGGACTTCAATGGCCTCCAAACAGTTGAAGGTCAAAATTAGTTTCATTGCACTCTCAAAGTGTTCTACGCGATCCCAGACGAGGAATAAGGGTCTTACCTAGAGAAACCTTCACTCATTTTCTAAAAAAATTTTACAATTTTATACGTTTTAATCATAAATGCTCACCTTGAACTAGCTCATAGAAGAAGAATTCTATTAGAATTCCGGCAGCGTAGACGCTGCTAAGTGTATTACTGCCCTCCTCAGGTCAAACTAAATTGTCATATACAATATGCTAGTGCAAGTATATAACAATTAGTTCAAACTTTGACCTGTGGAGGGCAGTAATACACTTAGCAGTGTCTACACTGCCGGAATTCTAATAGAGAAGACGAAGATGAAGAAGAAGAAGAGAGCTAGTTCAACATGAGCATTTATGGTATTTTAATTTCTTTTTGACTGAAGAGAGAAGGACATGGAGAGAAAATTATCAGGAAATTTTAATTTGAAAGTGAACTAATCCTTTAATGTTGTTTAAATAGACCAATTTGGTGTTTGCAAACAGCGATGTCGATTTTTTTTGTGGACGGAGCCTACCTGGTGGCAGAAAATTACAGTTCTGCAGTAGCAGTATATGGAAGCCACAGAATAAAAGAATAAAAAATTCATTTCGAGTTTGTATCTCACAATTCTGACGTTTTATCTCGCAAATCCAAATTGATCTGATTTATATGGACTCAATTGGAAACTCTCAAATAAGGCACATTACTTAAACGCAGCTTTCGTCTCTCTGCTTGCTTGGCTGCTTCCACTGCATGCTGCTTGCAACCCACCTGCCTATTTTTTAAAACTTTTAGAAGAAACTAAACACAACCCTAGGTATTCATTTGATACAGTATATAAATAACAAGAAATAAAGCTTCAACTTCTGAAGTTTCCAAAGAGCACAGCAGTAATGACTTTATGAACTTCTTTACTAGAGAAAGAAGATTAGACTAGATTGATAATATTAGAGAAAAAATTATAACCATGCAACCGTCTACTACAGTATCACGTCAGGCAGTGCATTGTAGTGTCCCTGAGGAAAAATTCAATTCATTTACTGCTTTAGGAGAGGAAGAATTGTCTAAACTTGTTAAATCATCAAAATCAACAACATGTATGTTAGACCCTATACTGACTAAGATATTGAAAGAGATGCTTCCAGAGGTCATAGATCCTCTTCTTAATATCGTCAATTCATCTTTATCACTAGGATACGTACCAAAAACTTTTAAGCTGGCTATTATTAAACCTCTTATTAAAAAACCACAACTTGATCCTAGAGAATTAGTCAATTACAGGCCGATCTCAAATCTCACTTTTCTGTCAAAAATACTAGAAAAGGCAGTTTCATCACAACTCTGTTCCTTTTTAGAAAGAAATAGTATCTGTGAGGATTTCCAGTCAGGATTTAGACCGTACCATAGTACTGAGACTGCTCTCATTAAAGTTACTGATGATTTGCTCTTATCATCAGATCGTGGTTGTATCTCTCTATTAGTGTTACTGGATCTTAGTGCTGCATTTGACACTATCGATCACAACATTCTTTTAAATAGACTCGAAAATTAAGTTGGCATTAGTGAAATTGCATTGTCATGGTTCAAATCATACTTATCTGACCGTTATCAGTTTGTAGTAGTAAACGAAGAGAGGTCATATCGATCACAAGTTCAATATGGAGTACCGCAAGGGTCAGTACTAGGACCGTTGCTTTTCACTCTATACATGCTACCCTTGGGAGATATCATTAGGAAGCATGGTGTTAGTTTTCACTGTTACGCTGATGATACTCAGCTCTATATTTCTTCGCGCCCTGACGAAACTTACCAATTCACAAAATTAACAGAATGCATAGCTGATATAAAAAATTGGATGACCAGTAATTTCCTACTACTAAATTAAGAAAAAACAGAGATTCCAATTTTTGGACCAAAAACTTCTTCACGTAATAACCTAGAATACTATCTAACACTTGATGGCTGCTCTGTTAAGTCTTCGTCATCAGTTAGGAACCTGGGTGTGCTCTTTGATACCAATCTTTCATTTGAAGGCCATGTTACTGGCATCTGTAAAACCGCATTCCATCTTAAAAATATATCTAAATTACGACATATGCTCTCAATGAAAAATGCAGAACAGTTAGTTCATGCGTTCATGACCTCAAGGCTAGATTACTGTAATGCTCTACTGGGTGGTTGTTCTGCTCGCTTGATAAATAAACTACAGCTTGTCCAAAATGCAGCAGCTAGAGTTCTTACTAGAACTAGGAAGTATGACAATATTAGCCCAGTTCTGTCAACACTGCATTGGCTTCCTGTTAAACATTGTATAGATTTTAAAATCTTGCTAATTACTTACAAAGAACTAAATGGTTTAGCTCCCCAGTACCTGATCAAGCTTTTAATGCATTATAGTCCTTCACATCTATTCCGATCTCAGAATTCAGGCCAGCTGATAATACCTAGAATATCAAAATCAACCGCAGCTATTTGGCACCTAAAACTCTGGAACAATCTTCCAGACACACTCTGTCAGTTTAAATCTAAACTAAAAACGCATCTCTTTAACCTGGCATACACATAACACATTATCAATTTATATTTTCAAATCCATTGAAGGATTATTAGGCTGCATAAATTAGGAACAGGGAACTGGGAACACACTTCCTATAACACCAGATGTACTCGTTACATCAGAAGAAGAATGGCATCTACGCTAATATTAGTCTTTCTGTTTATCGCGAGGTTTACCGTAGTCAACCAGATCCGGGCCGTATCCAGGTGAGACCAAGGACCGGTGCCTTGACACGACCACAACGCAGCCCTGAAGTATCAACATAGATCGAGTCAACTAGATCATCCACTGTGAAGGCCTCATCAACATGACAACCAGTGGCACAGTTCCTCAACAACCGTCCATACCGGCATGATGAATACGATCCTCAACTGGACTGAATTGGAATACTATGAATGTTGCAATCCTATCAGATTTATGGTAGCAACCTGAATCGTAACTAAGCACTGTTCGCCAGAGGAGAACTGGCCCCCCGGTTTGGACTACAACGGGTTTCTTCCCGGATTGGTGACATTGCAAAACACGCCCCCGGGAACACGCAACAAAGTGGGCGAGGCCATGTTGCGCGCATAATGGAAGTGGAAGAGTTGTGTACACCGGACGCAAGTGACGCGACACGTCAAAAGATAATAGAACCCATTATAATCTGTGATATTTTCTACAATGGATGCGGCGCTGAAGACAGCTTCCAGAATCTACACAAGTTCAATGCTGGATTTGCACAAAGGCTTTTACTGAAAGAAGCAGTTCCAGTGCTTCCCACACATAGACTTTACTTGGGCGGACCGCCCTGGTATAATAACGGCCGCCCAAGTATATTTGGAGACACATTTTTGCTTTTATTATTTTTATCCTCTTATACTTTTATATCTGCCCAATATAATGAAACCATCCGCGATCGATTAACTAGTCGTTTCATACCTGCTCGTTATGTGTGCGTCAGAACTGTTTACTCCCGCTGACATTCCCACGGGTGCTGCATTTTGCAAAGTCACAAGAGGGCGCTGTTGCGCGTTCTACACGGGTGTGTCTCATACGTCCTGAAAAGTGAAGCTGCGGGCTCTTTGATCTCCCCCTGGTGGCTGGATGCAGTACAGGTCATAAACCCCACCCTCTCAATGCAGTCGAATGAGACTTCAGTGAAAACTTAAAATTAAATTCTCCTTCAAATAAAACTTTCTGAAAGATGGTTTTGGTCATTTAAGGTAGTTGTTATCACGCTGATATATATTCAATTGTTCGTTGTTGTGATGATTTAGATTTTAGCTAGCAATTTGATGCTATAAAAACGGGGCATGTCGTCATGATTCGAAGTTGATTGACAGCTTGTCTGAGGACTGTCGGAGCTTCGAGGGGAGATTGAAGATGTATTAACTAACTATTAATTTTCGATTTCTTTGTTATTTAACACCAACAAAATGAGTTGTTCAGAAGTAAACTGTACTAACCGACCTACAGGATCTGACGGATATCTGAGCTTTTTTCTGTAACATTAAATATGGGCGTTATAAGCTAATTAATAAATGTTATTAGTTAAGATAACACACCTAATGTTAACCATGTCGGGAAAAGCAGGTAATCGTTATCTGGCAGTTACTTATTATTTTTATGGGTATAAAATAATAATTAGCAGGACAAAACTAATGATAGCTTACTCTAATTACAGCAATCGATCTCCTGTAACGTTAGTTGAACTTGATTTAAAATGGCAGGACCGTTTCTGACGATTTAGAGTTGTTTCTAGTGGCATATTATATTGAGTTTATCTACTGAATTTGCTGTTTCAAAAATATTATTGCTCTAGAAACAGAATAGCCTATTATTTTATAGGTAAAATTTTTTAATTGTGTATAATTTTTATAGTCTATTTAAAATACATGAATGATGACGCAGTCGTCTGGGCGGAAGTTTGATACCGCGACTGCTTCAAAGTGATTCTCAATCAATGAAAAGCACAGATTTATGCCAAGCGATTACTAATGAACTCAAGTTGATGAATTATTACAATGTCTACTTCATAGCCTTTATATAAAATGTTTTATACGGTTGTTTTATAATCTGAAGGATCAGCCTGCAATAGTACAAACATTTCAAAATAAGAGACCCGGTGTATTGCGGGCTTGTTTTTTCTTTTTCTTTTGGACATCTCCCCCACAGGAAGAAAAGACTAATAACATTATTTGACATATATTATTTATTACATAAATTTTACTATTAAAATCTGTGTCCTATTCACTGAGACAGACACTATATGACAGCAAGGAGAACATGAGAAAAGGATAACCATTTAAATGCTGTAATTTTGCATAATTTACAATGCATAATAATGCATTGCAATATTATGCAATATTAGTATGTAATTAAATGTAATAGTATGCTATGTAATTAAAATTAATTTCAATTAATAAAAATACTGTCAAAAATCACACATTATTTGTTTGTCACATGTAGTAGACCATTTTTGTGCAATGGGTAATAGGAGGATTTTTCACCCGGCTACCACCGCAAGTATATTTCAAACCTGTGGGAAGCACTGAGTTCCCACTTTAAAAGCAGAAGCTGCTGTTTATTGGCTTCAAACTGTAAGTACGTTTTATTGTTTGTACATGTTTTTTAAACGTATAGTTCTGTTGCTATTTTTGGTTGCATAAAGGATGTAAACAAAGACCAAAGCGTTTTTGCTTCGCTAGCCAGTTAGCTAAATTCTATAAATACCAGCAAACTTCTCTGTTCATAGACAAACAGTTGTTCATGCTATAAATTAAACGCTACCCTTACAAAAATGCTACTACTCAGTCATGTATTCGGCTACAGTAAATCTTTAATCAGGATAAAACTGTATATTGAAAGCTAACAAACAGCAGTGACAACATATAAACACTTTGACACAAATAAAAACAAATGAAATACCATTCATAAACGTCCTTTAAAAGCCGCGATTACAGCTTGACCCTCTTCATCTGGGTCTAATTCGGGCTCAATTTGATACAGCAATATAGGCGCTATTATTTACATTTTCACTGAAGCAACGGATGGTAAGGGGCGTGGCGTTTCCGGACGCTTCAGCGAATCACGATACACTGGGCCAGCTACCAACCTGCTAACCAATTGGAGCACATTGTGTATTTCGGAGGGAGTGGCTTCATAGAACCAGGAAGTCAAACGAGCCGTTCATATGACAGTGGAAACAGAGGTGTAGATTAAAGGTAAAATATATGAAAAATACAGCGTTTTCAAAAAAACGAAGCATTAAGACATGTTAAACTGTGCCCCAAAAACACAATCAAGCCTAGAAAAAAAAACACTGAACCACCCCTTTAATTAACTGAAAGCTATACAATGGCTGTAAGGTTTGTTTTCGTTCATGACATTTTTATTAAATAAGTTGATATTTAATTATTTAAATTCAATAATATTTAATAATCATGAATTGCAAACAAAATCATCTTATTTGCTTATTAAAGCCATTTTGATTGTAAATTCGGAATTCATTTAGGTAACACAAATTCTCACCTCTTTTAAGATCCCCTGAGAGAAATTAGCAGCTCTGTGTCACAAAGTAGGCTACCACAAAACGGACTGACGGATGTAAGGGAGTAAAAAGCTACAAATGGTGTTGAAACTAGTTTTCACTCTCTGAAGGACTTATCAGTGCTTGCAGGACCAATCATAAACCAGTATGCAAATATAAAACATAATATTTGTCAAGTAATCTGTTGCATCAACTGCATTCAAACCGGTTAATCAAGGTTACGGGGGATTGAATATCTAGGTTGGCAACCTATGATTTTTTTAATACTCACTTAGGCTAAACTGTGCAAATCAAAGCAGTGTTAGACAATAAGGACTGCCTGATGGCCCGGGTGGCCAGTGTGAAATTTTTTAAATTTGCATTAGTTTGTGTGCATGTCTGTTTATGATTAAATGTTTGTATATGATACAGTTAGTAAAAAATACCCCAATTTCCAATTAATTCCCCTTTTTTCCCATTAAACTCAGATGCAATTAAATCTTTTGCAAAAAGACAAAGAATAAATATGTTAGATGCAGTCTCTAAATGTTTTGTCTTTTTTTTTACCTTATTGGAATCAAAACAGGTAATCGTTAAGAATTAGAATCGATAAACGGGATTGGAATCACTAAAATTGAAATGTTACCCAACCCCAACAAGCAGTTAGCCAAAGGGATAATCAGTCTTACTTTTCAGGTTCAAATCAGACCAATCTACCTTTTTATGCAACTGTATATAGGTAGGGCAAGGCAAGTTTATTGCATTAAGTTATATAGCATATTTCGTACAGAGTGGTAATTCAAAGTGCTTTACATAAAATTAATTAAAATAATAAAAGCAGAGAATAAAATGATTAAATAAAAGTTATAAAAAGAATTAGGAAAAATGAAAAGGTTACAGAGATAAGATAAAATGCAATCAGTCAGATGTACAGTGGCTCTAACTTCTTGAATCTCTAAGTTCAGGTGACCCTGACTAACTTGGTGGACTAGTCTAAGCAGTTTATGCAGCCATTTACTGGAACTTCTTTTTTTCCTTATTGGAATCAAAACTAGTAATTATTTAAAAATTAAAATCAATAAACAGAATCAGAAATGCTCAAATTGAAACATTACCTATCCCCAACTAGCTGAGACTTGCTACTGCCAATACATTCACAGACATTGCTGTGAACATGTAAGACATGCTGCTGCTGCACATGTAAAGGCAGGAACGCACCAAGCCGACGAACTAGTGGTGACGAAAGCAGACTGAGGGGTTGGTTCTGGGAAATTTGGCTGGCAGACGTGTTTGGGTTAATGAATTGCCCTCCCTGGTAGTTACTGATGTGCCTTCCTTCGCTAGTGGCCCCGAAGAGAGTGCTCAACAGTATCTCAAAGTGTTTGTTGCCTGTGCAGTAACTTGTTCTGCTAGCCAGGCTAGAGCTGAAGTAAAGCCCAGGGAGGCTGAACAGCTCTTTTCTCTGACTGATTATCCGCTGACCGTTTCTCACAATGACTTGTCAAGAGAACAACAAAGTGATGAAACGTTAAATCCGCAGTATGAACAAGTTGTTGACAATTCTGAAATTCGAAACAGAGCGCAGGGTTATTTTATTAAAGAGGGTGTTCTACTGAGAAAGTGGTCTCCTCAATGCTGGCAATTGTATTGGTGATCCCATTGTCCAAGTCGTAATGCCCATAAAGGTTCGGCCATTAGTTCTCATAATTGCCCACGACTGGCTCGCGGGTCACACTGGTATAAAGAAAATGTACGACACAATTCTCTGTTACTTCTACTGGTCTCGCATTAAGAAGGATGTTGCCAGTTTTATTAAAACCTGCCATACATGTCATGAGCCTGGTTTGATTTTCTTCTTGTTTTCTCCCTTTTCCATCTGCCTTCTTTGCCTATTGGCTTCAGCTGTTTGTCATTACTATCAGCGATACCGCCGATTGCTTTCACACCTGTTGTACTTCTTCTTTGATTGTCTTGGCTATTTCTCCCTGCTGTTTGCTCGTTTCTTTGTCAGATGATTAACTACCTGTTAGTGGCGTTTTCTCTGCTCTCATCCAGATATCGTTAACTATTGTTTGTGTGTTCATTCTTGTCTTAGTCCCTGTCCAGTAGTCATCTTGTGAACCAGCTGTCTGAGCCCTCTGTTCCTCAAGCCTGGCTTCTCCCAGCTGCCAGGCATAGAACAATCTTCTGTCTGAGGCGCTTCCAGATCTGAGACCAAGCTACTGTGCACTGCGAAGCCTTCACCTGTTACTGTTACCTGTTTTGTGTTTACCAGCTGCAGCATCCCTGTGTGCCGACGCTTGGCAGACTACCTTTGTTGAACTTATTTCTCATTGGAAATAAATCCAGTTAATCAGCGCCTTCGCTTCTGGGTCTTCTGCTTCACACACAACAGTACGTACCATCTCACCGGCAAACTAAACTAGTCGTTAAAACCAGCCCCTCTGCGTCCTATTCCAGCAGTATGCCAACCATTCAAGCATCTCATAATTAACTGCGTCGGCCTGCTTCCTCGCTCGAGAGCTGGAAGTGAGTATTTACTGACGGTGATGTGCCAGGTCACTCGCTATCCAGCTGCTTTGTGAAAGCCCTCACTCAGTTTGTTTCTATTTTTGGGTTACCTAAAATCATCCAATCCGACCAAGGAAGTAACTTTACTTAGAACATGTTTGCTGAAGTGCTTTGTTAGCTGGGAATTAAACACAATCTGGCAACCACGTATTACGCGCAGAGCCAAGGGGCTCTTGAGCGTTTTCATTCTACACTAAAATCTTTACTCAGGGCCTACTGCGTCAAATTGGATCGAGACTGGGAAGAGGGCCTGCCGTGGCTGATGTTGGCAGCCAGTGCGGTCACTCAACAGTGTATCGGTTACAGCCCAAACAAACTTGTTTTTGTGCACAAAGTTCGAGGGTTACTGGCAGTTTTACATGATCAATGGACGGATTCAGATCCGCCCGAGAAATTGTCAGATTATATACTGGGTTTCCACCATCGGCATTCATTGGCCTGGGATTTAGCTAAAAAGAGACTGGAGAAGACTCAGGAGACACCAAGCCGACGAACTAGTGGCGACGAAAGCAGACTGAGGGGTTGGTTCTGGGAAATGTGGCTGGCAGACGTGTTTGGGTTAATGAAATGCCCTCCCTGGTAGTTACTGACATGCCTTCCTTCGCTAGTGGCCCCGAAGAGAGTGCTCAACAGTATCTCAAAGTGTTTGTTGCCTGTGCAGTAACTTGTTCTGCTAGCCAGGCTAGAGCTGAAGTAAAGCCCAGGGAGGCTGAACAGCTCTTTTCTCTGACTGATTATCCACTGACCGTTTCTCACAATGACTTGTCAAGAGAACAACAAAGTGATGAAACGTTAAATCCACAGTATGAACAAGTCGTCGACAATTCTGAAATTCGAAACAGAGCGCAGGGTTATTTTATTAATTAACTGCGTCGGCCTGCTTCCTCGCTCGAGAGCTGGAAGTGAGTATTTACTGACGGTGATGTGCCAGGTCACTCGCTATCCAGCTGCTTTGTGAAAGCCCTCACTCAGTTTGTTTCTATTTTTGGGTTACCTAAAATCATCCAATCCGACCAAGGAAGTAACTTTACTTCGAACATGTTTGCCGAAGTGCTTTGTCAGCTGGGAATTAAACACAAATTTAAAATTAAAATTAAAATTAAGAGGTTGTTTGACCGTTACACATCAAACATCAAAACATCAAAAGTTTAGTGTGGGTGATCAAGCCGTTGCACTTCTTCCTGTAGTAGACTCACCTTTCCAAGCCAAATGCGCCCGGACTTATGAGGTGATACATTGTGGCACTAATGATAATTATACGAGTCTGACACCAGACCGTAACTAAACTTGTAACTAAATTTGATTTATTAAAGGGCTACTGGCAGATTCTGTTGACCGAGCACATGCGGGTTATGAGCTTCGGCCTTCGAAACGTGCCCGCAACGTTTTAGAGGATGTGAATGTTTACTTGGATGATACAATCGTGGTAAGTTAAACTTGGTCTTAAACATTTGCGTCTCCTCCACGTTCACCTCGCTCAAGCTAATCTCACGTTAAATCTGGCTAAATGCGAGTTTGCACGGGCGACCGTTACGTACCTAGGTAACGTGGTGGGGCAAGGACAAGTGCATCCAGTGCGAGAAAAAGTAAGGGCAATAGATAAGTATCCCGTTCCTGCCACTAAGAAAGATTTGATGTGCTTTCTGGGTCTGGTGGGGTTTTACTGCTGTTTTTGCAAAAACTTCTCCAGAGTTGTTGTCCTTCAGCACCTTAAGGGCTCTGAAAACATAGTGGCCGATGCATTGCCTAGGGCAGTGGTTCTCAAACCTGTTCTGGTGACCCCCCACCACTGCACATTTTGCATGTCTCCCTCATCTAACACAGTGTTTCTCAACCAGGGGTCCATGGACCCCTAGTGGTCCTTGACATAATGCCAGGGGGTCCTTATCTCACTTATCTGAATATGAATTTTTGTATATTTTGACATTTGACATGTTCCCATAAAAGAAGAAGATAATATATGTATAATATAACTGACGATATGACTAAATATAGGACAAGTCAACTAACATAACGTAAGTAAATTATACTTTATTGCATTTGGTCGTCACAAAGAAATTAATGATACCAATAAGCAACTTTTCTTCTGGGGTCCTTGAGGATGGTTCCAAATATGACGGGGGTCCATTACTCAAAAATGGTTGAGATTCACTAACACACCCAATTCAACTCTTGCAGTCTCTACTAATTAGCTGATGATTTGAATCAGGTGTGTTAGATGAGGGTGACATGCAAAATGTGGTGGGGGGTCTCCAGGACAGGTTTGAGAACCACTGGCCTAGGGCACCAGTATAGAAAATGTTATGTAAAGGTTTGTATAGGACTGTGAGTCCTCAGGTTTGTATTTCTTATTCCATCTATTAATTATTCATATATAAATAATTCCCTTTTTGGTTGATTTATATATATAATTGATCATAACGTGTTATAATTTAATTATACATATATTTTGAGATAATTCGCTATATAATTTGTAAGACTTGATTTTCCTGCTAAGACAAAAGCTGAAATTCAGCACCCTGCAAGAAAGCTATAAAACTCATCTGGAGAGAAGATCTTCCTTTCCCTTTAATTCAAGTCACTGAAAGTTCTCTAAGAATGCATATTCTATGTATGATGTATCATGTGTATTGTATATGTATCACTTTCATGTTTGGTATCATTTTAAATGTCTCAGAGCGATTGATAAAATGGTCTCAATTTCACAGCAGTCACTGGTATTATGAGGAAGATTGAAAACTTGTGAGAAGTCTGTTCTCCTTTTTGGGTGTTGTCTTTTCAAGATATCTGATAACTAGGGATACCGATACCAGTATCTGTATCGAGCCCGAGACCAAGCTCATGTTATGTACTTGTAATCCTACTCATAAAAATACCCAATACCAAAGACATATTGTGATTGAAAGCATGCAGTTCGCAATGTGTGGGTTGTCATCATTAATTTTGAAGTATTTCCACACCATACCTCGTATGACGTAACTGACAGAATTTTCCGTGCACAGAGACACCGGCGGCAGCAGCAGAAACAATGTCAGTCTCAGGGGTGTGGAAATACTTCAAAATTAATGATGACAACCCACACATTGCGAACTGCATGCTTTCAATCACAATCCGTTATCAATTAGTGAAGGCGGGATAGGCGGAATTGCGCTGAATGACACAGACCAGATGCGCTCTCACGCACACGCTCTCTCTCTTTATTGGGCGCGATCCCAGTTCTCAGACAGCGCGCAATCATTTCTCCTTGCTGCTGAATGGTCAAATGCACACATAGTTGTCAAAATGTCCATCGTGTGGAGTATCTCATGTAAATACAGTCGGTTATGGCTTAAGTGCTTCGGTTGTTCTCCCTCTCCCGAGGTAGAAATCACGTTCCGGGGGGAGAAATGGGAACGCGGGAGCACCGCAATGCGACTGCAAAGGGCTCTTTCACTTTCGCGATCAAAGGGGCAGGGGCTGAAGCCCCCCTGCCCACCAACTTAAATAAACTTGTTTTTCAGATACAGTAGGTTTATTTACCATGTATACAATTATTTAACATATTTTGTTGTTTTATTAACATTAATGACAAATATAGGCTATGGTCCCTTTAAGACCGAATCCATGGATTCTGACACATATCCTGTTTTCACCCAAATGTTTACGTCCACTTAAGCCATAACCGACTGTATTTACATGAGATACTCCACATAATGGACATTTTGACAACTATGTGTGCATTTGACCATTCAGGCGCGAGGAAAACTGATCGCGCGCTGTCTGAGAGGAGAGAAGAGAACTGGAATCGATTCCGCCTATCCCGCATTCACTAATTGATAACGAATAGGTTGTTTGCACATGACGTCACAGCAGCAGCGCGAATGAGTCTGGAGGGCAGGGAGTGATTTTTCTATATAGGAATCCTATCAAAAACTCAAAATTCGTATGTTTTGCGCTTTGTTTATGGTTGCTCAAATCGATAAAATCGAGAACCCAGAAGGTGTTTATATCGTTTACATAACTTATACCGTTTTTTATAACTTATATAGTTTTTTAACTTTAAAAGTTGTTGCCTTTAATAGCGTTTTGCGTCTGCTGATACTGAAATGAAGATGCTACCTGCTTATCTTATTTGTTTTTGACTTGGTTAAATATTCACTTTCTTTATGGTATCCTTTGAGAGAAGCTATTTTATCCCATTGAATGATAATTTGGTGTTTTCACTTCAGTTTTGTAGTATTCTGTTCACAATGTTGATCTGGTTACATGCGCTGCTGCTTCAGCCATCACATGGTAGAAAATGTCCAAATAAATAAATATAAATATAAATAAAACACTTTCAAAAACACTCAGCTATGTGATTATTTTACTGAGTGATAGGCAGTGGGTTAAATCAGTGACATTATTAGAATATACGTCGTCTTCCCGTCACCTCCTCAGCCTGCTTCCCTTGTGTTTTTACATGTATAAAAGGCAACAATTGTATTACACTGTCCAGTTTTTTTCCCTGAACGATGACGTGAGCTCCTGTTAAGATTCTCGATTCAGCATAAATGACCTACAATGGCGACATTTTTCACAATGGCGACATTTTTCACAATCGCGACAGAAAATCAAAATACTGCCCTAACTTCACTACTAGAAAGGCAGCGCGATATAAACAAACCAAACTAGAACTGAACGCGGCATGATGGCAGCTTCACATTCTCTATAATATCTACCACCTTCCTCGATGGCAGGAAAGTCTTAATTCAGTGGAAAAGTCGCTCATCTTCATAACAAAGATCACGTCCAACATATGTTGTGATTTTCTGTTTATACCTTTCTAAACCAGCACAGAAAGGACTTCTCTCCATCTCTTCCATTCTAATTTTCACCGCTTGCTCTCCACCGGTATTTCGCGCGTCACCAGAACCACGTGATTGCAAACAACCTATTGAAAGCATGCAGTTCGCAATGTGTTATGAGTACGAGTTATGGCGGCATTATAATGGCAATAATGACCGAGCGCACAACTGATGCTTGCGCGCGCAGTAAATCACTTCCGCGAGAGGATAACAGATCTACACGCCAGGAAACGGGAGCCCGCGAGCTCATTTTAAACCCCCGCGCGCGCATGACATCTCCTCTGCGCGCAAATCAAGCCCTCGCGTGCTCGTACACAACTCGCAGCACTCGCGTCATCACTTCCCACACTCGCGCTCGATCTTCTATTTCGCTCGCGCGAACACTTTTGATTTTTGTCAGTCGTGGGGCGGGACCAGGGGCGTAAATCGCGGGGGGGACGGGGGGGACATGACCCCCCCTATCTGAGTGCTGTCCCCCCCAAAAAATATAATTAAATACCACTCTAAGTATTGTAAATAAATGATATATTTTTAATAATTGTGTAAGAAGTAAAGCAATACAAACGCAAACAGGCGTTTTAAGTTTAGAAACATTTTGAGTCACCCCTCCCTTGCCTCACAGTGGTTTGGTCCACCGCGCACGTCACACTCGTGCGTGTAGAAATTCGGCGGCGCCGGCGGGAGAGAAGACAGACGGTAGTTGAGAGGAGCTCTAGGGCTAGTGTGGTGGGGGGCTATTTTATTCAAAAACATCGGATGAAGTGGTTATTTTTGCTTTAATGCTGACGACGCTGAGTAATTAGTCATAACAAAAAAAGCAAGATGATAACATGATTTTTTTTTCCGTGAGTCCGCTATTTTAGCAATTATAATGTTACCTAGCGTGTTTGGTAGCTTGTTTACAATAGCTTGTTGGATACTATGTCACCCACACCAACAACACAACAATTAACAGTGTGATAAGAATATGTGAACTGTACTAAGGCTAGAAGATTTACTGTTGTGTGTTGGGTTTTGCTCAAAGTATATTCATCGTATTTTGGTGACTTGGTTGTAAAAAACTTCAAAAATATTCCAATAAATAAATGATTTCGAATATTTTGGTCAATTTAGTAAGTTTTTTTATTGAACCAAAGAGAAACATTGAGCATAATGGCAGTCTACATGCTACACTAATAATAGTAGCAAGGTTTTCTTCTGTGTAACATTACATATATCCTTTATAAGTAAAATTGTGGCTGTATTATTTGTGTCCCCTTCAAAAATTGCTCGAGAAATTTTATGTTTATTGTCCCCCCCTACTGTCCGATGAAATTTACGCCCCTGGGCGGGACTTTACTTATTTCAGTGTAACCTCAAATGTCATTGGACAATTCAGTTTATCCAGTCTGTTGTGATTGGACGCCTGTTGTAAAACGATTAGACATGGCTTCATCAATGCACCAGATGCAAGTGAGTTAAACTTTATTTATTGACTGATTGATTGCATTATTATTATAATATGTCCTTACCAGATACTATATTAACTTGATTTATTATTATTTTTAAGGAGCTGTAGCTGCTGGGGAAAAATGAGAACACATATTATATTTGCTGTAGTTCACCGCTACATTACCACTATACTTCCACTAAACAGTATCTATGTTTACCCAGCTAAAATTATATCAGTTCTGAAAAATATAGAGATGTGAAAAGTGTCCATTAAATAGTTGTAACTATGATTCTAAATCCAAAATTGCTCCATGTGGCTTTGGATGAAAGATAAATCCCTTGTTCATATCAGTAAGGAAGAGTTGTTGTGTAAGCTTTTTTGTTATCATTCTTTGTCAGTTTAATATATTTTTCATTAAATACAGTATAAAAGGGTTTCAGCACTTTACCCCGTTGAAAAGTTGCAGTTAAAGTTAACATACAGTACTCAGTATGAATGATCATACCCCTCTGAAACCCAATTAAGAAATTAATCTTTATATCTAAGACACTTTTTTTTTTTCTTTTTTTTTTAAATAACATTATGTTCAGATGTGGTCAGCTGTACTCATAAATACTGTGCACTGTACTTACTTTGAACTTGAAGAGTTCACTCAAAAATGAAAATAATGTCATTAATTACTCACCCTCATGTCGTTCCACACCCGTAAGACCTTCGTTCATCTTCAGAACACAAATTAAGATATTTTTGATGAAATCTGGCTCAGTGAGGCCTGAGCAATGACATTTCCTCTCTCAAGATCCATTAATGTACTAAAAACATATTTAAATCAGTTCATGTGAGTACAGTGGTTCAATATTAATATTATAAAGCAACGAGAATATTTTTGGTGCGCAAAAAACAAAAACAAAATAACGACTTATATAGTGATGGCCTATTTCAAAACACTGCTTCAGGAAGCTTCGGAGCATTATGAATCTTTTGTGTCGAATCAGCTGTTCGGAGTGCCAAAGTCACGTGGTGCACCAAAAATATTCTGGTCGATTTATAATATAATATTGTTCTGAAGATGAACAAAGGTCTTACGGGTGTGGAACGACATGAGGGAGAGTAATAAATGACATTATTTTCATTTTTGAGTGAACTCTTCAAGTTCAAAGTAAGTACAGTGCACAGTATTTATGAGTACAGCTGACCACATCTGAACATAATGTTATTAAAAAAAAAAAAAGTGTCTTAGATATAAAGATTAATTTCTTAATTGGGTTTCAGAGGGGTATGATCATTCATACTGAGTACTGTATGTTAACTTTAACTGCAACTTTCAACGGGGTAAAGTGCTGAAACCCTTTTATACTGTATTTAATGGAAAATATATTAAACTGACAAAGAATGATAACAAAAAAGCTTACACAACAACTCTTCCTTACTGATATGAACAAGGGATTTATCTTTCATCCAAAGCCTCATGGAGCAATTTTGGATTTAGAATCATAGTTACAACTATTTAATGGACACTTTTCACATCTCTATATTTTTCAGAACTGATATAATTTTAGCTGGGTAAACACAGATACTGTTTAGTGGAAGTATAGTGGTAATGTAGCGGTGAACTACAGCAAATATAATATGTGTTCTCATTTTTCCCCAGCAGCTACAGCTCCTTAAAAATAATAATAAATCAAGTTAATATAGTATCTGGTAAGGACATATTATAATAATAATGCAATCAATCAGTCAATAAATAAAGTTTAACTCACTTGCATCTGGTCCATTGATGAAGCCATGTCTAATCGTTTTACAACAGGCGTCCAATCACAACAGACTGGATAAACTGAATTGTCCAATGACATTTGAGGTTACACTGAAATAAGTAAAGTCCCGCCCCACGACTGACAAAAATCAAAAGTGTTCGCGCGAGCGAAATAGAAGATCGAGCGCGAGTGTAGGAAGTGATGACGCGCGTGCTGCGAGTTGTGTACGAGCACGCGAGGGCTTGATTTGCGCGCAGAGGAGATGTCATGCGCGCGCGCGGGTTTAAAATGAGCTCGCGGGCTCCCGTTTCCTGGCGTGTGGATCTGTTATCCTCTCGCGGAAGTGATTTACTGCGCGCGCAAGCATCAGTTGTGCGCTCGGTCATTATTGGCATTATAATGCCGCCATAATGAGTACAAATACATGAGCTTGGTATCGGGCACGATACCAATACTAGTATCGGTGTCGGTGCATCCCTAATTTTAAATATGTCTTTAGTAGTTTTCTGGGCATTTGAAAAAGGGAGTGTTATTGCTGGTGTAGAATTGAAAATATCTAAAGATATTTTAAAATAAATAAAGACATTTGCTTTACAGTTTCAACCCCTCTCTCTTGCTACAAGTCACACCTTAGTACAGTGGGGGAAGATTTAATCTTCTGATTGGTCAGTTTGAATGTCTCACATAAAAGAAAGGAAGGGATAAAAGAAAATTGTAACTGTTTCTCTGTCTCTTTTATTCTCTGCTCTTTTTGATTCTTGGCTTTTCTTGGGCACTCTCTGGCCCTCTCTCTTTCTCTGTCTCTCAGGTAACTTTTTACATACATGCTATGTACGATTAATGGTATATGATTTTATCATCTCATACATCTATTTTGTAATTATTTTAAGTGTAACTATAATCAGATATTGTCATTAAACCCTTTCAATTACAAATGATGTGCTAGCTAGTTTTGATTGAGTATTAACATTAATGTGCTCCCTTTTGCAATATAAAATTGTCACACTAGAGCAACGCTCTCCCACATATTTTGCTATTATAACTGTGAAGATTTTAAGATTTTATTTTAAAGATTTTATGAACTATAAAACTTGTGCAATTTAGCTAATACAAATGGGAAACTTTGTTTTCAGTTGACAAGCAATATTACCCCAACAGCAAAACTTATGTAAATTTGCAACAAAAAAAAAAGAAAAAGAAAAAGAAAGTAGCCTATAGATGTCCTATTTTTGA
The DNA here is from genome assembly GCA_036281575.1 of Ancherythroculter nigrocauda. NCBI lineage: Eukaryota > Metazoa > Chordata > Actinopteri > Cypriniformes > Xenocyprididae > Ancherythroculter > Ancherythroculter nigrocauda. The sequence goes on along the minus strand of VTFQ01000021.1, from coordinate 2,986,094 downwards.
TCACAAGCCTAGAAAACATTTTCAACATTTTCAGCCTTGTTAAAAAGTGCTTATTTAAAAAAATAGTTGTTCCATATGGCATTTCCATAATCCACATCCACATATTACCATGAAAAATACTATTTTAAAAAATGTAGGCTACAAGAACATGATTAAGTGCATACATTCCTGTCATTCATTTGGCAAATAGCTTTTGTTGACTATGCATTTTATCTTTGAAATCTAAGAAAAGTGCAACTCTGGCGTCACATGTCTATCTTTCATACTTCAGTGAGTGAACTAATGAATGTAGGGCAGCTTCTTTATTATTACTCTAGTGAAAAAAGTAATTTTTTTTGTGCTTGTCACAAACTTAAAGAATAAAAATTTCACAGTGTCCAATAACCTTCAAAGGGCATAACTGCCAATGTATATGGTCCCTTTAAGACCGAATCCATGGATACTGACACATATCCTATTTTCACCCAAATGTTTACGTCCACTCAAGCCATAACCGACTGTATTTTCGTGAGATACTTCACATAATGGACATTTTGACAACTGTGTGTGCATTTGACCATTCAGGCGCGAGGAGAACTGAACGCGCGCCGTCTGAGAGAAGAGAACTGGGATCTCGTGCAAGACAGAGATTTTCATATTTTCATTTTTTGGTGAACTAACCCTTTAATGTATTGCTTTTCAATTTTATACTTAATTTAACCATGCTTCCATGTGTCAGACAGAAATGTCAAGTAAAGAGAGGACACAAAAATATAGGGAAAGACTCAATGCTGACCATGCAAGGAGAGAGGAGGTCCTGACGGAAAGGAGGAAACAGACACCTACTATAGGGAAAAATGAAAGTCTAGGCCACAACCTGCATAGTGTAACTTCAACACAAGATACTATTATTAAGATGGTGAAGCTGAAAGGTGCGGTTAAAATCTTAATCATTATATTTTCTTTCATTAACAGTATAAAGAGAAGAAACGAAGAGGAAAACTCAAGGCATTCAGTGTGCACTCCCTTCCTCCTTCAAGACATGAGAAATGAGAGAAATGTGGAGAGACACACAAAAGAAATACAGAAAAAGAAAAAAGAACTGAATACCACCATGAACCTGACCCCTCCATCTCTTGAAGCATCTCAGATTGACTGGCTGAAGTTTAATATTGTCTGAAATGTTTTCGTCTTTCAGCTTTTCAGCTTCCACTGATGTTTAAAGATCCCATGTGAATCTGTTATTATCCGTTATTATCCCATTTTTACTAATTTTATAAATGTCTGAATTTTCAATCTAAAACATTCGACTAATTGTAAATTGATAATATTTTTTACTGTTTAACAATTATAATTGTTGTTACAACACACTGTCCTCTAATTTTAAAATGTTCATGTTGAAGTTTCTTGAAATGAGATGGAGTTTCATTTACTCATATTTCTGAGTTTCATAAATAAAATGTTAAAAGTGTTAAAATGATGATAGTATGTTTGATGATTTTTAATCCTATTAATGTTAATTGAATTAATTGAATGATAAATGCATATAAAATACACTTTTTTGCTTTGACAAATTGTGGTGTGGTGCAGTTCGTCATATAGTGTGACTCTATATCATTTGGTGTGACAATCAGAATTCTGACAATAAAAAGACTTTTTTAGTTATAAATAATAAAAAAGTCAATTAAGCAAAAGAGAAATAGTATCAGCAAGAGATACAAGCATTTTGTTAGATTTATAACAGGGTTTGTCCGAATTTTTAGATCTCCAAGCGAAACCGGAATGTGACGCTGTGGTCATCGGAGACTCTATCATCCGTCACGTCCACGCTACCTCAGCTAAAGGTAAGGTGCGCAGTCACTGCTTTCCTGGTGCTTGTGTTCTCAATGTCGCTGTGCAGGTACCTGTGATCCTGAATGCTGAAGAGAGCATCGGAGCTGAAGTACTGCACGCGGGAGTGAACGCCATCAGGCTGCGGCAGACTGAGGTTATGAAGCAGTACTTCCAGAAAAGCAAAGAATAACACCTTCCGAATTTACTCTTGCAAATCTACTTCGTCTGTGATGGAAACCCTCTTCTGCCAAAGGCAGCAACTGGATGTCTAGATTTGGCATCTTTTATTTGATTATTTGCATTAGCATTATTGTGTCATTTTAGCAATAATGTCATTATATTCAGACATTCAGTCACAAACATTTACACAGCAGAACGAGTGAGTGGGTCACATTTGTTAATCAAGGCAGACTTAAAACTGACATCATTCTTAGTAATATCAGAATTGCCACTGAAAGTTTTAAACACCTCCAACAATCGTTCTGAAAACTCTGCTGGGTGCTCCCCTTTGCTCATGTGCATCTCAGATATTTTATCCCAATTAACTAACCTCACACCCAGGACTTCAAGTAGCGCCTGTTTCCTCTCTGACTTATTTGCAGTTCTGTCCTTTACTTTCTGAGTTAAGGCTCCAGACAAAGTGTCAGGCAAGCACATTCTTAACAAAACGCATGCATCACCATCTGTAAATTTGTAAATCTCAGCATATTCCTCCCAGTTTTTCAGAAAATCTAATGGATCTTGTTTGGCAGGATCAAATTTCCCAATATTCTTGATCATAGTTTCTAGTTCAGTTGGATTAAATCCTCTGACCATGGTAGTAGCACGCATAGTTGTAGTTGCATGAACTGGTGCATGGGAAATCCAACTGTACAGTCAGAGTCTTGACTACTGTGTAGGGGAATTTTACAGTTAAAGACCCAAAAGTCCAGATATGTTGAATAAAGACCCGGAGTCAGAGTTTAAAAAAATAATAAATTGAAGAAAATTTTACTGAAGAATAGTTTGCAGTTTCATCAGCAGAAGCCAGCTTCAAGTCTCACAAGGAGTTCATAGGCCGCTCTGCGTACATTCACATTTCCACAACAATTATACTCTAAAAGAGTCCACTAACTACGTCATTACTTCAGGTTGAATGATTCTGATTGGCTAAGGAAAATAGACAAATTTAGTAATCTTCCACGCATGGACAGATAGTCAGAAACATATCTCCATTCGTCAGGATTCTGACGAGGGGACTCTGGATTTAGGTACTGGATGTCCTTTTGGGGTCATAACATGGAGTCTGCTTGCCTCAAGCAGAGTGCCAGTTGTTCACCAGTAAAGGACCTGCACTGAACACTTAGCGCACATACACAGATACACATGATTCACAGCTTTGTCAAGGCTGAAGTTGATCTGAGCTCTGCTCTGAGCAGGAAACTTTCCCAAAACATACTGTTAACAGGTTCTTTTCTCTCAGTGAGAGGTACAGACAATATTCAAAATTTATTTTCTAGTGTTTGAAAAGAAAAATAAATGCTTTAACATATGCTGAAGTAGTCATTCAAATAATTTAACAAAGATAAATGTTGATTAATAACTTAAAAGATATGTATTGAAGCGGCAGTGGATTCCAGAATCCACACCCCTTTAAATGGATGACTGAGAATCTCTTTCCCAACCATCACAGCTATGTTCCTGCAAATCTGGCTTTTCTAGAAATGGGTTACACAATGTGATACCTAACTGTCTTACTGGTGTTTTTTTCAGTATTGCCAATCTTGATCATAAACTCACAAGCTGCCTTTGTTTCCTCCAAATTGTTGGCCCATTTTTCCACAGATGATTTAAGCATGTCGTTGTTAGTTCTAAGAAATGCAATCTCATTCTGCATTCTGATCTTTTTGAGTAATTGTTTGTAGAAATTACCCCAACACAGAGTCGCTCATTTTCAGCTCTTAACTCATCTACTTTCTTACTTTACTTTGTATGAAGCAAAAACTGCTTGAAGTGCATTAGCAATTTTTCCTTCTTTGTTCTTAGGCATTTTGGGGGAATTTTTTAATTGAGCCGTAGCCCACTTGTAAGGGTCATCTGTCTTCTCTATCCCATCAAACATTCCAGGTGAACCGTGCTTAGCAATGTATTTAATGATAATTTCTTCCATTTTCAAAATCTTATTGAATGGTGATAATTCAACAACTGTTCACAATGTCTTGTTTCAATGACTATATGTTATCTAGTTGCTTTAAGATAACCGTTAGTCTAATTCAGATGCAAATGAACTCCATCGGGCCTTAAATCTCACTACTCTAAATAGTTAAACATGTAATACTGTCACAGTAAGTTGGACAAAACCACATACCTAGCCACAGTAGTTTGGGCTTAACAGTTTATCAAATTTAATGCCTCAGTATGTTGGGCAAAACTACACTGCTTCGAGTTATTGTTTTAAACTTCACAGAATCACTGTGCGTAAGACTCCCTACACTGCACTTCAGTTATTCTTTCAAATAACGGTTAGAAATAATTATGTGACCACACTGCATTGGGCTGATTCAGTTCCGTTAGAATCTTAAACAAAATGGTACAGAATAGGCTTAAGAACTCCTGCTAATACTGAATAAACCAAATTCTCTTCTGTCCTTAAAATTTCCTTTCTAGATTTTTTTAAACGAGGGGGTTCCCTGACAAAGACCAGCATAAAAGAAAGAAAACAGCTTTTTTTTTTTGCCTTTCCCCACTTTTTTCGGAAATCCCTCGCTGGGTGGCTCGCCAATGTAAAAAAATGTATTGCAGTGACAAAGTACACTAGGTCTGCATGATTAATCATAATCTAATCGAAATTGCGATTTGGCTTAGTGCGATTATGACATTGCAAAGGCTGCGATTTTTAATGATATAAATATGTACACTTCAGCTCCAAGAGACCAATAGGATGCTACAGCTCGAACGTATATGTACGTTTGAGCTGTAGCAGCCTATTGGTCTCTTCCCGAGGTCGAGTCTTCAGCCGAGCTAGAATTTTAAACAGAGTTAACTTGAAAGTAAAGTCAACCTAATTTGCCTGATTTATGATGGTGTCAGATTTTGGTTATTTTTACTCCAAAGGATGTTAAAAATGTGGAAGACATTAAAGCAGAGATACATTTTTACACTTGAATATAAACATTTAGAGTAAAACTAACACAGTCGTAACTAAGCTTATTTAATATGGAGACATGCATACACACAGGGATGCATAGTGTACATTTTACAAATGCAGATAAAAGTCTCTCTATGTGTGTGTGTGTGTGTGTGAAATGGCGATCGTCTGGCCACACAGGAATTTAGTGCCTGCTGTGAGGGGATTTGATTTGAGTTGATTAAGATCATTTTGAAGTCAATAAGAGCATCGTGGTGTGGCTGTTTAGCATTGATACCCCGCAACAAAAGTGCCAACTGTCCCAAAAAAGTCAGACTGGCTGGAGCTGGTTGTGATTTATCACAACTAATCTCATGATCAGCTGTTACATTGGACACATCATAAAATTAGAATTAATTTACAATTGGAGTCAGACTAAATTATTCATGGGGTCAGAATTCAATTAGAAACCAAAATTTTATTAAGGACTACAACAAACGGCTGGTAGGGACTACAACGAGAATCTTCCTGGGTTAGTGACATCACTAAGCCTAGAATTTACATAAACCCCGCCCCCGAGGACACGCAACAAAGGGGGTGAGGCCATGTTACTGCATTACAGTACGTAACACAAACGTAACACAATAGCATGTCATAAAAGCAAGATGACAAAATGACAAGTTATAACCATAATTAAAGCTGCAAGCAGCGATGAAAGGGCCCTCGCACCCCGGCTCACTGCCACCCGTTGGCTTCAGGAAAACAGTGAACAGTGGGAGACATGCATGTAAGCGAGTGAATACAGGAGAATTATGGCAAAGTCATTTCAAAGTAGCACACTTCCTGCTGCCAACAGGTGGCGCTTTGACTGTAACTGAATATTGCCATGTTGATGTCTTCAGGCCATGACATTGTATGCCTGAGTTACAACATCTTCCTGTTTCATGGCGTTAATCAAATACATTAGCACTTAGCCAAGTGTTGCATGATTTAACGTATTTCTAGTAAGTTTGGTACTTTGTGGCAAATTGAAATGTGTTTCAGGGAGTGAATTACAGTGTAAAGCATTCCATTTCCTGTTGCCAGCAGGTGACGCTATGACTAACTGAATATTGGCATATAGATGTCTTTAGGTCAGTACTCTAATCACACATGTGAAGTTTGGGGCAGATCGGACACTGTATGCCTGAGTTACAACAGCTTCCTCTTTTATGGCGAAACATCAGACTTTGTCAAGCCGCCACGGACACACCGTTCAACGAAAACTCAAGATCTTTGCAATTTAACATCGAAAAGGCCTTAAGATTAGACTGACCGTATATGATGTGCTTCTGGTTAAATCTCTATGAGGAGTTAATCACAGTGTAAAACATGTCACTTCCTGTTACCCACAGGTGGTGCTATGACTGTAACTGAATATTGCCATGTAGATGTGTTCAGGCCAGGACTATTATCAAACATGTGAAGTTTGGGGAAGATCAGACATTGTATGCATTAGAACAACTTCCTGTTTCTTGGCGAAACATCGAACTTTATCAGGCCGCCACGGACACACCCTTCAGCGAAAACTCTAGATCTTCGCAATTAAACGTCATAAAGGCCTTTAGATTAGACTGACCAAATACGATGTTGATCTGATTAAAGCTCTAGGAGGAGTTTGTTAAAGTACGTCTGGGAATGGCAAAAACTGAACAAATTTTGCAAAGAAAATTCAAAATATCTGACTTCCTGTTGGTTTTCAGATTTCACTCCAATAAAATTTTTTGTAGGTATTGGGCTGTTAGATGCATGTACTGAATTTCATACCTGTACATGAAACATAGGGTCAGGGGCATTTCGTTGAATTTTTGTAGGTGGCGCTATCGAGCCATTTTGCCACACCTAATTCTGAAAGCCATATCAGATGTAAATTTTCACCACTTCTGACGCATCTGTAAAGTTTCATGAGTTTTCGAGCACGTTTAGGCCCTCAAAAACGATTCATTTCAGAGAAGAAGAAGAATTGGCCGAGCAATTACAATAGGGTCCTCACACCATCGGTGCTCGGGCCTAGGGCTGCATGATTTGGAGAAAAAAATCTAATTGCGATTTTTCTGGTTAAAATTGCGATTTTCGATTTAAAATGCGATTATTATAAAACAAATGAAAAAAAAAAAAAAAATATATATATATATATATATATATATATATAGATAGATAGATATAAACAATACCAGGCTTCTTTTGCTTGTTTGTAGGGCTGCACAATTTGGCCTGAAATTTTTTGCTAATATATTATTTTGACTAATTATTTTTATTATTATTATTATCATTATATATTATTATTATATATATTATATATATATATATTTATTAGCGGTATGTCTAATAAATCAGTAGAAAGGTCTAAGGATTTATTATCAAATATTATATTATTATGATAAAAATCTGTCTCATTTTTTTTTTTTTTTTGTCAGGAGGTAAACAAAATCAAAAAGGGAGCCCATGTATTTAATATGAACTACATTCCTCTTATGCATCCACTGTGGAATAATAATAAAAAACCTGTACACGTATGTACGCTGAAGAAAAACACACTAATTATGTGTTTCCCTCAAAGTTCTTTAGAGAAAGCAATTATTTTTCCTATTTTACCCTGAATAGGATTGAGTGAGCTTTACTTGGCACTAAACATGTCTGTTTCATACTGGACGCCGGAGGGCGCCCTTGAGCAGACACACCAAATACTCCAAATATACGCGATATAACCACAAGCGCTGTTCCAGGAAATCCCCAATGGGCATCAAGCGATCGCTGTGACTGAATAAAAAGAAGGTATAAACGCTCAAATTTATTAAACATGAATAAAATAAACAGACGACTGCAACAATACATGGTTTACATGTTTTCTTCAAGCCTTCTCGAGTATTTCTGTAATAATAAAGTATATTTATAATCCAATGCTAATCAAAATGCTATTTCAAACACTTAACTGACGTTATGAAGTGGGTTTGGAGTAAAAACACATTAAATGTTGTCTTTTGTTAGATAAGAAGTTCATAAAGGCTTCTCATGTTTGGAAAGTTTGTATATTTGACGTATGTGGCTTTTTCTAATGCAGTGCTCTCAGATGGAGCGTCATTTACTGAGCAGCTCTTCACTAACACGCTGTGTACATATTTATATAATTAAAAATCGCAGCCTTTGCAATGTCATAATCGCACTAAGCCAAATCGCGATTTCGATTCGATTACGATTAATCGTGCAGCGCTACTCGGGCCCTATTTAAACTAAACTATACCTGTTATATCTTCATGCAACACACATTCTCTGGCTCTGTAGGATCTTACAACAGTTCCCACATGAGCGATTTATAGATTATCATGACAGAATATGCTAATCAATGACTTTAAGATAGTCAACTCCACATCAGCTACATAAATTCATCAACTAACCGTTCAGAAGCGTCCTGTTGCATTCTATATGTTGTCACTTCTTCTCGAGTCTCTCCATCATTGTCCGACTCCGTTTTGAACATAAAAGGCATTTTCAGTGAGTCTGTGTGAGGTAATGGCTCTGCTAAGTGCCAACATGAGCTCCTTAAAACTCCGCCCCCTTTTGAGAGAGCAGCAGCTCATTTGCATTTAAAGGGACACAAAAACGGAGCGTTTTTGCTCACCCTCAAAAAGTGACAAATTTAACATGCTATAAAAAATGATCTAGGGGGAATTTTGAGCTAAAACTTAACATACACACTCTGTGGACATCAGAGACTTGTAAAAGTGGAATTATACCACCCCTTTAAGTGAGATTCAGAGGCGTTGTAAGTGGGGGGGAAAGGGTGACAGAGTGCATAAGGCCCTGGCGGGTGAGGAGCCCTCGACGATCCTGAAATTATTATTATTATTTTACAATAATAAATTTGCTCATGAAAAGGACGGGGAATATAGAACAGAGCCATTCCGCCAAATGTAACTTCAGCAAAATATGGCAATAAAAAATTGACTAAAAAGTTTGTCTCTAGTAATTTTTTGCCTTAAAGGGGTGGTTCAGTGGTTTTCTTGATTGTGTTTTGGGGGCACAGTTTAACATGTCTTAACATGTTTGAAAACGCTGTATTTTTCATATATTTTATGTAATATGTAAAATGTTAAAGGTTTAAATCTTATTTCATGCTGTAACTGCTATGTATGTGTGTCCCCTATGAACTGCATATGTGAATATTATGTAGACTTACTGTTTACATTAAAGGTGCCCTAGAATTAAAAATTGAATTTATCTTGGCATAGTTGAATAACAAGAGTTCAGTACATGGAAATGACATACAGTGAGTCTCAAACTCCATTGTTTCCTCCTTCTTATATAAATCACATTTGTTTAAAAGACCTCTGAAGAACAGGCGAATCTCAACATAACACCGACTGTTACGTAACAGTCGGGATCATTAATATGCCAACCCATGATCAAGGCATTACACAAGGGCAGAACGTCTGGATGTGCACAGCTGAATCATCAGACTAGGTAAGCAAGCAAGGACAATAGCGAAAAATGGCAGATGGAGCAATAATAACTGACATGATCCATGATATCATGATATTTTTAGTGATATTTGTAAATTGTCTTTCTAAATGTTTCGTTAGCATGTTGCTAATGTACTGTTAAATGTGGTTAAAGTTACCATCGTTTATTACTGTATTCACAGAGACACTTGCAGTCTGTATAATTCATAAACACAACTTTATTCTTTATAAATCTGTCCAACAGTGTGTAATGTTAGCTTTAGCCACAGAGCACTATCAAACTCATTCAGAATCAAATGTAAACATCCAAATAAATACTATACTTACGCGATTAGACATGACGAACAATTTGTAAAGATCCATTTTGAGGGTTATATTAACTGTGTGAACTTTGTTTATGCTGTTTAAGGCAAGCGCGAGCTCGGGGGTGGGGAGCACGAGAATTTAAAGGGGCCGCAGCCTGAATCGGCGCATTTCTAATGATGCCCCAAAATAGGCAGTTAAAAAAATGAATTAAAAAAAATCTGTGGGGTATTTTGAGCTGAAACTTCAGACACATTCAGGGGACATCTTAGACTTATATTACATCTTTTGAAAACACGTTCTATGGCACCTTTAATTAGTGCTGGGAGGTATGACTAAAAATTTATATCACGGTATTTTTCAAAATTATATCGGTTTCGCGGTATATGAAGGTATTTTTTCCCCCTATGCATGACCGGGCGTTAACCACATTTTCTACTGATTGAGAGAGGAAATACTGCAGTAGATTGACTAGAATGCCCTGTTTTACTGTCATGATGAGTGAATATTGTAGAAAAATTCCACACTAGAGTTAATACAGGTTTACAAAGCCCCACAAAACGATGCTGTGGGGAGACAACAACCAGAGATGGGCGTAAATACATGGAAATGTATTTAAAATACAAATACAAAATACTGTGTGGAAAAATGTATTTAAATACAAATACAAAATACTGTGTGGGAAAATGTATTTAAATACAAATACAGTATTTTGTATTTTGTATTTTGAAAATACACAAAATACATGTGAAATTGAAGATTCAGTGCAGGTATCCCTATTGGGCTGAAATCTATCTGGGCCTATTCTGAATGCCAAAAAGCATTTAGATGTGTGCAACTACTTAGAAACTTACCTCAATTCTGCTCTCTCTGTCATTCTCTCTCTCTCTCTTTCTTAAGTGCTTGCTTCCTTGCTGGTAATTACAAATAAACTTATGTAGTGCAAAATAACAGCCATTTATATACTTATTTCTGACAAGGTTACAATGTAGTCTATTACTTATGGTGAACACTACTAAAAAAAACTGTAAAACTGTGGGAACCTTTTCTGCTATATAGCAAAGAATAGGGATGGGTAATATGACCAAAATCTTAATTTTACTTCACAGTAACAATATATGGCATGGTTTCACAATTATCAATCAATCAGTTTTGATACCACAGCAAAAACTGAATTTCAAACTCTTTTGATGCTTTTTTTTTTTTTTACGCAAGTAGTATAGTAACTTTTATATTTATTTAATGTAAAGTTTATTTGTTTCTATATACATAATTAGAAAATATAAAGTTTATCTAAAATAAAAATGTATTTAATTAGAAATCACTTTTTTTTGGTGAACAATAAAACTAAAAGTGTAGTGTATCTTTCATCATTGTCATCACAAATGCACACAATCACTACACTAAACTGATGGAGACAGACAATGATTAACCTAATTATTTCGTCTCTACATAAACAAACATTTGCATAGATGGGTAAACACAATCACAATTTGGAAATGTGTCCAGTTACATTTTCATAAAGCACCATGTTTGTAAAATTTAAAATGATTACATTTACAAAATGAGCCTGCATAGCAGAAATAATGAATAAAGTAATGGTCGTGTTTAATACAATCGTTAATTGAAATAAAATAATTAATGAATTAAAAAACATATATAACAGTATTGTTCAATTTAGTGTTATACATATGTTATCATATTAATATGTTTTGTTCTAATGTCACAAGTCACAATTTCAAGTTTACTGGGTTTAAAGGGTCATGAAACCCCCCTGTTTTACCCTGGTCGTTCACACCTCTGAGTTTCAAAAAGTCTGTGAAAATGGCTATCAGATAGGCTACACCACTGTATCAGTGTCCAGTTTGCACATATAATTCATTTGAAGAAGACTTGATGAAATATGTGTACATAACTATACTGTGCTGGTTAATGTTTGGTGCAGGAGAATGTGTGAAATAAAAACTTTAAACACAGATACTTTATTCTGACAGAGCTATGTGACACGTGGCTAGTGTTATTAAACTCATCGCGGATCTCCGCGCTGAAACCGAGCATATGCGCGCCCCGCATGTATATCATAAAAACAATCATATTTTTCATGTGTTCGTATTCAAACTCCAGTTCTGACCACATCGCAAGCAAACACTCATGTGCTGCTGTGCTGAGGGAAATAGCCTACGGCTCGTGTGTTTGAACGCAGCTAGAGCAGGCAGAGGAGAATGAGCCGCACTTTTGTGACATTTGAATTCTCAGCTGTAATGCGATCTCACGCGAACATATTTTCCATTTGTGCTGGTAGATTACAGCAAAACAATCCACATGCACACAAACCTCTGCTCTGGTCGCGTCTCAGGAAAACACATTGTGTTGTAGTACTGAGGAAACGAGCAACAACGATATGTCTCTGAATGACAAGAGACCGAGGCGAGAGAAGTGACACTTCCTCATGCATAATACCGCAATTATAATCTTATGCATACTACAGCACAGTGATTGGATTGAATGAGCTTTATGTCATAAATATATGTCAAGAATCGCTCGAAACGGTCTACGTCAGCATGTTCGAAAGTACACGATGACGTCAGATTTTGTGACGTTGCTCCGACTCAGCTTTTCAAACAGGAAGACAGAAATCGCTCTGAAAAATGCTAAAATAACTATTTTTCACTTATGAATAACATTAATGAGTTCCTTTAGTGTTTTCAATGATGTGCAGCCTATACATATCTGTTTACATCTCAAAAAAAGTGTTTTGGAGTTTCATGACCCTTTAACTTGATTATTTGGTTAGGGTTTAAGAAGTGTACTAAAAAACTTTTTCACATGTGTCGTCAAAATGACCCACAACCTAATCAGTTTACATGTGAAGAAATCCATTTATTCACAAACTTCTCACGAGACGAGTGTTTGACATAGTATAAGAGGTGTTTGACAAATTATTCGGCAAGCTACTTTCTCTCATCGCTGCTTTTTGGTGGTTTGGATAACAATTACTCAGAGTCGCCCTCTGTCGTTTCACACAGAAGGGGGGTGTCTGGTCTGAACTAGTTGATGCATGAAAACAACACCCTGATAAAGAGGTTGACTGTCTCAAAGTATTTTGAGTATTTTGAAAATACAAAAATACTCATCTTAAATGTATTTAAATACAAATTACATTTGATTTTTTCCAAAGGCTTTAAAATACAAAATACAAAATAGTATTTTGTATTTCAAATACGTATTTTAAATACATGTATCTGAAATACTGCCCATCCCTGACAACAACCAATAAAACACAGACCTGCAACACTCATTACAGACACATGAATATTAAAATATGACCATGGAGATAGAAAATAAAAGAGCTGAGGGCACCTTAAGCATTTTAAAAATCTAACCCTTTATAAAAACAAACTGCCAAAACGAGGGAGAAACGCGGAAGAACATTTAAACTGTCTAAGGATATTTTCAGTACATTTAAGAGCACTACAGTCTCTGAACAAATGACACACGTAAGTTTAACACAGAAAGAATCAAGCAGTTAAATTTTTGCCCATTCTTCTTTGAATTGTCAGTCTATTTTTTAACTTACATCGTCTTCCGTGCAGCAGAATAACCTATCGTGTCATCGCGGTCGTGATCAGACGTACAGTGTCCTTTGCATAACGTTACATTTAATTTTGAAGAAGACGTGATGAAATATGTGCGCATACACGCTGTTGGTTCATGTTTAGAGCACTAGTGTGTATGAAATAGGTCCATAAAAAACTTAAACATGCTCGCTCCGGTCTATATAATGTGACCCATGTGGAGAACGTTGTTAATCTCATCACGGCACTCCGTGCAGAAACCGCTCTCTCTCGCGCGCGCCGCGTGTAGTTTGAATTCTCCGCTGTAATCAAGGGCTGAATCCGAAATCGCCCCCTATAACCTCAAATAGGGCATTATTTGAGGCGACAGCCATTTGTAGTGGTGTCCGAAACCATAGTGGACGTTATTGAGTGCACTAACGAGTGTACAGCCGATGCACACACAACGGCTGTCCGAATTCACTCACCCGTTTTCATTCACTCTTTCAAGTGAACAATATAAGTGGATAACGTAGGGAATAGTGAAAGAGGCTTTAGGGCGTGCGTGATTTCAGACTTACCATAGGCTGTGATGCGGTCTCAGCTGTGCTCTCACTACAGTGCAACAGTGAAACGGTACTCTCTCAAACAGTGACGCTGCGCCACGTTCCGAACGTTGGTTAAGCGACACATACCGGTATTGCGGTATCATCAAAAATCATATCATAACAAAAATAAATACCGGTATTCGGTATGAACCGGTATACCGCCCAGCACTACCTTTAATATCCTTATTAGACATGGTTGTGTTTCCAGTTTGTTTTATTATGCAATACATAGGCATTAATGTTATATTTCAAGCATGTTGTTTGTGCACTTAATGTAATAAACATCATACAATAGTGAAATAGGTTATAATTAGTCAAGACATCACGATAACAAATTTTGATCAGGCTTTACCGCTTGGGTCCTAAAGGAGACCCGATTCCTAGGGGGACTCGATTTTTCACGATAACGGCTGCCCCGCTTAGTATCATGAATACATGCCTGTTTAACACAGTAGCATGACGGATTCTCGTGCTGTGCCATCCGAGGGGTCAAAGGTCAGGCACATTCAACAGAGGTTTCCTTGCTTGCCTCACACCAGCGGTCTCAAACTGCCGGCCCGCAGGCCATTTACAGCCCGCCTTCCCCCTCCACCTGGCCCGCAACTGATCTCAAAAATAAAACATAATCCGGCCCGCTAAATTATTATTATTTTATTATTGTTCTCTAGTTGTCTCATACCATATTCCACATGCAAAGAAAAAGTCACCGTTCTAAGGGGCCATTCACAGATATGGCGTCACATAAGCGGCCGCGCCACTTTCTCCTTCTTTCCAAAGCGCTTACGCTCCCGTGACTGTGGCGACTGTGGCAAGGTAATACAAAGTGCTTTACATAAAGAAGAACCAAATACATAATAATAAAAATGGAACGCATAAGAAATAGAAATAACAGTAAAAACAGGGAATTCCGCTATCTGGCTGGAAGAGTTAGGAAGTTTCAGGGAGTTTTTTGTTGTCTGTCAGAGCGGATCTAAATGGATCTATCCATCAGAGCGGATCTAAATTTTAGAAATTAAATTTGAAGTAAATGAAAAATAATTAAGTACATTTTCAGAAATGTTGCGCTTTCTTGTGCTTGAATATTAAAATGGCCCTCCTATGAGGTGTCAATCACAGAAACGGCCCCCAGCCAATTTGAGTTTGAGACCCCTGCCTTACACAGTCTGAGATTTCTCTGGACTCCCTGAAGATTTTCGCAATATTATGCATGCTAGATGGTGAAAGACCTAAATTCTTTGCGATATTGCATTGAGAAATGTGATTTTTCATGAAATTTGGCACAAAGTGGTGAGCCATGACCCATTTTTGCTTGCAAAGAATGAGCCTTTGTTGGATGTTCCTTTTATACCTAAACACTGCTTATTTTGGACTGTTTCAAAACAGTTTAACTTGGATATTCTATAATCTTTTTATTTCACTTTTATTTTGCCTCTGTCCCAACATTTTTGCAGTGTGTTGGGCCACCAAAATTAGTATTAAAAATGAGTATATTTACAAAATACAATTTAGTTGGCCAGTGGAAATGTTGGAAGTTTTCTCTTTGTATTGTTGTCATTTAAATAAAGGTTCAAGAGAATTAACAAATCACAGACTCTTGATTTTATTGCATTTTACAAAATGTCCCAACTTTTCTGGAAATGGGGTTGTATGTCTTATATCTCAGGCTTCCATCTATGTGTCAGTGTTTTTTGTTGGATTTTGACTCTGGAATCACAAATGTAAACCACACAATTTACATAACCCATTTTTTTGTTGAAGCATTAGAAGGAGCGACAGTCAAAACATCTGTTGTGTGGGTTTGAAATGCCATGAAGTACATTTATTTTCATTTCTAATTAAACTGCTTCCTTTAACTTCTTTGTGATTCAGAAATATGTAACCAGACAGATAGAGGACGGGTTCAGGGTTGTAAATAGAACAAAAGGAAGGTGCTCAAGCATATCCAAGAGAAAGGCGTTGGGTGTGGCATGGGTGGACAGGTCTGCAACTAAAGCACAGTACAGTGACGTGCTTTCAAACAATGAACTTGTTTGTTACAGTGACATCATTTAACAGCTATTAATAGCTTAAAGCTTAAAGTCAGCAATAGTTTTTCTTCCCAATTGTGACATATATCTGAGTGAAACGGCTTCTGGATTAAGGAGAAAAAAATGTAGGGCAGGACTTGATTTCGTTCTAAGGGAATTGATTGGATTGTAGGAGGTTGGCTTAACTAAAAAAAATGGAGGCAAATCTGAAAGCCAGGTGCAGTCAGTTATGGGGGATAATTTGCCTTTTTTTATTTTGGCGTCAGCTGTTTAAAATAAATGTAAAGAAGGAATGTTATTTACACGATTGTGAATACTTTTTGTACCAAGTTTAAATAGCAACAAAGAGTGATCGATGCAATAGTGGGCAGAGTTGGTTGACTATTTGCACCATGGGCGCAGCTTGACAGTGTTCAGACCACAATACTGGATATTCAGGTTTGTAGGTTTCCCATTGTACATTGACACATCCTAGATAATGGGCTTGTCTTGCTTTTGCTCATCTATGAATGTCAATGCACCATACAGTTTCCCTGAACACTTCTTGGACCATATAACAGTATGATTGAAACGGTTAAAAAAAGTTATATTTTTCACTCTAACGCGTATAGAATAATAATAATAACTAGAATGTACATTTCCTGAAGAAAATGTGAATGGTGCTTGCAGTGGCAAAATCGGCACTCGGTTGCTAGGCGGTTGCTAAGGTACTTGGGGTGGTTGCTAAGGTGTTGCTAGGCGGTTTCTAGGGTGTTCTGTGTGGTTGCTAGGCGGTTGCTAAGGTACTTGGTAGTTGCTAAGGTGTTGCTAGGCGGTTGCTAGGGTGTTCTGGGTGGTTGCTAGGCGGTTGCTATGGTAACCCGGGTGGTTGCTATGGTGTTGCTAGGCAGTTGCTAAGGTACCCTGGGTGGTCACTATGGTGTTGCTAGGCGGTTGCTAGGGTGTTCTGGGTGGTTGCTAGGCGGTTGCTATGGTAACCCGGGTGGTTGTTAGGGTGTTGCTAGGCAGTTGCTAAGGTACCTGGGGTTGTCACTATGGTGTTGCTAGGCGGTTGCTAGGGTGTTCTGGGTGGTTGCTAGGCGGTTGCTATGGTAACCTGGGTGGTTGCTAGGGTGTTGCTAGGCAGTTGCTAAGGTACCTGGGGTGGTCACTACGGTGTTGCTAGGTGGTTGCTAGGGTGTTCTGGATGGTTGCTAGGCGGTTGCTATGGTAACCCGGGTGGTTGCTAGGGTGTTGCTAGGCAGTTGCTAAGGTACCTGGGGTGGTCACTATGGTGTTGCTAGGCGGTTGCTAGGGTGTTCTGGGTGGTTGCTAGGCGGTTGCTATGGTAACCTGGGTGGTTGCTAGGGTTTTACTAGGTGGTTGGTAGTTGTCACAGATAGTTACTATGAAGTTTCTATAGAGTTATTAGCATGTTCTTAACCCACTTTAGCACTTAGCTAATCACTATTAGCATGTAGCTATTCACCGCTAGCATGTGTAGCATGTTGGAAGTCCAGTTTGTTAGCATGAGTCAAAAGAGCCAACCGCCATGTCTCTATGATGCTCTGATGCAGAGATATAGATCTTGCTAAACGGTTGCTAGGGTACTCTGTTTGGTTGCTAGGGAGTGGCTTGGCAGCTACCAATGATGATACTCCAAAGGCTGCTTGACAATATAAACCAACCCCCATGTCTTTACGATGTTCTGATGCAGAGATATAGATCTTGCTAAACGGTTGCTAGGGTACTCTGTTTGGTTGCTAGGGAGTGGCTTGGCAGCTGCCAGTAATGATAAACCAAAGGCTGCTTGCCAGTATGAATGATATAAACCAAGCCCCATGCCTCTATGATATTCAGATTTGAAGATATCTGCCAATGCTTTGGGTTGCTAGGGTGCTCTAAATGGTTGCTAAGGCGTGGCTATGATGTCTTTAAGGTGATTTGTGATTGGCGGTTTGCTGCCTCGAGTCAAATGAGCCCACCCTCTTGTTTGTACGACACTCCTATCCAAAAATATTCATTTGATCTTTTTCAATAGAAGTCTATGGAGCTTGTTACTAAGGTGCTCTATATGGTTGCTAGGGTATGGCTTGATAGTTTGATGATCCTGAGAGACTGATTGGTTGCCTGAGTAAAATGAGCCCACCCCCTTGTCTCTATGACATTGTAATCCAGAGTTATGTTCAATACAAAATCCCTATGTAATTTCTCATAGTAGGAAAAACACAGTACTTCCTGGTTCATGGGCACGGCTTCACCATAGTATGTCTATGGGGCAACTTTGGGCAGCTCTTGCGCCCCAGGGGTACAACTTACACCCCATTTTGAGATATGGTCTGACAGAGCCTGTCAGCCCCTTCAAACGTAGTAACCCACATGTTTCTATGAAATCCTCGTTAGGAGCTATGACTTGTCAAATATCGTCCCAATGTTAAGTCTATGGGATTTTTCGCCCGATTTTTCGCCCGCCGTACGAACATCGTACACCCGATCGCTTATAAAAGTCATAGCACACCACTCCTCAATGGGCCGGTCGATTTGACACCTCATTCATGGGTCTATGACAAAAACTGCGGGAGGAGTAGCGCGCAGAAAAAAAGTGGAAGAAGAAGAATAATAAGTATGCGGGAGAATAAGAATGGAGCTTTGCCTTTGGCAAGCACCATTAACTAGAATGTACATTTCCTGAAGAAAATGTGAATGGTGCTTGCAGTGGCAAAATCGGCACTCGGTTGCTAGGCGGTTGCTAAGGTACTTGGGGTGGTTGCTAAGGTGTTGCTAGGCGGTTTCTAGGGTGTTCTGTGTGGTTGCTAGGCGGTTGCTAAGGTACTTGGTAGTTGCTAAGGTGTTGCTAGGCGGTTGCTAGGGTGTTCTGGGTGGTTGCTAGGCGGTTGCTATGGTAACCCGGGTGGTTGCTATGGTGTTGCTAGGCAGTTGCTAAGGTACCCTGGGTGGTCACTATGGTGTTGCTAGGCGGTTGCTAGGGTGTTCTGGGTGGTTGCTAGGCGGTTGCTATGGTAACCCGGGTGGTTGTTAGGGTGTTGCTAGGCAGTTGCTAAGGTACCTGGGGTTGTCACTATGGTGTTGCTAGGCGGTTGCTAGGGTGTTCTGGGTGGTTGCTAGGCGGTTGCTATGGTAACCTGGGTGGTTGCTAGGGTGTTGCTAGGCAGTTGCTAAGGTACCTGGGGTGGTCACTACGGTGTTGCTAGGTGGTTGCTAGGGTGTTCTGGATGGTTGCTAGGCGGTTGCTATGGTAACCCGGGTGGTTGCTAGGGTGTTGCTAGGCAGTTGCTAAGGTACCTGGGGTGGTCACTATGGTGTTGCTAGGCGGTTGCTAGGGTGTTCTGGGTGGTTGCTAGGCGGTTGCTATGGTAACCTGGGTGGTTGCTAGGGTTTTACTAGGTGGTTGGTAGTTGTCACAGATAGTTACTATGAAGTTTCTATAGAGTTATTAGCATGTTCTTAACCCACTTTAGCACTTAGCTAATCACTATTAGCATGTAGCTATTCACCGCTAGCATGTGTAGCATGTTGGAAGTCCAGTTTGTTAGCATGAGTCAAAAGAGCCAACCGCCATGTCTCTATGATGCTCTGATGCAGAGATATAGATCTTGCTAAACGGTTGCTAGGGTACTCTGTTTGGTTGCTAGGGAGTGGCTTGGCAGCTACCAATGATGATACTCCAAAGGCTGCTTGACAATATAAACCAACCCCCATGTCTTTACGATGTTCTGATGCAGAGATATAGATCTTGCTAAACGGTTGCTAGGGTACTCTGTTTGGTTGCTAGGGAGTGGCTTGGCAGCTGCCAGTAATGATAAACCAAAGGCTGCTTGCCAGTATGAATGATATAAACCAAGCCCCATGCCTCTATGATATTCAGATTTGAAGATATCTGCCAATGCTTTGGGTTGCTAGGGTGCTCTAAATGGTTGCTAAGGCGTGGCTATGATGTCTTTAAGGTGATTTGTGATTGGCGGTTTGCTGCCTCGAGTCAAATGAGCCCACCCTCTTGTTTGTACGACACTCCTATCCAAAAATATTCATTTGATCTTTTTCAATAGAAGTCTATGGAGCTTGTTACTAAGGTGCTCTATATGGTTGCTAGGGTATGGCTTGATAGTTTGATGATCCTGAGAGACTGATTGGTTGCCTGAGTAAAATGAGCCCACCCCCTTGTCTCTATGACATTGTAATCCAGAGTTATGTTCAATACAAAATCCCTATGTAATTTCTCATAGTAGGAAAAACACAGTACTTCCTGGTTCATGGGCACGGCTTCACCATAGTATGTCTATGGGGCAACTTTGGGCAGCTCTTGCGCCCCAGGGGTACAACTTACACCCCATTTTGAGATATGGTCTGACAGAGCCTGTCAGCCCCTTCAAACGTAGTAACCCACATGTTTCTATGAAATCCTCGTTAGGAGCTATGACTTGTCAAATATCGTCCCAATGTTAAGTCTATGGGATTTTTCGCCCGATTTTTCGCCCGCCGTACGAACATCGTACACCCGATCGCTTATAAAAGTCATAGCACACCACTCCTCAATGGGCCGGTCGATTTGACACCTCATTCATGGGTCTATGACAAAAACTGCGGGAGGAGTAGCGCGCAGAAAAAAAGTGGAAGAAGAAGAATAATAAGTATGCGGGAGAATAAGAATGGAGCTTTGCCTTTGGCAAGCACCATTAATTAAAACCCTTGTAAGCTATTTGTTTGGGATGTAAACTCTGGCTGTTTGGGTGTCCAGAGACCCCAGACAACAAAATGTGATTTTGTAACAAATTAATGTTTTTTTTTTTTTTTTTTCTAAACAAATGTAATTTTACTTACTTTAATAATGTTTTTACTCTACATTTGTGTAGTTTTGGGGTAATTTATTGCATGTTTTAAATTTATATAAATAAATTAATATATATATATACATACATACAGGTGCTGGTCATATAATTAGAATATCATCAAAAAGTTGATTTATTTCACTAATTCCATTCAAAAAGTGAAACTTATATTCATTCATTACACACAGATTGATATATCTCAAATGTTTATTTCTTTTAATTTTGATGATTATAACTGACATCTAAGGAAAATCCCAAATTCAGTATCTCAGAAAGATGTGGTAGAAAAAAAGTGTATAAGCAATAGGGATAACCGCACCCTGGAGAGGATGGTGAAACAAAACCCATTCAAAAATGTGGGGGAGATTCACAAAGAGTGGACTGCAGCTGGAGTCAGTGCTTCAAGAACCACTACGCACAGACGTACGCAAGACATGGGTTTCAGCTGTCGCATTCCTTGTGTCAAGCCACTCTTGAACAACAGACAGCGTCTGAAGCGTCTAAAGACAAAAAGGACTGGACTGCTGCTGAGTGGTTCAAAGTTATGTTCTCTGATGAAAGTAAATTTTGCATTTCCTTTGGAAATCAGGGTCCCAGAGTCTGGAGGAAGAGAGGAGAGGCACACAATCCACGTTGCTTGAGGTCCAGTGTAAAGTTTCCACAGTCAGTGATGGTTTGGGGTGCCATGTCATCTGCTGGTGTTGGTCCACTGTGTTTTCTGAGGTCCAAGGTCAACACAGCCATATACCAGGAAGTTTTAGAGCACTTCATGCTTCCTGCTGCTGACCAACTTTATGGAGATGCAGATTTCATTTTCCAACAGGACTTGGCACCTGCACACAGTGCCAAAGCTACCAGTACCTGGTTTAAGGACCATGGTATCCCTGTTCTTAATTGGCCTGACCTTTACTCCATAGAAAATCTATGGGGTATTGTGAAGAGGAAGATGCGATATGCCAGATCCAACAATGCAGAAGAGCTGAAGGCCACTATCAGAGCAACCTGGGCTCTCATAACACCTGAGCAGTGCCACAGACTGATCGACTCCATGCCACGCCGCATTGCTGCAGTAATTCAGGCAAAAGGAGCCCCAACTAAGTATTGAGAGCTGTACATGCTCATACTTTTCATGTTCATACTTTTCAGTTGGCCAAGATTTCTAAAAATCCTTTCTTTGTATTTTTTTTTTTTTTTTTTTTTTCAAAATAACCATTTATGTAAAATTCACTTTAAAAAAAAAACACATTAATGGAAATGACATGGACAATTTGCCATGGTTTAGTGTTAAATGATTAGTTCACTTTTAAATTAAAATTTCCTGATAATATACTCACCGCCATGTCATCTAAGATGTCCATGACCGATTGTTTCGCAAGATAAGACACCTATTCCTTGTCTGGCATCGTTTAAAGCCCTTTGAAGCTGCACTGAAACTGTCATTTTGACCTTCAACCATTTGAAGACCATTAAAGTCTACTATAAGGAGAAAAATCCTGGAATGTTTTTATCAAAAACCTTAATTTTTTTTTTGACTGAAGAAAGAAAGACATGAACATCTTGACATGGGGCTGAGTAAATTATCAGGAAGCCATCTTTTTGCCATCAAAAAGTAAAAAATTACCAGTAGATGGCTGCAGAGCTCCACTGCAAAGCTTCACTCCACTAGAACTCCACTAGGTTTGCTATTGCTACTTGATATGCTATTTGACATGCTATTTTACTAATTTAAAGACATCTTTGCATGTTTTTCCAATTGAATTCATATCTACATATTATGAAATCACAATTATAACAATAAAAATAACTTTTTGACCAATTTGTGCATTTTTTTTTTTTTTGTACTGAAGTTTGTGCTTTCATCTCTCTGTGTGTGTGTGAGCACATTGTTCTCCATCTTGGATGTGTCATGGTGTATGTATATAATCATATAATCAACAACTTTAAATCAATAGTTTTATATTTCTCCATTGTTTCTAATTCGACTATTCCTCATTAAAGCCCTTAAGTACACAGTTTTGTCTTTTTGTCAAATCCTTTTTTACCTCAAATAAAAGTTGTGATTCACCTTGGCATGGTTCATGGCTTATAACTTTAACAAAAACTTTTTCTGAAATCCCTATAGGAAAAGTAGTTCCAGAACCAAGGCTGCTGAAAAAGTGATCAATTCCCAATCCTGCCTTATATCATGTTTGCTGACAGATTAATTTATTAGCATCTACTATAATACAACCCTATAATACTATTCAAGGGTGCTTAACTCGCTGCTTATATTACGATGCATCGTTCAAGAAATCAACTAGTCACGACTGTTTCCCAAAACCATACTGTTTGCAAAATTGACATTCAACCACATTGGTTAATGATGGATGTCATGCAGGTGGTGGAGTAATAATGTCTTTTAATTAATCCATTTGAGTTCGAATTAATGCCAGATTTTTTGCTATAAATTACGAATATGGCATCTGAAGACTAATTCTCATTTATTTTGCTTTATTTCCAGATTCAATCAGGTTCCTTCTTACATGCCAGAGCTTGTACACACATGCACACTCTTCAAAAACGCCGCTTTAAATCTCTTGACAAACGAATAGACTTAAATGACATTTGTACATATTTAAACTAAAAGATAGAGATTGTACTGGGTGTCTTATTTTGCTTAAGACAAGGATTTACTAAGTCCACATGTCATGCAAACAAGAAACTATGCTGCTAACCACAGGTTGAGAGCTGTCGTTCTGACCACACTTATGATGCTGTTTGCGAATGTACATTATGATTTCGGGAAACACAGACTCATTAAAGGGGTCATGAACTGTGTTGTTTTTGTTTTATAATGTTTTCTGGGGTGCACTTACAATGTTAGTGTGCTTTTTACATCAAATATTGTCATAATAAAGAAATAAAAGCCATTTTTCCTACCCTGATTTTATCTCTCTTATTTGGACACTCGTGTCTGCTGTGAGACTTCAGTGTAAATGCCCACTGCTGTGATTGGCTAACATCTTTGCAGTATGAAATAGCTAAGTATTACTATCTCGAAAACATTTAACATGTTTTTAGAGGGAACGATTCACTCCCTTCCAAACTTTCATTGCCTATGTGTCATTAAATATGGTGGTAACACTTTACAGTAAGGTCCCATTAGTTTACTCTGACCAAGATAACTTATATAACCACACAGTAATACAGACACAATAACCATTCTTTGACATGAAGATATGTCTCTCTGCTGTAGCATGTTTTGAATGTAAGGACTGGTGGCAGTTATGTTGCTAGATCCAGCCCTCTTTGCATTTCCCTCTTCAACTTGAAACAGGGAGGAAATCTCAGGGAGGCAAAAGAACAACAGAGCTAATTAGCCGCGCGCAGCTGACAGAGCGAAGCCAAATGGCTGCCAGCCAAACCAGCAGAGGAAGGAGACCCAATGTTCAGCAGGATCGATGGAGGAGACCACTTCATTAAAGACCCGGTGGAACAGAGAGAGAGAGAGAGAGAGAGAGAGAGGGTCTGTTTAATTAAGTCTGCGCTTCAGGGTCTAACAGCAGCCGTACAGCCACTGCTGTCACTGATTCGGCCCTTCTCCAGTGTGGCTCTCTTCTCTACACCAGGGGCCTTCTGAAAGTGTAAATGTGAACTACACTCATTCAGGTGACCTGAGGCTGTATACATCAATCTATACCGTTATACCACGGTATATGCGTCACCCAGCGTGTCTTTTGCTTTGTGTCCATCAAGTTTCAAAACATAAATAAATAAATCAAATGAAAAATTATTGAAGACAACATGCAAATGAAAGTGTCCTAATCCGGTGCAAAGCGACAGGTGGATGTTCAGTCTATAAACCATATTCACATCTTTATATTAAACATTCACTCAAAAAAAATTCTGGGTTAAAAACAACCCAAGTTGGGTTGAAAATGGACAAACTGAGCGGTTGGGTTAAATGTTTGCCCAACCTGCTGGGTAGTTTTATTTAACTCAACTATTGTTTAAAAATGACTATATGGCTGGCTTAAAATGAAAAAATAGGTTGGAAAATTAAAATGTTAATTTCCATACTTTTGGTTCATTTTAAGCAAGCAATACAGTCATTTTAAGTCGAGTTAAATAAAACTAAAACAACCCAATTGCTGAGTTTGTCCATTTTTAACCCAACTTGGGTTGTTTTTAACCCAGCATTTTTAACCCAGTGTACAAAGCATGTTTGTGGGTTTCTACAATACATATTAACCATATATTAAACGAACATACAGCTACAGTTATTTAGTAATTTCATTACATGTAGGGATTTTGAGCTTAACATTTTTTTAAGTAAATACACTTGGAGGTATTATATATTTACATGTACACTAATGTTCAAAAGTTTGGTGTCAGTAATGTCCTTTGGAAGAAATTAATACTTTTATTCATCAAGGACGCATTACATTTATCAAAAGTGACAGTAAAGACATTTATAATGTTGCAAAAGATTTCTATTTCAAATAAATCCAGTTCTTTTGAACTTGAATGATTTCTGAAGGATCATGTGACACTGAAGATGATGCTGAAAATTTAGCTTTGAGTCACAAGAATAAATTCCATTTTAAATTATATTAACATGGAAAATATTTATTTGAAGTAGTAATAATATTTCACAATATTACTATTTTTACATTTTTGATCTGCCTTGGTGAACACAAGATACTTCAAAGGTGCCCTAGAACTTTTTTTTTTAAAAGATGTAATATAAGTCTAAGGTGTCCCCTGAATGTGTCTGTGAAGTTTCAGCTCAAAATACCCCATAGATTTTTTTTAATTCGTTTTTTTTAACTGCCTATTTTGGGGCATCATTATAAATGAGCCGATTCAGGGTGTGTGGCCCTTTAAATCTCGTGCTCCACGCCCCAAGAGCTCGCGCTTGCCTTAAACAACATAAAAAAAGTTCAAACAGCTAATATAACCCTCAAAATGGATCTTTACAAAGTGTTTGTCATGCAGCATGTCTAATCGCGTAAGTACAGTGTTTATTTGGATGTTTACATTTGGTTATGAATGAGTTTGATAGTGCTCTGTGGCTAACGGCTAATGCTACACTGATGGAGAGATTTATAAAGAATGAAGTTGTGTTTATGAATTATACAGACTGCAAGTGTTTAATAATGAAAATGCGACGGCTCTCTTGTCTCCGTGAATACAGTAAGAAACGATGGTAACTTTAACCACATTTAACAGTACATTAGCAACATGCTAATGAAACATTTAGAAAGACAATTTACAAATATCACTAAAAATATCATGATATCATGGATCATGTCAGTTATTATCTCTCCATCTGCCATTTTTCGCTATTGTCCTTGCTTGCTTACCTAGTCTGATGATTCAGCTGTGCACAGATCCAGACGTTAATCCCTTTCATAATGTTGGGAACATGAGCTGGCATATGCAAATATTGGGGGCGTACATATTAATGATCCCGGCTGTTACGTAACAGTCGGTGTTATGTTGAGGTTCACCTGTTCTTCGGAGGTCTTTTAAACAAATGAGATTTATATAAGAAGGAGGAAACAATGGAGTTTGAGACTCACTGTATGTCTTTTCCATGTACTGAACTCTTGTTATTTAACTATGCCAAGGTAAATTCAATTTTTGAATCTAGGGCACCTTTCAAAAACTTTAAAAAAAATCTTACCAACTCCAAACATTTGAAGAGTAATATGAAAATAAATATATATACTTTTTTGATGACATTACAGGGCAATGCAAACACATTTTGTGAAGTTTTCTATATACATAAATTATGCTCTCAACCCATCTAGTGTTTAGCAAACTTTAGCAAAATTTGAATATATTCGACCTACAGCAAAATAACACTATTTAAGGTTTTGTTGTGACTCCTTCAACATATGAACACTGTGCTCGGCATGCCAGCCTGTACACTGACCACCTCGTGCCACCTACAGTGACAGACAAAGACAGTGAGCAGCCAACATGAAAAGGGGTTCATGCATATTGAAACCACAGCAGGTTCTCTCAGTCAAGAAAAAGCAAGATGGAGAAAAAAGGCAGCGTCTCAAAGCTATCTGAAACACCTAATGTATCGCCCCTCTGTCTAATCCATATTTCCCTAAGAGCTTTATGGAACAAATTGCTGCTAGACTTTGCATTTCAATTGAGTTCATTAATGCATATTCAGTTTGCTTATGGTAGAGTGGAGAACGCACCCGCCGGGACTCTCTCTCTCAGCGCTCCGCCAATGAGGACGGCTACATCATGTTTCCATTTTTAGTTTAATGGCAGCCGACGCTAATGCATTTGAACGGCAGGGATCCCCCTTGCTTTGAGTCTTTGCATCAAAGCAATTAGGATTTCTTACGTCTGTCACTGTGCGATCAAACACCGTGCCGTAGTGCAGAAAGAGTGTCGTTCAATGTCTGCGGTGTCGTGAGTTTCATACGATCTCATGGGAAAATGTTCTAGTTTACGAGGTGCCGATTTCGTATGAATTTGTATGATGCATGTGAAAAAATACCGCTAAACATAACCATCACTGAGGTAGCAGATTGTACGCAAACTTTTGAATAAGATTTTACAAATTCCACCAATGACAAGACATACTACGCGTTATAACGTAGGACGTAAGAAGTTAATGCTTTTTAGATCCAAGTCGAATGCATATGGCTGTCGCTCATTATTTTACTTCATAAAGTTTTAATTAAGGATATTTGTTTTACACAAATGCATCGATTCACTTCAGAAGGCCTTTATTAACCCCCCGGAGCCATGTGGAGTATGTTTTATGAAGATAGATACACTTTTTTGGGGCTTCAAAATCTCATCCTCCATTCACTCCCATTTTAAAGCTTGGAAGAGCCAGGATATATTTAATATAA
The DNA here is from genome assembly GCA_036281575.1 of Ancherythroculter nigrocauda. Taxonomy (NCBI): domain Eukaryota; kingdom Metazoa; phylum Chordata; class Actinopteri; order Cypriniformes; family Xenocyprididae; genus Ancherythroculter; species Ancherythroculter nigrocauda. The sequence continues at coordinate 2,958,490 of VTFQ01000021.1, read as the reverse complement.
CTCTGACTGTGTTTGGATGAAAATATACACCTAGTATGGCTTGAGGGTGAGTAAATTATGGGGTAATTTTCATTTTTGGGTGAACTATCCCTTTAAGCCCTGTTCAAATCACATTCATTTATTTCAACGGACAGCAGGCAATTTCTGGCGACATGAGAGACAGGGTGGCGAAAGGATGTAGGTGTTTCCAGCAACTCGAGAAAGTTGAGATTGTTTAAAGGCACACTATGTAACTTTTGGCCCTCTAGTGGTTAAAAAACAAAGCTGCATGCATTTTGTGGAAGAACATTGTTTTGGTTTTGCTTCAGCTCTACATGACTGTGTGGATGAATATGGTTATCCTGCTCATAAAACATTCACTACTAGGCTTAAGATAAGACAAAACACGTTTTGGAGGAAGGATTGATGATGTATTGACTCATTATTTATATTTAGTTCATTTTGAACACATAGTGCACTTTTAAATTTATGCAAATGAAGAGCAAATTTAGGGAGCGACAACCAATAGTAGTAACCAAAGCCAGTGGAGCGCACGTGATCCGTCACTACATCCTGTAGTGGAGTGTCGGCGGCAAGATGGAGAAGATATTTTAGCGGTTAGCAATTTTCCTATAACTCTGTTCATACAGTACTCGCCATCGCCGCGCTGAGCCTTAAAAGACCATCACTTGCGCTTTCACTACAGACGGCAAAAAGCATCTTTAATATCAAGCATTTTATGTACTGATTCCATTTATATTTAATCATTTGCGGCAAGAAAACTGATTTGTTGTTGTCTACAACATGGAATAACATCTGTGAATGTCATTCATAAACATTAGACAACCAGTAATGGCCCACTAGTGACCTGAACCAAACTTAACATGTTATAGTAATAGCGTCACCTACTGGCAACAGGAAGTGACGTGTGATGCAATACTAGCAACATACTAAAATATGCCATTGAGTGTTAAACATGCTTAAAACATGCTAGCAACACTTAGCTGCGTGCTAAAGCATGCTATTATCGCCATGAAACAGGAAGTTGTTGTAACTCAAGCATTCAATGTCCAATCTGCCTCAAACTTCACGTTTGGCCTGAAGACATCTACACACCAAAATTTAGTTACAGTCATTGCGCTACCAGCTGGCAGCAGGAAGTGTGGCAAATATTAATTACTTTGATGTAGTCCTCCTGTATTTACCTACTTAAATGCATATTGCCCACCCTTGCTGTGTTTTCCTAAAGCCACCGGGTGGTGGTGGTACCGATATCATCGCTGCTTGCAACTTTAATGATCCTCTTATGGTGCTTTAATGCAATTTTTGAAGCCTGGACGCTGTAACTTTGCATTGAAATTACTTGAGGGTGAATAAATGATAACAGAATTAAAGAATTTCATTTTTGAGTGAACATTCCCTGTAATATTGAATGTAGCTTACCTTCATATGGCACTGACACCTGTAAATAGGATTATTGGAGTACGTTTTACAAGAAAAATACTCTTTTAGTCTTTTTACTTCAAAAGTTCATGTGGTCCCACTTTATATTTAGTGACCTTAACTACTATGTACTTACATTTAAATAAATCATTTGATACAATGCACTTATTGTGTACATAGATGTTTTTACATTATACTTATATTTTAAAAACACCTGCATTCTGTAATAACATTTATAATCACACTGTTGACCCATCCCTTACACCTTAAACCTACCCATACCACCAAAGCTTTCCCTAACTTTACTCATATCCCACCTCAATAGCAGCAAATGTTTTGCAATTCAATATGAACTCAATAAGTACATTGTACTTATTTTTTTGACGTAAGTACATAGTAGTTAAGGCCACCTAATATAAAGTGGGACCCATGTTTAATTCAATGTTTTACTTTGTAATTAAATTATTTATTACATTTACAAGCACATATCTTACACCAAATTTTTAAAGTTCACCTACACTGACCCAGCTCAGGTGTCTATGACTGATGAGGGAAAAACTGACGATAGACTTCAGTTTAATGTGCGCTGAACATAAGTGGATGAGAAGACAAAACAAGAGCGAGAGAAAGAGAAAAGAGGACTATGAAAGCATTGGTTCCCCCTCCTCTCAGAGCTGTCACCGCCGGGAGACAAGCCTCTTTTCTGTCGTTCATGGAGATGGAGAGCTGATTAACAGCACAGTTCTTCTCTGCCCCCTCCATCCACAGAAACCCCCACAACACACTCACCATGCAAATGTGTTTGTCACTATGACAGTATGTCTCAATTAAGGCAGACAGTGAGGAATCTCCGCACGGGGGACTCCTGTCGACTCCGCCGCATGCCTGACTGACCCCCTACCACAAACAACACAGTCACCCGTCCCAAAGACAGACTGTGACGAATGCAAAGGACAAAGAAAGAGGGATGCAAAAGTACAGAGACCAAAAGCATAGACTGAGTTGGTCGTGACAGCGCAGGAAACACCTGAGCAGAAGCACGGAAACAACGAGTGTGAAGAGAGAGAATCAGAAAGAGATGACGAGAGCCTGTTGCTACAGTAAAGACGACACATCATTATGATAGCAGCAACATGAGCGGCCATAACGAACCAGAACTGACAAAAATGAAGTCTGGCTGAACCGACCACTGCATCTATAGTCAGTCTTAATATAATGCTGGTTAAGGTCATGTTTATTGTGAGATATAAAGTCAGAATTGCGAGTTATAAAGTCAGAATTGTGTGATATAAAGTCAGAATTGTGGGTTATAAAGTCAGAATTGTGAATTATAAAGTCAGAATTGTGAGTTATAAAGTCAGAATTGTGAGTTATAAAGTCAGAATTGTGAGTTATAAAGTCAGAATTGTGTGATATAAAGTCAGAATTGTGGGTTATAAAGTCAGAATTGTGTGATATAAAGTCAGAATTGTGGGTTATAAAGTCAGAATTGTGAGATATAAAGTCCAGTCTTCAGTGTCACGTGATCCTTCAGAAATCATTTTAATAAGCTTTGTTGAAATAAACATTTCTGATTATAATCAATGTTGAAAACATGTTGTGCTGCTTCATATTTATTTTTGTGTTAAGTGCAATAAATTTTTTAATGATTATTTAAAGGGGACCTATTATGCATTATGCAAAATTCACTTTTGCATGGTGTTTGGATACAAATGTGTGTTGGCAGTGTGTGTACACAACCACCCTATGATGATAAAAATCCAACCACTCCTTTTGTTTTTAATCCCCATAAATCATAAGTAATGTCTCAGAACAAGCCGTTTGCAGGTTCCTGGCAATGTGACATCACACGAATCACCACGAATGTTGACAGACACTGCCGTTTTAACATAGAACCGCCCTGAGCGAGTTCACAGCGAGTTGTACACAGTCTGCCATTGTTGCACTGATGAGAATGTCTCTCAAGTGTTTTAGGTGTTCTGTAGCTGGATGGATTAATCCATATAGCTCTCTCCATTTACTCCCAAAATCTGAGCTGCTGAAGACGAGGTGGATTCATTTTGTTTTCAAAGAAAATGCTCCCTCAACTCTATCGAAATTTGTTTATGTCTGCGCAAATCATTTCACACCAGACTGCTTTGTGAACGAATGTCAATAAAAAGGGACAATACAATTGTGCTAAAAATGTGTTACTCAAGGATAGATCAGTAAACTGTTCCTGATCCAGCTTACAGTCTCCAGAGTGATACTGGATACGGCAGTAATGAAGGTGAGAGCACTTTATTACAGTTCATTGGAGTTGATTTACGGATATAAAGTTTACCAGTTTATTAAGCACCACCCAAAAAGGCATAAGGCATAAGGCATATATATATATATATATCCTCCTGGGACCCAGGAATAGACTTCTGTCCTCTGTAGTGGACATTATATTTTAGTGGTTTTCTCTGACATCATACATGTCACAGTTTTAAGTCTGGATGTCCTGTAAAGAGCACATTCAGGGCTTTGCTTTTTTTTTTAGAGGTTTCCCCATTACAACAACAACTTCTTGGTCTTTAAATATGACTAAAAAAATGAAAATTAGCACTCTTATGGAAATATGATAATATTTTGTGATTATTTAAATCGGATTAATTTTAAAATTGTTTATTATAAATCAACATCTCAGGAAAATGTTATGGGGTTTCAAATCAAAATATGACTTTCTGTTATGAAACAGAACATTGATTTCATACATGTCCACTGTAGAGGACACCGGGACTTAAATCATGTTTATCAGGCATTTCAGGAGACACAACAAGTGAATAGGGAAAGAAATTATATATCAATATTCCTATTAATTATTAGATATTATTATGAAAATGTTGCCAATTATTGCTCCCATTATTACACTTCTTTTTTCATTGCATGTTGCTCCAAGAACACATTAATATGCAAATTAGATACAGTGTATAGATGCATTGTATTGAATGGGAAAACCCATGTATGGCCATTTTACCCTCATACTGCATAAAGTAAAATGGTATATCAATTAATTCCATTATATGTTTCATAACATAGTTGAGAATCATCTTTATACAAAGTTTGGTTAAAAACAATCCTGAAGCCTAAAAATTGATTGGTGATTAAAAAAAAAATCCCATTGTTTTTGCCTATACATGTCATTTCATGTCATTTTATTTTTTAAACAACTTAGTCCTGGTGTC